>VWPW01008645.1:521776-554452 GCA_013389825.1 Crypturellus undulatus
TTCCTTCCTTCCTTCCTTCCTTCCTTCCTTCCTTCCTTCCTTCCTTCCTTCCTTCCTTCCTTCCTTCCTTCCTTCCTTTTTCATCTTTTTTTTTGCAGAGGAGAAAGTGGGATTTTACACATCTACAGGAATGCCCATTTCTCTTTAGTTCAATCTCAGAAAATATTTTTTCTATTCATCATTTTCTTATCTAATCTTTACTCCGAGAATATCTGGCTCAATCCTGGAGGAGAATTTGCTTATTAAAATGTATTTAGTTATATAATTAAAGGATGAAGGGCAAATTTCATCCTGCTCTACAGCTGAAATACTTACTTAAAATACTTACTTAAAATACCAGAGCTAGTATTTTCTGAAGAACTGAAACCTTTTTCTCCTTTTGCTAAGCAATATTATGATTTGAGTAAAAAGATCTCAACCGGAAGGCATTAATAGAATTAATTCAAATTTTAACAGATTTAAAAAGAGTAATTTGGATAGCATTCTATCTGTTTCTTACTTTCTCCACTAGATCGTGTTCTTAACTGGCTTTGGCTATGTTTATGTGGACGTTTCCCATCAGTGTGGAACAATAATAATAACTTTGGCCCCAGAAGGAAAAGCAGGACCCTTTGAGATCAACCTCAACAGGTATGTGAAGCATATAAAAGACCATTAAAAGAATTGCCAAATTGCCCTGAAATTCAGCTTTCTAAATATGAGCTGACTTACAAACATTGGCTTAACTTACAACCATTGGCTTAACTGGTTGGTTGGCTTCATACTGCTGTGTGCTCTGTGACATCTCTTTAGGTCACATGTTTTGTTTTGTGCATCTCAAATGTTTCTTGTAAAAAAAAAAAGGAAAAAAATATCATCAAAGATCATGTCACTTTGGGGTAAACACTATATATTTGATACAATGAGAAGTCCCAAGTCTTCACTGAAAAAACATGTTTTCCATCCTAATTAATTCTAAGTGTGTTTATAAGTGTAAAGTATATTTCTGCACATCCTTCATCATAAATGCTCCCATGAAAACTGGTAGGAAGCTTGATGTGCAAGGGCTGTAGAAACAGTCTTACACTCAGTAATTAATTGTGTACTGGGTTATTTTTGCATTGTTCTTCCTTAGGAGACTCTTAACCCACGTCTGTAGTTCCCCATGACCGGACGGCCAGGCGCTCTGCTCCATTCAAGTGTGATTATAACACTACCTATTTTTAATGCATACAATGTCTGGCCTGCAGCAGTGTTACAATTAGACTGGAATGTGTGCTGTACTGTTTTTATTTGAGCTATAATTAAGTATTAATCCCTGAGAAATTGGTCATCAGCAGTACATAATAGCCCGCTTGCTAGTTAAACTTGGCCAAGAGCAGTTAACACTGGAGGTGGGGGAGGCCTCGGTACCATCATTATAAAAATGCAGTGGTGGTTTAGTTGGAGGGCATTTTGCTTCCATAATATGCAATGAATTATCCGTAATAGTAACCTTCAGTAGTGGCTCCAAGAAAATACTAAAACAGCTGAGGCTGCACTTGAATTATCAGGAAATTTTATTTGTTGCCTGCTTTAATATCCTGCTATGTTTCACATATAATAGGGAATTACTGTGTATATGGAGAAGTTCCTGTCCAAACTATCTTGTTGATTGATAAGAGAGAAATAGAAGGCTGGCACAGATCTGCAATATTCCATTTCTGAGAGGACCTCCTGGGTGGTACATACTTGCAGTGGTGATTTAGCCTGCCAGTTCCCATTACTTGCATGTGGAGTTTCCCAAGTATTAAAGTGAACATGTCTCTTGCTAGCTTTTGAGAAAACAAGATGCCAGGTGAACCCAGGATGGGTAAAATAACAGTCTCTTTTCCTCCTCCCTAGAAACCAAGAGCAAACCCTTTTATTGAAAATGTTCATCAATCAGTTAAGTCTTTCGGTGTTTGATGATATCACAAATCACAAAGTGTCATCTGAACTTCTGCGCCTCACGGCAGACAACATCTTCTTCCACATGGCCCCAGGAGCCAGCTACCTGAGACCCCTAGCGCACGAGCTCCCAAGAGACGCCTGGGAAGGCCTCGCACAACTTTACAGTCTCCAAATGTATTGTGAAGACCTGCAACTGGACAATCAGCTGTACAACAAGTCCAATTTCCATTTTGCAGTCCTGCTTTGCCAAGGAGAGAAAAATGAGACCATGCAGTGGTCTAGAGTGAGCAACCTCATCGCGTCTAACAAGGATTTGGAAAACTATAAGGAAAACTGCTTTATAAAAATCTACATTGCTTTGTCCAAGGAAGAGAACTTCATGTTTCACATTAACGACCTCAGCTTTGAGCTCAAACCAGCTAGGTTGTATGTGGAAGACACCTTTGTTTACTACATTAAGACTTTGTTTGATACATATCTTCCACAAAACAAAGCCATTTGTCAGTTCACAAATACTGCAGATATTACACTTATACTGCCCAAACAAGTGAGAGAACATGCAAGAGCTTTAGTCAAGCCAGTGAAATTAAGCAAGTTAACAATACAACCTGTTAATCTCCTCGTCAGTATTCATGCTTCGTTAAAACTGTATATAGCCTCAGATCACACCCCTCTGTCCTTCTCTGTATTTGAGCGAGGACCCATCTTCACCACTGCAAGACAACTCATCCATGCCTTGGCCATGCATTATGCTGCTGGAGCCCTTTTCCGAGCAGGTCAGTACATTTCCTTAACATGTAACATTTTTATTACATACCAGGATTTAGTAATTGTTTCCCAAACTGAATAATCTAGACATTAGCCATGCAATTTCTGTTCTCCTCAGACACTTTCTGATAATGATATGATATTCTGAGACACATTTCATCTCCTGCCATATAACAGAGGGGAAATAAAATGGCAGAGCAGACGCCAGTGAAGATCTGTAAAGTTGTGGTAAACATTAACCAGCCGCCTTGAAAACTTTTCTAAACCCTGAACAAAGCATAAAAATTTCTAGCTGTAGATTCTAGCTGGCTTAGTTTTTGTCATTTTAGATTATAGCACTAGTCCGAATCAACCCGCATTCCTC
Source organism: Crypturellus undulatus (assembly GCA_013389825.1). Lineage (NCBI taxonomy): Eukaryota > Metazoa > Chordata > Aves > Tinamiformes > Tinamidae > Crypturellus > Crypturellus undulatus. The sequence continues at coordinate 524,820 of VWPW01008645.1, forward strand.
ACATAAACTCCCCAAAACTACACTTAATCAAATTATTCAGCATGTTGCTCTGCATTCAGAAGTAAATTATAGCCCTGAATGTTGTTTTGTTGTTAAAACTCCTTTTGGCTGCAGTTTATGATTAGGAATCTGTCTTTCTTCATAGAGCCTTCATGCTAAACTGGCACCCAGATGTTTATTGTCCTTTGATCCAAGACCTACAAAGTTTGCTGTTTCTGACTTTTTCCCAAATAGGATCAATAGTGAGCAATTAGTCTGTTAGGCCAGCAGGTACATTCTGTTTCCCATAAATATTAACTTATAAATAATAAAAAAAGGTTGCTGCTGTATCTTGATGTGCAAAGGAATTTGTACCTGAGGGAGGAGAAAGCTCCTCCATGATCACATGCAAGTAATGTACTCCATATTGCAGCACTGGATTTATTTTCCTATGTACTGATGGTCAGATTTGCTGAAATCCAGCATTTCCATTTGTGCTGCATACGTAGCTGTGACTTGATTTCTGTGCACAATTATGAGAATTGTACACATGCGTTCCAGGTATTTATAAATACAGTCAGACCCTGATCCCTTTGTTCATTCTGTATATACCTGATTATGGCAACTGTGTACACACTTGTGCACCATAATGCTGTAGGCTGATTCATTATTTTCACATGTAAGTTGTCTGCAAAAATTGCAGGTTTTTCTTTTTACTACTTGATTGGATTTGTTTTACAGTCAAATCCCATAGTACAAAAGGGGAGATCCAGTTTCTTGCTAATTAAGAGGGAAACTGTGGCCAATTGTGGTCCGCAGTGTGAATTTACCTCCCCACAACTGGATGGGAGAGGTGATGTGAGTGGTGATAGACTGCAGCAGGAAATTGGGGTTATATTGGCTTTCATCTGCAGCATCCCAGGTGAAGCACATATGCTGGTTTCAGGCTCCTGAGCCTGGTGCTGTTTTTCCCTCCTGCACTGCTCTTGCAGAGTGCAGCAGCCAGCCGGCCAGCACTTGCTCCAGGCTCCTGGACAAAGCTGAAAATCAAGAAGATTTAAATATTCAGAAAACAGGTTTGCTGCAGAGGAACACATTTTTCGGGAAAGCGCATAAGCATATATTCAGCTATGAATTAATCATAGCAATAGAATTTAAGTGTGTTTTTTGAAAAGAATTTTTGTGATTCAAATAGTGACTTTTGTATAATAGTATTTGCTTGGGCAAACAAAGAGCCTGCTTCATTTTGAAGCATTTGTGACACTTGTCAAAGGGCTGATGGTCAATAAAGTTAAGGAGGAGGAAAATCTCATGCAAAAAGCTTTGCATGGTCTGCAAACCCTCAAAACTTCCCCCACTGCACAGCGCAGTCAGGCGAGTTGTACTTCTTGATGGGTTCTTGTGGAAGAGAGGTCACGGTCCTGTATTTAAACCATGTTAATCTGCTGCAAGATGAGGGTCTTTTGCCCCTCTTCTGCTTGCTCCTGTCCCGTGCATCAATCCCGTAGCATTTTCACAAATGATATTCCTACACCTTGAGGCCTTGCACTCACTGCAAGCTCTGATGCAGTTTTTGCTCCCTAGCTGTGTGCAAGCCCATTGCTGCGCTGTGGAAAAGGGCAGGATTTAACCCAAAACCTCCCGAATTGGTTTGTCCCTGGCCTCCCCACATGCCCCAACGAAGTACCTGGATTCCCTGTCTGGTGAGCAATGAATGGGCCAGGAGAGCTCTGCTCCAGTGCACTGATCAGCTAAGCTTGCCACGGAAATCTCCCATCCTTTTCCAGTTAAGTGGGTTTCTATTCAAAAGTTAATAAAAGTCTATTTAAAACATTGTTGGTATTAGCCAGATCTAACGCCTATAAAGAAAGTACAGCAGTGCTTTGCTAATACAGTCATAATTCCTTCGTATTAGCAGATAAGCATACTGAGGGAAAAGTTACTCTGACATGATACTACAGTGAGGCAATGTCAAATGTAGCACAGAGCTGGTGAATTGAGGGACGGCTCCTGTGTCATCCTTTTCCTATTCCCAACTTACTCCCGCACTTTCCAGCCTGGGCCGGGCAAACGATGCATTCAGTGGGGAGGAGCTGCAGTGCCACAACGCGTTAACCCCTCATAACGTGCAGCCCTTTCCAACCCCTGCGACATGCAGCCCTTTCCCCCTTTCATGGGGGCACAGGCCCCCGGGCTAACCCCACTGGGGCTGGTGTCTTCTCAGGCGCTGCCATCCCGCGTTCCTCAGCTGCAGGGCCCTCACTTTGACCATGGTCTCTTGAAGAAAGAAGCAACTACTTCAGGAACTCCAAGGGCATTAAAAAATATAGAAATGTGGCAAGTTGCAAGCCATGATTGCAAGATTATTGATCAGGAAGAGCAGAAATAGCATCTCTTCCCTTTGTGCGCGCCTCCCAGCCCCTCCAGCTTTTCATCACTTCACACAGTGGCAAGTGTAATTTGTTAAAAATACTGGAGTGAGGGAGCAGCAGGCCCAGCCTGAGGCGCTGGCTTCCCCCGGGCCCCGCAGGAGCGCCCGGCCAGCGGGACACACCTCTGCGGCTGCAGGGCCGGGGCGTCCGTGTGCGGATCCGTGTGCTCGCCGAGCTGCCAGCAGCCCTTGGTTTTTGTTCTCAGGCCTCATCCCACCCTCTCCCTCATGTCTGCTGCGATTCCCACTTTTTATACTGCATGTACTGTAGCTCACAACCTGCCAGGGCTGAAATGTGGGACAGATTCGACAAGAATAATAGATTTTCCGGGAGCTTAGAATGATAGTATGAGATTAATTCATTTCATATGAGTAACATTTTCTCTTCTGTTCAGTTTCATGATTCAGCCTTCCACGGGAGTGACTGGGAGGGGTTACTAAAAAACAAGAAAAGCATCTGGCTAGCAGGAGTTTGTGGTGACGAGATGGGAATGAGGAGGGCAATGCAAATCAAGGGCTCGCAGCGGGAGAGCAGGAGGCAAAACGGTCCATCCTGCAGTGCTCCGTCCCTGTTGTGCCTCCTGTCATCCCGGCAGCCCCACTTGAAATTGACCGTCTTGAGTCTCAGAGACCAAGCGGTTCCTGTTCAATTTTTGCTGCATTTCTGAATCACTCTCTCTTGATGGCCAAAAAAATGGTTTTGCAGCCCCATTTCCCTAAAAAAATCTGCTGCCAACCAGCCTGAGGAAGGCAGGACCTGCAACCAGCTTTCCAGCAAGACTTACAGCAGATTGCACTTGGCCATCCAACAAGCTGCTGGCAACCCTGCATTTATATAGGAAACTAGATCCACAGATGCCTCTCCTGGGATATGCATAAGGAATACTCCCCTATGAGTAACCTAATCAGCATGTAGATGTCATTGCTGTTTACACAACTGCAGTGAGAAAAAGACGTTTGTCTGGCTTTTGCTGCACTCCGAAAGAAAATGATCAGCTTAGAAGGCTTGGGGTGGATTTAAAATAACTTCTTAAGCACTTGTCAAAAATCTGCATCCCCTTTCCTAACACTCCATCAAGCAATTGACCTCCACACTCCCGTAAAGCAGCACGTTGTCTCAGTGTAAACCTGCTGTCACGGATCTATCACACAGGGATGTGAAATCACAACGTTGCCTTCCAGTATGTAAAACCCATGGAGTGGACTAAACTTTTGGGGCTATTTCTCCTTAGCTGTGAGGATCCAGCATCCATCTCCCTAACACACTTTTAGCAGAAATACGGGAAGCTCCTGGAAGGAAGTCATTCTAAAGCTATTTGTGAGTTTGCCAAAAGGATTTCTTTGATTTACGAAGTATGAAAGATTGCCATTTCTGAATTCATAGTGGATGAGTTATTTCCCGTGTTTTGCTCAAAGGAAGTTCATAATGTGATGAATTCTAGTGTGAAAAAGCGAATTAAGGAATAACCTTTTCACAACTGCTGCTTCTGCAGTTTTTGCAGCCATAACATTTGTCTCCTTTCTCTGCACAGGCTGGGTTGTTGGATCTCTGGAAATCCTCGGAAGCCCGGCTAGCCTGGTGAGAAGCATAGGGAATGGCATAGCGGATTTCTTTAGGCTCCCATATGAAGGGCTGACCAGAGGCCCAGGAGCATTTGTCAGTGGAGTTTCCAGAGGAACAACATCTTTTGTAAAGCACATTTCCAAAGGTAGAGCTTTCACTTTGGTACTCCAGCTCTTGCTTTTTTGTCGTGCACTGTTAAAGGATGTGTTAAAGTTTTATACAAAATTGCTTGCAGCTCTGCTTGGCTTGCTAGGTTGCAGGGAAATGCTGGGAGTGTAACAAAGCCCATATATAACATCTTATGTATTAAACAGATCACTGCTTAACTGCAGCATGCAAGAATGTCTCAGAAACTTCAGAATTTTAAACCTCCCATTGGGAAAGCGAGATTGGCTCAGCCAGTATTTCATGCGATAACTTCAGAAATATTAAAGGTGTTCTGTACTTCTGCTAGCCATCAGAAATCCTACCCTGCGTTGCCTCATCATATTTATTATTCCTTTTTAAAAAGTAGATACAGTTGTCATAACTTTGTAAGTACGGGGGTAGGTTTTGACAGAAGGGCAGATCTGGATTTAAAGCCCGAGCAGCTTTTGCTTCACGAAGCCTGTTCAAACAGTGCCATCGTGTGGCTCCGGAGCCCGCCGGGAGCCCACACTGCCGCGGCCGCCTGCTCCCATCGGGATTCACTCCGGAGCCTTCCTTGGGGGCTCACTTACTAAGTATCTGTTCACCTCTCCATCCCCCCATTGTAGCTAGGTTAGAGGGGCAGAAATGTGGGAACCAAGGAAGGATGAGTTGGTTTTTCCCCCTTCGCCAGGCAGACTTGGTGAGGGCTAGTGTAAAAGGCATGACGTGGAGCACAGAAGCGGTCGGTGATGCTTTGCAAACGCTCGAGAAGAATGTTGCACGTGGGCAGCTTTTCAACTGCATTGAAACTGTTGTGCTCGTAAGCACAGTTTTTCAGTGAGGCACAGAACATCTTTGTGGTTTAAATTAAAGCATTCTGTTCCAGACCCAAATGTATATCTCCATGTATTTAGGTACACTGACGTCAATTACCAATCTGGCAACGAGTCTTGCTCGGAATATGGATAGGCTGTCACTGGATGAGGAGCACTACAACAGGCAAGAGGAATGGAGAAGGCAGCTACCCGAGAACCTGGGAGAAGGACTCCGGCAGGGGCTCTCCCGCTTAGGCATTAGCCTGCTAGGTAACGTACTGTTAAATATCTAGTTGGGTGGTGCTGCTGTTTTGTGATCTGCTCATCAGCCTTTTCTGCTTGCGAGTCGTAACTGCAGCATCTGTTTGTTTGTTTGTTTTCTTTTGAAATAAGCACACAGTATGTATATGTCATGCTGTTTCTTTTTATCCAGGTGTGTAGTGACTTTTAAATATTTTTTTCTGATAAAATAATAACAGAAACGATCAAATTTGCACTCTTCTGTCTTTGTGAAATGTTTTCCCTGGTACATGATGTGTAGCTCAGAAGAAAAGAATAATTCTGCCCAGGGCAGGGTGACTTGTAACCCAGTCAGCACAAAGACGTCATCATGCTGATGCTTACTTTCCAATGAGTTATAGGAATATCTTCCAAAACTGATTGTTTTTCTTCTGCAATGTAGATATTGGGGGTTCTTGGTCATCTTGGAAAATCACTTGAACTTACTGCAAAAGAATAAATAAGCTTTGAGGCAGAATTCTGATTTTACAGAAACACCCAGATCAACCTGATTCAGGGCAATTGTGTTCATGAAGCGGCCAAGTGCCGTGGTCAGAGGTGAAGATTGCTTTGGCACTTTCAAAATAGCACCTAAACATTTGAAAAATGACGGTCACCGGAGAATCTCTAAAAGAAGTTTTGCAGTAAAAGGAGATGGATTTTTTAGGTTGCTTCTATTTGTCCCACTGCAAAGGAATGCAGAGTTGTGTTGTTTGGCAGAGTTCCTTAGGATGTATTAAAGAGTATGAATCCCTTAGAGATCAAAGTGACCAAAAGCAGTCCAGTGCAAAAGGTTAGAAGAGCTGAAGCTTGAAAGGATTTGTCCTCTTCCTACACTGTTCCTAGTGTACACAACTCCTAAATTTGCAACCGCAACCCTGAAAGCCCCAAAGAGGAAGTGGTAAAAATGTTACAAGTTTGGGTTAAGTTACTGGAAATTATTTTAAGCAATAACATTAGATGATGTGAAGCACTGTCATTTGATAATGCCTGTAAACTGGCAAGCGAGTGTCCTGGGAGAAATGTACATAAAGGAGCAATTTCATATATTAGTAGCTACTATCCCAATAGTAAACTCTTACTGGGGTTGCAAATCAAAGGCAGCTCAGAGAAGGTTTTATTTTTCCTTCTTGTTTTATTGGGCTAAGGGCAGTCAGGTTGAGTAGCTGGATGAAAGATTATACTTTTAGAAGCAGCGTGTCAGCCTGGTGTGCGTGTGTGCTGGTGAAAGGCTTCGGGGAGCTTGGCTCCGTTACTAATAAGGCAGCAAGATAACGTCGTGGCTATCCCCTTGACCGATGCACCAGAGCCCCGCAGGGCTGAAAGCATCTGCTGCTGCAGCCTGACCCGAAGAGCAAAATTTGGTAGCTTTGGCTGCAGCAATTCGGCTATTCAGGAAGAATGGGAATTACGGTATACATTCACAAATGCACGTTGCGTTACTGTGTTCCTGTGCATGAGGCTTTCCTTGTGAGGAGGCTTCTGAGTTTAGAAAAATAAAAAATATAAATCTGTGTGCACGATTTCCGAAGAATATTCATGTTAGAAGAAACATTAAACTTGTATTAGCATTAAACAGAACTTCTCGGCAAACTAGGCATTAAAGATCTCGTTCTTTCTCCTGCTGTTTTTATTTAGAGATTCCTCAGTGCTAAATACCTCTATTCCTAGTGGCAGAGACAGTTAACCATCCAAACAAATACCTAAGGTTACTGTGTAACTGGGATTGACAAGTAGAGGACCTGTCATTAAGCGAGGAATCAGAAATATTTCAGTGAAGTTGTATCGTGCATAAATATTTATTTAAATTTGATTTTTAAAAGAATGTTTTCTCTGTATACACAGCAGCATTCATGAAATTTGTGTTGAGATCTGAGCTATGAATAGACCTGCATTGCAATTTTTGCAATCACATCAGAAAGCCGTTTCTCTCCTGACCATATGGTTTAATGAATATTGTGGCTTATCCCCAAAAAACAGTTGGCATTGAAGAGAGGTACCACTGTGCTGCTTTCTTTCACCAGCACATTTAGAGTAAACATGAAAATGCTTACGCTAAAAATACCTCCAGGTTCTTCATACATAACGAAACAAAACGGAGCAGCTATGTTTTTTTCCTTTGCAAGCATGAAGAATTCAGATGAGTACAAAAATGCAGATAGTGCACCCCTTCAGAGCCTGATTCTGTAACTGGAGGATTGAAAACTGTAAAGAGCTGAACGGCACAAGTAGTCAAAGTACTGTCATGTTTATAAAATCCATCCCAATCGTGCAAGTGGCTGAGAGAAGCGCAGGGCAGATGTCCTGCCTAGACACAGGCGTGTACAAGGACTCAAATCCCCGATATGTTGTACTACCTACACAGGAAAAATTAGTTTCACTTTTCTGTTTTTTCTGAAAATTGGGCTCTCGGTGGCCCCAATTCAGCAAAGCACTTAAGCATGTGCTTAAGAGCTTTGCTGAATCAGGGCCAAAATCGTGTACTCTTGTCTCTTTCTCAGTGCAAGTTGTTCCTTGTGGTACATTCTTAAGTGCTTTGTCCTGTCTAGTTTTAAATGACTCAGGCACTGTCAGGGTGTTGTTTGATTTGATTGTTATCTTTGGCTGGCTGTTTTCTTCTTCTCTAGTTTGGGGGAGACTTCTGGGTCTTTCTAGTAACATTTGCACTGGAGAAGAAGTAAAGGCTTTCTATAGGTGTGTTTTTCTTTCAAGCAATTAGATTAAAAAAAAAGTAGGGAAATTCTACTTAAAATATTTAGGTGATAGACACTTTCTGCCAAGGAGTTATCTTCTGCATTTTGCATGACAGGGTCAAGCTTAAAACAATAACTTATAGCAGTGTAAAAGAGAATATTGAAACGACGGACTTTATTTTCAACTGATAATCCTAATGGAAAATAAGAACTCAAAGCAGCTTCCTTCAGAAAACTGAGCATTGCCGAAGAAGGGAAAAGCACAACGTCTTCAGGGCTGTGCATGCTAGTTACTGCTTTGCTGCTCTTAGTGAAATGATAGTAATAGTGGCTGACAGTGTAATTGGGGTGTTAGACATCGTAAAGCCTAGATTTCGAAAGCTCACATTTATATTATTAAGGATTCTTGTTGTTATTTTTCTTGTTTTGTAGCTGTCACTTAATCATGGCCACTTTACATTAGGCTCTCTGTGAACGAGACAGTAAGAGACAGTCTCATTAGTCCTGGTGAGCTCGTGGCTTCACACACTAATCCTACAAAGTTATTAATGTGCTTTTTTTTTTTTTTATTTTAACTGTATTTTAATGAGCCATTTGCCACGTGGTGGCTGCCATCCATATTTTCAGAGCACAGAAGACTTTCAGCAATGCAGCTGGGCAACAAAGAAAAGGGAACAAAATGGTTTCAGTTTTGTTAACTCCCAGCTTCATGGCAAAACACGGACAGCTTCATGTGGGGGCATCTTTTTTCTGCATATTTCTTGGTTTGCGTGAGCTTCCTGCAGACGAGCTGAGCGTTGCCGACTCCTGCAAGCAGAGCCTTCGCCACGTCCACCAACACTACGGGGCTTTCTGAGCAGGAACCAGTTGCCTGCACTAATCAGATTCTTCTTGAAGTAATACCGTGACATGCTCTGAACTATCCCAATTTTGTAGTTATCAAAGTATTTTTTTATGAATACTCAGCAACATATATTAACTGGAGCGCACTCCAGCTGATGCTTAGCAGATGTTATGGTGTTGCTGGAACCTCTTTGGTCCAGTAACAAGAATATGTTTTTGTTTTGTTGCTTTGGTGTTTAATTTTATTGGGGTTTTCTTTATACATACATAATGCGTGTGTACATATGTGGACATGTATATAAAATTGAAAGCCTGTGGTGAGGAGGGAGAACAAACTAGGGAACTGTTTTATAAAAAAACAAAGCGAATGGACAGGGGACATGAAGGGAAAGGGGCAGGGACAGCAGTAGTTCACTGTAGCTGTCTGCAGGCTGTGAGGGTGAGATGAGGATGGGAAGAAGCACTGGGGGCACCTCGCGCCCTGCCTCCCAGATACCCCGATGCAGGGAGGGACGTCCTGCATGCTGCTTCTTCCACTGATGTTACACTGGGAAGCAAGGAGCTGCACAGCTACCCGGGACAGTTTCTTTGCATGGCTTCTGGTGCTAGGAGCCACGGTGAGCCTCAGCTGCGCCTCACCGGGATCTCGCTGCTGCTGCTGCTGCTGCTGGGCTTGGAGGTTGTTCAGCCTTTGACCTTTTCCACCCTTGGCCACACATGCTGCAGGCAGGAAAGGCGCTGCACAGAGCTGACTTCCCTCTCCAGGGGTCACGGGACCCAGCCACAGGCACGCAGAGAGCTCTAACTTAGTTAGAGGAGTGAGTTTATAGCTTATGAGTTTTGTGGGCATGACCCCAGCACGTGAATGAGTTGTGCCACTGAGTTACAACTCGAGATAAGAGACTAGGAAGGGTGAGGGGAGAGAGAGAGAGAGGGCAAGTAAGACCATTGGTCATATTTTTTGCAGGTACCAAGACAGGTTTTGCAAAAGCATTTGAAGGATAGTGGCTTCACAGGCAAGTTCAGAGCATGCATAAAATGGCAGAATAACAAGTGTGGAAGTACTAAACAAGTGGCTAATTAAGCTCTATATTATTTGGGGTACTATATAAATAATCTTATATAGCATAGTCACAGCAGTTTCCATTCTGTTTCCTTGTCCTCTGGGCCTAATTCCATCTGAGAAGTGCCTGGAGCATACCACAGGTCCTTTGGAGTAGACTCTTATTTATTATTACCTTATAACATTGCTCAAGTGTATTGCAGTAAATAATTTACTAGTGCTAGGACTTAGGTGGATTACGTTTAATAAGGCAATAACTTCTGTTCTGAAAATGCAGTTGCTGCGGATGACCTCGAGAGATAGGGTGAAGGAGGTCGCAGGGTAACGTAATGCTGTAAACGCAGCAAACACCAACTATTGGGCTGTGCCTTCAAATGCACCACAGCTACACGGGACAAATGGTGCCAGCTGTGTAATGCCATGAGGGGGTATTATTCTAGTACTAATGAAGCAGTCATATTGGAAATTGTATCACTGCCGTGTCCCAGAATTAAGGGAGGTTAACAGCTTGAAGCTTTTTAGCTTCATAGCATCTTCATGGTACAAAGAGCAGAAGCTGAGCTGAGCACACGGCTTTGGGGAGGGAGCTCAGGCAAAACTGAGTATCGCGATAAAAACAGGCCAGTGTTTTCCGAGGAAATACTGTGCATTTATTGGTAAATCATGTACATACAAAAGATGGAAGCAGTATCTCTAAGAGGAGAAATGTTTATGGGGCTCCCAGGCTATGCAAGTTGCTGATGGGTAACATTCCAGCAAACGGGATCTGGGGAAACGTGTCCTTCTCCTCATCTGCATCCTTTATTTAGAGTGAATGCCAGTGTATCAGTGCAATATTAGTTCTGGTTGTTCAAAGTCAGCAACTTCTCCGTTTATCCGGTAAACAGTAACTGAAACCATCTGAAGAGCAGCTAGCAGCCAGCGGACGGGTGCACATCGCTCTGGGGAACACATGGGGTCACATAGCTCTGCTGCGCTTGTCAGGCTCCGAGGAACTGTGCCTGGATTTGCTTCCACATACAAAGCAGGATCTCCGAAGATGCCTACGTTGCAGTAAAAATGCCTAGTTGCCACAGTGACATCGTGTCTGTCCCTTCAGGAATTGCTTTATCTGGGTCTTGGCAGCAGAAGCTGCAAGCGGAGCCTGTTTGCAGAGCCCCTGCGCTTGCTTCGCCCTGAGCAAAGCCCTTCAGAGCCGGCGGGACGGTCCCCATGTCATTTGGGCCAGTCGTCGTGCTCTTAGCCCTTTCCAAATAGCTTATCTATCAAAATTACAATAACTAGAGACATGTCTGTGGTTAAGTGGCTAGGGTAAACACAAGATCAAAGAAATGTACCACCTCACATACCTGTTTACATTTGGGAAGATTTAAGTTGAAGTTCTCTGTTGATACTAAAAGCTGAGGAGGTCACTGTGTCACTTGTAAAAGTTTGACCCAGGCACATTAAAGTAAAATATGACCGTTTTCACAAAAAAGTAACAAAAAGTCCCAAAGTCTAATTCTGCTAATCTTAGTAGTATATCAGAAGTTGCATTAGCTTATGAACATTTCTGGCAGTGGAAGAGGATATAAAAATGATCTATTGAATACAGGCAGTTTTTATTCTCATGGAGTCAATCTCAGGCTTACATGAAAATCTCATTTCCATAACTTGCTAAAGTGTCCTAAAACTGATGGATTTTATTCCAAGCCCAACATTTTCAGAATTGCTACACAGGATGAGCTAAATTACAGAAACTCAGTGAAACAATTTAGTAAAAGTTGAAAGATGAAAACATACTATCGAGTTAAGTGATGTGGGTTTTTGAAAAACGTAAAATACACCAAAAGGAAGCAGAGATTTAGCTTAAACTTCAGCTGAGGAGTTGTTTAGTTAACTGCCTGTGTGTACTGTAAATAGCGATGTGAGACGGGTGGGGTTCAGTCTGTAACGCAAACAGCGCTCAGTTCCAGTAGTAAGATTTCCTGCGATTCCGGGATATTAATCTTCATTAATCACTGGAGGCTCTTGTTTTTTCAGGTGCAATTGCCGGTATTGTAGATCAGCCGATGCAGAATTTTCAGAAAGTATCCGAGGGCCAAGCTTCCGCGGGGCACAAAGCCAAAGGCGTTATCTCCGGAGTGGGAAAGGGAATCATGGGGGTCTTCACCAAGCCCATCGGCGGCGCGGCAGAGCTCGTCTCCCAGACAGGCTATGGTGAGTTACTCGCCGTGTAAATGTGTGTGAGCAGTTCTTTAAAGCAGCCCTCAAGCGCAGCAGAACACAGCCTGCTGTGTCAGCTTCCATGACTCAGGAGCTGCATGCCGAAGAGAAAAGCTTAGAAATGCTACAGCTGAATAGTTATAAATGTTGTGTGCCTTTTCTTAAAAATCATGTTATGCTTCTCCCTTGTGTTACACATCAGTCTCGTACAGCACCAGAAAGAGAGAGCGCAGAGACCATGAAGTAATTCTTGGAATACAGTAAAATTAGTTACAGAAACATATGTGCCACAAAAGGGTTCTTGACATATATATAATTGAACAACACTATCCCCAATTAGAGCATTATTTTGAGATTGTTTTGTTACAGCAAGGGAAGAGCCGTGTTATCTTTACATAAATAGGGAGTTGCGTTATTGGGAGAAACGAGTGGGCTGCGTAGTGGGAAACATCCGCTGTGAGCTGGAGCGCTGCGAGGAGCGCGTCCCGCGCTGCGGCGCCGGCCTCAGCGGCCGCGGGGCTTTGCAGCCAGGCGGAGCGCGCCGGCAGGGGTGCTCAGAGCCCTCACACTAATGCGAATGCTTCAGGACCGCTGAGGTCTGCAAAAGATAAAATACCGAAAGAGAGATAAAAGATACAATATAAAGATTATGCTAACTTATTTGCTTTCAGTATCATTCTAAGTTGCTGGTGTGGATACTAAAAAAAAAGGAGGGAAGCAGGGTCAGGAGACCTGGTGGTACAAAACCTGTAAATATGAACATGTCATTAATTTTTTCCTCACTCTAACAGATCCTGAAGATTAAAGTGTTTAAAACACTTATCTGTAAATACTTACCTGTTACTGGCTGGCCACACAGAACTTTTTTGCCTGGGGAATTACAGTTTCTGGAGTTGACTCCAGTGCAGTCTTTACCCACAACAGTAGAGGGACACTTCTCGTTGCTGCTACGGTATACCGCACGTCACGTTTTCCAAGAGCATGTGACAAAAAGGGTTAGCCAGGAAAAAGCATAAAAACTGTATCAATAATAGCTGACAGTGCATGAGAGGAAAACACGCAAGAGTTTGAGTAAGTCTTACCCACAACTGGATTGGAAGTGGGACCGTGCCTCTCGGGGGGACCAAGGGGTGGGGGACCACACAGAACTAAACACATGTTCTCTCTTTCTCCATCTGTAAATGACATTTTCACTCACATAATGCTGAGAACCTCAGTAAGCCAACTGCTACAACTGGGATGCTGCTTTTAAGTATTACCATCAACATGTGTGTTAAAAATTAAAGTTGTTTTTTTTTTTCAGTGCTGATGTTTAGTTTAAATTATTGTCCATTGTGTTAAAAGGAATCTAAGTTATTGACACCCTTATGCAAAAATGCCCTTAGCTTCAGTGGAATGCTTAATTAGACAAAATAACTTTTCTTTGTTTACTTAAAAAAGTAACTTTGCCTTAAGCCTTATAACACTGAGGCTTACTGCTTATCCTCGTTTCCATCTATCTTTTAAAAACATTTAGAATCACTTTATTTGCAATTTTTTTGCATGCTGTTGATCTCTTTCTGGTGGCCATACCTTATTTTCAAAGGGTTACAAGCCACCTGAAAGCACCCACACCGTAGCATCTTCAGTTCTGGACAATCTATTTGGAAACCTGCTTAACTGCTCCTTGCAATCTCCATTCTGTGCTGGCACTAAGAAGAATTCACAATAAACCAGATGCCCCGGGAGATCTCATAAATGTATATGGATCTGTGTTTAACAGCTGGATTAAGTAACTGAACATTTAAATACAGTATCTAGGCAAACTTTCCTTCTAATTTGTACCAATCATGACACATATATGGAAGTATTTTAATACTAAGCAAGAAAGTTAACAATGGTCTTGATTTTTTATACATAAATTGTAAGTAAGTGATGTGTCCGATCCCACTCTGAAATGATAGCTCTCAGGAGCATTATGTTTCTCTTAATTGCTAGTGTATGGCTGATTTTAAGAACGTTCAGAGGGTTTTTGTTTTGTTTTGTTTCTTTCTAATGCAAGATCACTGGGGTTAAGTGCACAACTCTTACATGGTAATATTTAATGAATTATCTTAACTACAGCTTCCAAAGATATGACATCATTTTGGATCTGCACTATTTTATGAACTGCTCTAAACAGATGACATCACTGCAACATGTAACTGTTTTGTAGAAAACAACTAGTAAAAAAACTGAAATTCTCTTTACCACAGGTATTTTGCATGGAGCTGGACTTTCTCAGCTTCCCAAGCAGCGCTCTCATCCAAATGATCAACATGTTGAGCGGGCTCCAAATAGCCACGTCAAATATGTCTGGTAAAATTATTTAGACACTTGCTCATTTTTACATCCACATTGTTTATTAATAGGTTCTGGCTGGTGGTCAAGTTAACAGGCTGCTTCCCTAGGAAAGGCTGAGTTATGGCAGTTTGTTTAGGAACATTAAACACAAAGGTAGTGCATAGAAACCCAATCTGCAAATGATGGGCTGCTGATCTGCTTCCAGCTTTGCAACTACAGAGCTGATCTTTATTTAATGGCATTCAGTGAGTTCTTACTTATTAATCATTGCCCAAGAAAAATATTGCACATCTCCAGAAACAGCTGTTAGTGAAGATAGGTTTATTTTCTGCCCTGAATTTGTAATCCTCTTTTAAGGGTAATTTTTTATTAGGATAGGAAATCGGCTGACCTAGGGTGGGTATTAGGCCAATACTGCAGTGAACGATTAAAGAGTTTTGATAAATCCCAGTTTCACATTTATCTTGTACAAATCTCAAGTCTTATGTCTTTCATTACAGGAGGATTAAAGAGTATTCACCTGCTTTTTTAAATTAATATATATGTATTTGTAGATGATAGCTTAAAAAGTAAAAAAAAGTGCTCAAAAGAAATATTAATTATCCAATGCATAACACAGATTTTTTTTTTCTGGTAATGCAGGAAAATGCTCCAGTCTCTGGGAAGGCCAGAAGTCCATATGGCCCTCGATGTCATGATTGTGAGCGCATCAGGGCAGCAGCATGAAGGCTGCTTGCTGCTCACCTCCGAGGTGCTCTTTGTGGTCAGCCTCAGCGAGGACACCCAGCAGCAGGCGTTCCCCGTGACCGAGGTCGACTGCCTGGAAGACGAACAGCAAAAGAACCTGCTGAGGGTGCAGCTAAAACAACAGAGAGTGCCTTGTGATTTGGAGGTAAGGGCTGAGGAGCATTTTGCTTCCCTGATAAAGCTGCGCTGGTGACGTTTTCAACACCAAGCCTACTCACCTTTGGGTTGGGGTGCCAGAGGGGTTAAGTCCCAGACCAAGGGAGCCGTTGTTTGCCTACACCTCGCTGTTGACTCTGTCACTGTTTGGATGAAACAGAGGTGTCTTCTCCCTTCTCTCCTGTCACTGATTATAGAACTTAAAAATCCATGCCAGTAATTTCCTGAAAAGGAAATGTAGGATCTTGGTAGGGACCATGTCTGTTCTGAAGAGTTTCTCCTGACCAGCGGCACGTGTGTGAAGTGGTCGTTGATGACGTGATGGAGGTGCTGTGCCTTTGCCTGCAAAGTTGCAGCAACTGCAGGTCCTTCTCTTGGAGCTATTCAGTGATGCCCATGGGTGCTCCCTGCAGCATCTTTCTCATCTTGCCATGTTTAACACAATGGTCTTATTTGGCTACTAGCTGTATTTAATTCCTTATGTCTTCCAAATCCTGCAAATGAAAACTTTAATTTAAAGACTTACTGCTGTTAACGGGCTACTGCTGTGAAGGAGAAAGGGAGGTAACTGCTTCCTCCTGGGGCATTTTATGCACTCAGCCCATCCTAGCCCCAACTTTAGCTCCAGCACAGATTTTTTGATTGCATTAGAGCAGCTGTAGTGGCTGTTGTCTTTGTGAATATGACCAGCTTCTGAGGGACTGGACCAAATGCACACCTTTCTTTCTGAAGTTCGGGCTAGATAAATGAAAGCCCTGCTGCAGTGGCACAGCAGTGCCAGCAGCTGGAAACCTTCAGCCACGCAGCCTCCGTGCACTAGCTCCCTTGCTGACACAGGCTCTGGAGAATGCAGTGAAAATGTGTGGTATGAGCCACACACGCCTGCAGCCCAGGGTGGAGTGGGGTCAGGGATGGCAAGGCAGTAAAACCTGATTCTGATGCTCTGAAGAACAGACCTGGCATAAGTATTTGTTCAGAGTGAACAAATGGATGCTGGAGTGTGCATGAAGGTTTGAGGAAATAATGTTCTAAGAGCAGCTGGAAGGCAGGCAGATAGGAATAAGATGGCTTTAATTTGAGGGCTACACAATAGGCGATTCCAAAAGGTTTCAGAAATCATTTGGTGGTTACCTACAGTCATGCCTTTGCAATTAGTGTTCCATATATGCTTTTTTGGTGGATTGGGAAGTTTCATACTTTGTAGTTTCTTTTTTTTTCCCCCTTTTTGTAGCAGAGGACGACAGTTCTGCTGTGCTTGGGACTGATCTGTCCAGCACTGGTGCTGATGGCAGCCAGGGCCCCTCTGGTCTTCAACAAGGGTTCCTGTGAATCATCTTCAGCCATGATTAAGGAGCCCTAGGAGCAGCAAGCAGGGCTCTGCAAGCAAGCCCTGCTTGCTGCTGAGTAGTTTCAGCTACACACCTACCTACACCTAATAGACATAACTCTTAAATGGCAGTGGTTGGCCATCCTGTTGCATTGCAGATGTCCTCAGCTGAAGTGCTAACACTTCTGTGCATACCAGTAGAGCTGGCCAAAACTTCGCTGAAAAATGCCATCAAATCAACAAAAATATTTTCATAAGTTTAGGGGATGATGTTACCAAATGCGAATTGTAGCTATTTTCCTGATTAATGTAGTCAAAAATCCTAAAAGTAATAATGGTAAATTGAAACATTTCATTTCAGCATTATAAAGTCTATTTTTTTGTCTTATTTTTCTCCATAAATAATTGCCAAAAAGTTTTGTTTCAGCTCTGCCCAAAACAGTTTCTCCCCTTTCCTCTCCTCAGCTTCTTGGAACTATTAGGAAACAAAACATGCATTATTCCACAGCTGTAATCACCAGAGATGTTATAGAGCACATGCTTTGACTCCTTCAGCAATAGGTTTGTCTGATGGCTTGTTCGTCTTCACAGTATATAACTTAATCCATCTGGCTAGGAGCAGACTGGATGAATTTTTGAGAACTCTGGCACTGACAACACTGTTATTGAAAGGGAAGCATTAATTGTACTTGGATTATCTTGAGATAATTGAGGAACTATTTGCTTCCAGACGCACATCAGACTCCAAAGGCTGCTCTTCCAGCTGCTCTTGGTATAGCTCGGGATATCAAGGAGACAGCAGAAAGCTGAAGAGCCCTGGAAATTCAGTGTTTCTTTCTGATGAGCTGCAACAGGGGTTTCATGATAGTGTGCATATATCATCTTTGCAGCTTAACTAACTTCCGGATTTTTCAGCAGTAAAAAAACCCAAAGATCTCTTACTTTCTTACTGAGTGTACACAAAACAGATCTTTAGTGCCATGTCCACATCCAGCTTATACACCAAATAGCTACTTGTGATTTTGTTAGAATTGCTGAAGAATTATTCTCTATAAGCCATAAAAGGAAAGGAAAGAAATTCTAGAAGACTTTTGTAGTTCTTAACCCCACAATGTTAATACGAAAAGACAAGCTATCTTTAAGATTCCTCAAGCAGATAGATTAAGCAACCCGTGACCAAGTTTGGGTTCATATAATGGTTTGGCTATTAACACAGTAATTGTTCACACTAGGGGGTTAAAGCACACGGTGACACTGTTAGGTCCAATTTAGGGTAAAATGTGGACCTAAAGCAGTTCCAAGTTTCTGTTGTTTTCTTGACAGTATAAGCTAAACTGAAACTGGCTGGAGAAGAAAATGGTTACAGATGAAGTCATCTGGAAGCAAGTAGGGTCCCAGTTACTTTGGAAGACCATCCAAGTGCAGTTAATATTTCCTGCTGAATAATTTTGCTATCTGTGGGATATGACCCAGGGCTGGATGAGGAATGGGCACTCAGTGGTGCCAGCACCATTTCCATCTCCTCTGACAACTTTGATCTTTTGGTCAATGTGGAGTCAGAACTATAACCTCAGCTTCCCCTGGGCTCACCTACCTAGAAAAGAAATAGGGAAAAAATGCGGAGCCACCCACATGCACAATTTGCCTCATAACTTATCATCTAGTTTACATAGGTGCTATTTTAACATATTTCTGTTCT
This sequence comes from Crypturellus undulatus, assembly GCA_013389825.1. Classification (NCBI taxonomy): domain Eukaryota; kingdom Metazoa; phylum Chordata; class Aves; order Tinamiformes; family Tinamidae; genus Crypturellus; species Crypturellus undulatus. Next base: position 543,072 of record VWPW01008645.1, read on the forward strand.
CTAAACTGGTGAAACGGGCTGACTGCAGAGACACTTCATTTCTGTAACGCGAGGCTCGGACATGGTTCAGAGCCCGGTCTCTGCTGCTAGCCATGTGTCCACCACAGCAGTAGGCTCCTGATTTTTCACTCCCTCCAAGGTCGCTCACAGAAACCACACTTTGCCCATTTCATCATTTTTCACTGTTTCTAACCATAGGATCAAACTCCGAGGTCCTGAGTTTGCTTATGTGCCTGCTTCCTTCAGCATTCTTGTGAGGATGATTGAAAACAGGAGTGTTCTTACTTGTTGAGCAGCAAATCCATCTCCAAAAGCATAGTAAAAGACCAGAGGGGACTGTTTTGATTTGGATGTGATATGTGCCACTATCTGTCTTATTAATTCTTTCTTCAGATAGGTGAGGATTTATTTTTTTATACAGAGATGAGACAAGATATTATTCCCGGATGCTTAATTGAACCCAATTGTCCTGTTTGAAAATCATCACATGTACTGGGGCATCTGTAATACTTTCTTAAAGATAGCCAGAAAAAAACACAGTGTTTGAATCATCTGTGTGGCATCCAGTGAAGACACGATAAACCCTGCAAGAATGACAGTGGTCAGCAATTCTCCAAGAGTAAATAAGGAAGCATCAAAACCTACCCTAGGATAGTTTCTACTTTTCTGTCATTTGTATTTTGGGAAAATAAGTTTTATTCTGAATGACTTGGCTAACGATATCACTGTAGTGTCCAAGGTTGTATTTATGAAATATCTTGTTTTGAATTCTTGCTTCTAGCTTGTCGCTTACTTGCACGCGTTCCCTTCACAAGCTGGTTGGAGCTGTATGGCAGATGCCACTTTTCTGTTGGCAGTATTGGTTTTACTCTTTCCAACAAATTTGGGTTACCTGCATCTCTCTCAAACTTGAACCTATATGTATCTCAGCTTGCAAATAGGAATTTCTTCAAAGAAGTCCTTCCAACTCATGCTGATGAAAAAGTCAGCTGTGTTCTTTTTCAGTTTCTTTTTTTTCATAAATTATGTGTTCAAATGACCTTTAATAAAACCCTTTTTTAAAAAAATAAATAAATAAATAAAATAAGAAGGAAGGAATTCTGTTGAATTACTTGAATGCTCTGATCCCAAGTGGTATTTTTTTCTTACCAGAGAGACACAGATGGAGTTACGCCCTCCTAGTTACAACATTTGACTGGGGGGTAGATTCAAGTCCTTATTCCAAAGCTCATTAAAGACTTAAATACTTCCCAGCTATAGCTGTGGGCTGTTGTGATTTTTAATTGTGTTTTATGAAGAAAATTAATTGGCTAATTAGGACAGCTGCCCGATAAGCACTGCCAGGAACTACTGGCCTTTTTCTAGCGTGGCTGAGAAACTTTGCCTGTCCGCAAGTTGATCTGTTGTAAAAATTACTCTTGAGTCCGTTCCTGAAAGTCTCAGATGATTCTGCTTCAATGTTTCTGTGGCACACCTAGAGCTCCTCGGCAGAATTCGGCTGGGTCCTCTCCTTTGGTATTTTCAACGCATCTGCGATGCGTTGAAAATACCAAAGGAGAGGACCCAGCCGAATTCTGCTGAAGAAAACACCCACATGGATACTGTAAGATCCAGGGGGAGAAAGATTCCAGTTACACAGAAAGTAACGCAGACCTTACTGTCTTTGCTGCGTTCGCCTAATGGCCGCTGTGTGTTGGTTCCAGGCAGAGGGAGCTCGCGAGAGGCTCTCGGAGGAGCAGTACAGCCGCCTCGTGGAGTACGTGACGCGGGCGGCCCTCCACCTGGCGCCCGGCGCCGCCGCCTCGGCACCCGCCTCGCCCGCCCAGCCGGCCCCGGCCGGCGGCAGGACCTACCAGTACGTCGCGGAGCCGGACCGTGCCCAGGTATTCGTTAGCAAGTTCACAATGGTGAAAAACAGAGCCTTGAGGAAGGGGTTTCACTAATGCGTAGTGGCGACAAGGGGCAGCGTCTTACCGTTCTGGAGGTGATGCTTTCTGCGCGGGAGGCTACATCAAGCAGAGATACACGTCACTGTGGAGAAGGCGGGAGGCAGCAACAAAATTAAACCTAATAACAGCGTGTCTAACATTCCTGCTCTCTGGCTAAGGACTAGCGCGGGGTGGAAAGCATTAGCCTAACAAAGTGGAAAGGGGACGTTACTGGACTATAAACTGAATCAAAATCCTTTGTCCTTTCAATACCTGAAAAAACAGAGAATAAGGAAAATTTGAGTGCACAGACACATTTTTGCCAAACACAAAAATTATATCAATACCTACTATATCATATTTTAGGGTCTGCCAGTTTCTGTTATAAACCAGGTTTATAACTCAGCTGTAAAAACTAGCTCAAGGTTGAGCCTTCCCCCAGCCACACGCACACACACTCCTCCCGACATGTACGTCCTGAGGCAAAACATTTTCCCCCACTAAATCTGAAAAACCCAGTATGGCTGTTTTAAGTTACTAGTGACAGCTGGGTTTTAGCACCACTTTAACCTTAAAATAGCTTCCTTTATTTGACTGAAGTTTTGCAGGACATTAGTCCTTAATGTAAACTAGTGCCTTTGTGTGGTTTGGAGAACAAAACGCTAACTACGACATTAATTTATTTTTAAAACTCTCTGTATACAGAAACTTTATTTTATCCACCATGAAATTTGCAGAGGGACTTTCATCATATGCCTGGCATTGTGTGTTGTCTGGTAGTTATTTGGAAGCCAGTAACATGCAGTTTAGAAACGTAGTCGCCTTCAATTTAGCGCTCGGTCTCCTCCAACTCTACCAAAAACCAGTGAGCTCAATGTAACGCAGAAGTGCAGGTGCTGAACGTAGCCTTGCTGGGTCTCAATTCCTTCTTATCTCTACCACTACCATAGCACATTTTCTCACTTAAGGCCTAATTTATTTTATGCTTATCATATCTGAAGCGATAAGAACAGGGATATTTAGAAACATGAGTTTTCAGATATATTTCTGCTAAGCAAAAATAAGATTTTTTTTTTTTGCAAGTTGATCCAACAGTATAAATGCACAGACTCCAGTTACATTAATAGTGAGTGATGCTGTCGTGATTCACTTCAGATACAATGTTAAACACATTCAAAACAAATGAGCTTTCTACATGTCTTATTTTCAGCTGTTTTACAAGTTGTAATGGGCAAGAAAGTGCTCTCTCCCAGCACGGTTAGGTTGCTTTATACACCAAACGTGGCTACAGCAGCTTTATTTTAAAAAACAAAAACTTACTTGTTTTAAAACTGTAGGTTCCTTTTCTCCTCTTTTCAATGTAATTATGGCCACAAACTTCTGGAACAAGGCCAGAATTGGAGACTCTTTAAGAACTGGAATATGTTCATCATATTGAACAAATAATTATACGTTAGTTAATATCTTCTGTGCATAGCGGGTATGACCAAATGCACAGTAAATGAGAATGTAGCAACTGAAATGTTTGTTTGGCCTTTTTTTTTTTTTTGAATTCTGTTTTGTTAAAAGTGGCATCTAAGAGCTGTTTCTCTTGTGTACTGAAATGCAAAGTCTGGGATCTGACTTGTTCTTTCTTGAATGTGCAAGGACCCATCCATTATTAACATTTCATACAGTGATTTAACAACTTAGTCATTGTTTAAGTAACACTATTTAAAAATGTGTACATAAATATATTTTCTTCATTCCTGAATATTTTATGGAAATAGTTTAATACTTCTAATTTTGCATATGGTGCATAAGTTGTAATATAATGAGATTGTTTACAGATAATAAAGATTCTTCCTACAGTGCTTGTTTTCTTGAGCTCTTTGGTGATCGCGTTAGGCGAGCGAGCAGGTCATCACACCGACCAATGGCAATGAAGACACCCGGGCTTCACGGAGCCCCGTGCTGGATTCCTTGCAGTAGGTGACTGGTCTTTGTCATAGACCAGAAGATGCAAATGGCTCCTGACAATGCTTTGGAAGTAGGAACTGATGAGGAGCTTGCCAAAACATGTGCTGAAAAGTTTTATGGTTTTGTGACTAACTGAATCAAAACAGCCCTGTAGTCACTATTCAAATTAATCTGTTCATTCTGTGTGGAGTACGCAGACCGGCCAAGAGGACGCAAACACACCTGTAAAAAATGATGGAAGGCAGCAATTTAGTTTCCAAAAGACTCTAGATTGCTGCCATTGTTTAAGATTATAGTAGTGTTTTTCCTGAATTATTTTCTCCTGGAATAAACACTTGCTTAAGTTACACTCTTCTTCAGAGAATTAAGCAAGCATCTTTACTGCATTAGGCAGGTTCTTTCTCCCCCTTCTGACCACATGTATGGAAACACGTGTGGAGACGGCCAATAAATCAGCCTCTCCTGCATACGAGCTGCACAAACTATGAAAACAAAGTTGTCCGGAGAGCAGCTGCCTGTACTTAGCTGCTAAAGCACTCCAATGTGTACGCTTAAAACATACCTACGCTCATAATGCTCTTTAGCCCTGGAGAGCTCACAACTTCAAATATATCTTTTTAGTTTGCTTCCAGAGCAATCAATCATTCCTCAAACACTCGAGAATAAAGCAAGCCAGCCAAAAATTTGAAGGCATAGCCAGGCTGATGCAAGGCAAGACCTTTCCCAAAGTAGTTTAGGTCAAACAATTCCTTTTTATATATTTCATATATAAATATAGCAAAATCTTTGAGGTCAGTTGGGGATGGGCTCAGAACTCCAGCACATGTTTTCCAGAGCTGCATCTCCCATACACAGCACGCCAGGCCCTGCAGCAAGGAGCTGCTGCAGGAGTAACACGCACGGCTTTTCCTGCGCGTCCCTCCCCGCTCGGCTGCAGGACGGTGATGGGCAGGACCAGCATTAACGGAGCTCTCCCTGGCACAGGCTGGGGACAGGGCAGGGGCAAGGGGAGGGTAACGGGCTGCAGGACTGATGCTGGTGAGGGGTGCTTGCTGAGAAAAACAATTCACCGTCAGGTTTGCCCTCCCACCCTGCTTCGCAGGTAAGAAAATTCTGCTGGTGCTCATCTTAGGACTCTGCTCTGAGCTATTACTGCCTGACGAAAGGATGCGTTTGTTTGGCAGCCATTGTGAAACTTTAGCCTAAGTGTAAAGAAAGTAACAGTGCAAACATGAAAGGAGGAGCACACTTTTGTCATTAATGCATTTAGCCAACAACACCTTTGATCTGGTACTCTGCTGCAGGCTTGGAAGCTATCTTGGGGCATAAGCATTCCTTTAAGTCATTGCTAGCAGTAAGAACCAGAATGCACAGACACACTATAAGTGCTGTTGGCTGTAGCAATTTATAAGACTTAGGATTTAAAAGTAAATTAATTCAAAGCAACTGGGAAAAATACTTGGGCTAGAGCTGTGGGGAAGCCAGCTCTCCCAGCCAGCACACCTGGCGGTAGCAAGGTCCTCTGCCTGCGAAGCTGTCAGCTTGACTGAAGAGCCCAGGCTGTTACAACCTGCAGACATGTCCCAGAAAACGCTAGTCAGTGCTTAATGGCAAACACTGTTTATACTGTACATGGGGAAGATAAATTGCTATCATTTGCTATTGTTAAGATTTGGTTTACATTTGTAGGAGCAGGGATTATTTTGATTACTAGATAGTTTCCCCTGCACCACTAATGTCAAATTATTTCTTTGGTCTGCACTGTGTATATGGAAACTTTAAAGAAAATCCCTTGTTCCTGCACACTAGTCTTCTGGATCAAATATGTTACTTAAACAGCTCTCAATAGTGCAAATGTTGCTCACTGATACCTATTAGGTGTTAAGAAGTTAATGGTCCATTTAAAGTAATAAAAGTTACGCCAAACAGAATTTGAACTTAAGACCTTCAAATACGATACAGATGGCCGAATTTGTCACATCTTCATACAGAGCCTTCCCTTCTTTCACGCTCCTGTCACAGCTCCCACACTGGGCTGTGAGGAACCACAGTCCCAGCAGCACCTCTGACCCCAGCTATGGGCAAAACCCAGGTCCCAAATGCCCCGTAAGGGGGCACCCAACAGACCATCAGCTCTTGGACTATCCAGAATGTAACCTGCACCAGGACTCCACTAAGCTGGGTGGTACCAGGCATTAAAAAGCTGTTGGCCTGCAAGGAGCAGCCACAACTGCCCCTACCACAATACCCTACCCTCTTGCCTCCTCTTGTCGGCTGCTCCGAACACAGGTGGCTGCGCGCACCTCCAGCTCGGAGGTGCCTGCTCCAGTCTGACGCGCGGGGCAGGTGCCAGCACTTGTGCGTGTCCCAGCTTGGGTGCGACACACTGCTGCTGTGAGGAAAGCAGGGCAGCGAGGGCAGCAGGACAGGAAGGCTCTGTCACATTTTCAGGATTCCTACCCACGTCCTTTCATCTCAAGGGCAGACAAGGACATGACCCTTCCAGGAATCCAGCCACTGCCTTCCCTTTAACAGCTACCTCTTCTTCCAAATTCCTGCTATCACTGGAAACTCAAACCTAGCTGCAATTGCTAAAGAATATACGTTGCTATCAAATGTGGAACTTCGCTGAAAGAAAGACAAAGAAAAAAAAAAGCTGGGCTTAGTAGTCTCAATCAATTTATGAGGACTTTCCACTGCTCTTCCCAGCATCTAAACATTTAGGCATTTCAACATCAGTGAAGATAAATAAGCTCCAGTGACATAAGTATTGTATTTATTGAGTTATATTAGAGCTCGGCACGGACTTTATAATTCAATGAAGAAGTAAAGTTCAGTCATCAAGTCTCCTCAGATTGAAGGGAATCTGCAAGACAAAAAAGAAATGTTAAATTGGACAAACTTCTTACTCTTTAAATAAACACATTAGTATGTACGAATGCAAAGCAATGGAGGGAAATGTTTATGCAGTGGTTTAGTCTAGAGGAATTCCCCTTGTTATTTCCTGATGGTCTACAATTTACACACCCTTCATGTGGCAAACAGAAGTGAAACATGGAACAAATCAAGAGCTGGAACGATACTGCACAGCACTTAAAGACTCACTCCATGCCGCACTGATAACTGAATCAAACTTGCTAAGCACTAAGGACCCAAAAGAGAATGGAATGCAGCTTGCAGACGGAAGCCAGAGCGGAAACAAGTGGTGCAGGAAGGAAAGAAACCAAATTCAAACCGCTTCTCCACATACGGGACGCTATCCAAGACCAGCCATACTCCATAGCAAGAACCCTGCAAGTGGATACACCAAAGTGGTCCTGCCCTTCCCAGCAGCGCTGCAGCCCTGCAGGGGCTGGACCTGCTCCCCCACAGGACAGTCCAAGTGCCTCATGGGGGTACCGGGCGGAACAAACTGCACGCAGCTTCAGACCAACACCTTAACGAACGGGGTGCTCCTCACCCCAAACCGACCTCCAGCCCAACTTTCACAATCAGCATCTAAGCTGTTGAGCCAAATGGGAAAGTCTTCCACCTATTTGCCCTTTTTACAGTCTTTTTTAAAGACCAGACACACTAGCATTGCCCTCCCTCTCTTGGGCTTACCTAACCAAGTGATGCTCTTCCCAGGCATGATAAAAGAGCTGTCTAGTACAAACAACTGAAAAAAAAGTTCTCATGTACATAAAGTAGGAAGCATCAATAATTCAAAGTGACATCTAAAAATCTGTCCTTTGTATTTGCTTTTGAATTGATGTAATTGAGGAATGGAAAAATGTTTAGGAAATTTTAAATAATGTTAAAAGATGTACACAATCAGCAATGGAATTTCTGTATCTGCAGACAGGAGCACAACCCAACTGAAAGTGGAGTTCTACTTGAACTGAAAAATCCAGCTTAAGACTGCAACTAGATTTTAACATGCATCCTTCCTGACAAAATACTCTGATGAAGGCCACCTGGCTAAAGAATGCAACTCCAGTGCCTAAGAAAGTTTATAGTTTATAAAGTGCTTATATATTAGCAGTAGGACAGAACGAGACGCACAATAACAACATTATAAAAAGATAAGTTTATCATTTTGTTATTTCTCTGTACTGTATTCATAACTGAAGAATAAAAAAGCATTCTTCTGAAAAAAATAACACAGGGACTGCCATCTTTTTATATGCACTGGAAGAGTCGAAGCTCTGCTGCTTTTATGTAATAGTGTTACACAGAAACCAGATATTCATAGATTGTCACATAACAGAACTTTTATTAACACAGCCTAAATGTTTCATTCCATCTTGCTGTCTTAACTAAACAGGCTGAGAAAATCCAGCTGTCCAGGATAATTAGAGGCACAGATTATCACGCAATGATCACAATATAAAAACATTCCAAGAGAATGAAAAAGCTATCACTCTAGATTAGCTTGAAGTCACTTTAAAAGAAGCAGAAGACTCAGTGCAAGAAACATGGATCAAGAAAGGGGGAGGAATTCCTTGCTGAGCTGTCACATCAGGAGTTGGTGCAGCGAAGTGAGCACACGTAGTAACAATTAGGACAAGGCTGAAATCAAGAAGTCCCTCCCCACCCCCAGATCAGCAAGCAAGGGAGGATGAAGTTCAGTAATCTTACCAATGTTAAGTGCTCAGAAAACAATATCTTATCCAGGCTTAATTCACAAAGGTGAAAATCTGAACGTCTATCATCACATCAAGAGGTAGTATGCCACTTATTTTTAAATACATATACATATACATACACACATCCACATCTCTTCCCTCTCATCAATATCAGGAGACAAAAGGATGTGGAGAAGTTGTCTCCATTTCTTACATTAAAATCTGTGCTACGGAAGAAGAACGTCCTTTACATTTTCTCATTCACCAAATTACCACAAGCACAACAGTATTAGATTTTGATAAGCACATGCTATCCAATTAAAGATGTGACATCATCAGTATAATAAACATCCTAAGTTAGGCAAGTCTCATACAGAGCATCCATTCCACTTGGGATGGACAGAATTGTCCTGGATGCAGTTGCACAAGGACGGAAAAGCATCACTGAATGCAGAGGTTTGCTATATCACACAAGTTACATTAGCCAAAAGGCATTTAGGAGCTTCCCATTCTGAACTTACCCTCTTCCCCGATTCCCATATTTCCTAGTATTTCCTATTAGTGCCAGGTCTCTTTTGAGGAGTACCCTTTGTATTCTTTTTCTCCAAAGCCCCTTTTTATTTGACAGAAAAGGAAGAGCCTCAAAACAGAAGCTCAAGGTTTCACTGAAGTAATTGCACTTATTTTGCTGTAGGTAAAGAAGCTTATTACCTGTTCATACAGGCTACCATCACTTGGGGGGCGCAGACTCAAATACCCCAGCCGCTCTCATGGCCTCAAAGTCCTTCATGGGATCATAGTTTTTATAGAACTCTGCATAAGCTCTTTTTCTGGGTTCAGCAACACCAAACTGCAATGCAACACACAGAGAATTAGAGTATCCACAGCTACATAAGCAGAAGTTCTTGCCTAGTAATTCCAGGATTTATATCACAGGGTATCAACCTTTAAAAAAGTCTTTACCGTTAAAACAGAATTAGAAAAATATTAGTTTGTACCCATTCAAATTTGACTGCTTGACTGTTGGCCATGGAAACAAGTGTCTAAAATGAAATCTAAAAATGAAAACCTGCTACATTTTTAATATTCAGAAGCATTTTGACTATACCTAAGTGTCCTCTGCCCAGCCTGCTCATGCCTTTCTGCTCATGCCATGAAGACATGGCACAATTATGCTGTGCCTTCAATATGTCCATGGGCAGTTGCAGGACTCAAAACTCTAGACTGAGCCACACATTAGGTCAAATACAGAGGCATGGTAAAACTTTTGGACTTGGCAGTTAGGAGACTGCTAAGCCAATCTCACAGCTCACTGACATAAGAAGACACGGTCCTGACTCCCTGGCCCTCATTCATCTCAAGTACAACAACTGAGCTGCACCATCTGTCAGCTTCCTGACTGACTTCCAGTCAGCTGCTCAGCTAACACAAAACTGTTTACTTTTTACTGAGTTAGTTTTTTTGACAGTTTGGCAGATTTTAAGTTAATCTGCAGATTGACTGTCATCATGATGTTCAGAAGGAAGGGCAGATTCTCCTTATCTGCTTTTGTAATGGTTTCTGAAGTCAACCTCGAGATAAGATTTGACAATTCACTCTCCCTCACAATATGCTAGTTCCTATAGTCACAGGCCATCTACAGTTAATCCGAGAAGCATCAGCCGTGTGTGAACGAGCAATACTGTAATCTAGGATTAGGGATTATGTTGTCATGAATTGCACAAGTCACACATCAGTTTATTCATAACCCTTCTTCAAATGAAGATTATTTAATTGTGTTTTGGAAAACACATTTTTTTGATGAAGAATCTTTAAAAAAATCTGAACAAAGCAACATAAGAAATTTTTAGCACTCTAATGACAGGAATTTACATTTCAAAAATTAAAGCTCCTACCTTGTACAAAGCAGCACATCCTAGAGATACAAAAAATGCCCCAAAGAGATGAAATTTCATCCGCCTGGCCAGAAGGCGCCTCATCTGTGGCTTAGGCAATAGTGCAGACGACATGGTGATTCTATTTCCTAGCAAATGAAAAAAAAAAAAAGGTAATTCAGACACAAGAAGTTCAACTTAAGCAGTATTCTGAAACTATTTGAGAAAAACCATGCCCTTGAGAAATGGGTCATCAGCGTCTTCAAGAAGCAACAGAGCTTCCCTCTATTTGACCTTTCAATGAGAATATTTAATGTAGATTACTGAAGGTCAATCTATTCATGACAGAAATCTAAGAAAGGCTTTATATCCTTTACAACCAGGAGGTATTACAGTAGCCAGAGTGGCCTTCCCTTCTCATCCTAAACCCACCCTTCCTTGTAGGAGCCACAATGTCAGGCCAACTACTCCAGAACATTGATAAAATTGTATTCATTTCTAAAGTAAATATGCGACACTTGAAGCAATTAGGAAAAAGAAAAAAAAAAAAAAAGAACTGCAAACCCAAGGGCATAAACCCAAGGGCATTAAAGGACTTTAATTACTGGGTAGGCTCGCACTGCTACTCCGCCAGGCCTGCGGCGAGAAGCTGTCACGGGAGCCAGGTTACTTCGGGAGGCGCCGGGGCAGCGCTCCCCTCTGCGGCCTCCGGCGCCCACCGGGGCCACGAGCAGCAGCCACGGCGGGACGCGGCCCCACAGGCCCCGGGTTCTCCGGCTGCGCTGAAGGGCCCCCGGCCGCCCGCCAGCGCCTCAGGGAGGCAACGCAGGGACGGCGCCGGGCTGAGAGGAGCCCCGCGCTGCTGCCCCGGCACAGAGCGCCGCGGCCCCCGCCTTTCCGTGAGGGGGCAGCGGCCGCAGGGCCCGGCCCGCCAGCCTCGAGGACGCGCAGAGGTCACGGCAGCAGCGCGGAGGAGGGCGGGGGGGGACAGTTGGGGATGACGGTTGGGGGTG
>VWPW01008645.1:554550-658244 GCA_013389825.1 Crypturellus undulatus
GCACCCACTGCGCGCCCAGCGCGCATGCGCGGGGCCGCCTCCTCGCTACGGCGAGCGGCTCGGCCCAAGCGCCGCTGCTGCGCGCGCGGGGGGGTGCGGCCCTGCGCGGCGGCCATGTTGGTGCGGGAGGGAAATGCGGAGTTGGGGCTGGGGGGGGGTCCGAGAGCCCCTGGCGCAGCCCGGACCAGGGGCCGCGGCCGGGTCCAGCCGGGTTCTGAGTACCCTGGGGTTGGAGACGCTGCCACCTGCGGGCAGCCCGTGCCGGGCTTCAGCCACCCCCACAGGGGTTTCTTGTGCTCGAGGTTGCGCCTGTTGCCTCTCGTCCTGTCACACTGCAGCTCTGAGCACCGTTTGACCGCAGCATCTTAACACCCGCCCGCCATTCATACTTTATATGTATTTATATTCATGGGTCGCATCCTCTGCATGCCGGGCAGTCCCCGCTCCTGCAGGCCGCTTTGTGCGCGATGCTCCGTCCCGGCGCCTCCGCAGTCCTTGAGGGAATCCGGCGTACCTGAGCCGCCGATCTGCAGTCAGCTTCGGTGCCTTTCTCGGAAATCAGCTGCCCGAGTTCTCCACCTGTGATTTCCACACAGTCACCACAAGGGCAGCTGTTTTTATTCCCAAACAGTCTCTGTGGGATCTACACTAACTGCTGAAAATTCCTGCCCGGAAAAACTGAAGCTTTTCCTGTGCTGCGAGACATTTATTCAAACCTGCTATTGCCTTGACAGAGCGAGAGGATTTTGACATCAAACACCAGGGGTGATGGGCCTTTAAAAATGATGAAAAGTATATTTTTTAATATTATCATGAGATTAAAAAGTATAGCAGTAGAAAAATGCAGAGAGAAATTATGCATTCAATAACAAACTGGGGGGGATGGATTTTGCAACAGCCTTTTGAAGAGATATAATTTGGAAATGATTTTTCAAAGGAAAAGTTTGTTAAAATAATTGAGACCAAAACGAAGCGTGTCGGGACAGCAGGTTTTCCTGTGTGGATGAACAGCAAAAGGCAAATGTTAGTGATGCCAGACAGAAGAATGGCGAGACTGAAGAGTAACCTGGTGAATGGGCCAAAGGAAGGGCCTGGGTCGGGCAGCGTCCCGCTGCCACTGAATCTTAAAAGCTCCACTGAATTAACCCTCTTGTTACACTATGTCAGAAAAATAGAAAGTAAGATTAATTAGAATAAAATCATAGCAGCTTTCAGAACTACTGTCATTCTAAGATGTGTCTGAGGAATTCATATATGAACAGTCTGCATGAGAAAGAATACTTTGGTGGACGGACCTGGGCCTACATTGACAAAATCTGTTTTCACTAATTGGTTCATGGCCGGCCAAGTCATTAAAGTATTGTCTGTGCCACCAGTTTCCCCGCGTGCCTCAGACACTGGGCTGGGCGCCCCTGTGTTACAGCTGAGACTCTGCACACTCACAGCAACAGCCGTTCCCTCCCGCCGGTTCCTTCCCAGGCACCTGAGGCCTCCTGCACCTGTTCCGCTTGTCTTCGGGACATCAGTGTGGGACCTGCTTGCTTGAAAGGTGCCACAGTTACTAAACTGGAGTCTACACTCCTCTTTTTCTCTGCAAAATGTGGTAGCACCAACAGCAATCGAAGCTTCCTCATGACATCCCAGAGATGGATCATCTCTTGAGGAGGAAAGGAAGGCAGGAAATCTGAAACCTTTTTTGCTTATGCTCCCGTTAAATTTAAAATAAAATTTACCGCTGACTTGAGTGAAAGATAGGGTGCTGAGTCCTTGCCTTTCCACAAAGGCTGCCAGCTGTGATACTTAGGATAGCACTTTCTGCGGTGTGGACCGGAGCCCACTAGGAACAGGGTTGTGACAAGCAAGTGATTTTGCCTAGGCCACAAACTCTTTAGATGCGAATGGCTGTCAGATATTCATAATCTGGATCAAATTAGAACCCAAAATCTACTGGAAAAAAAGTCACATGGGACATCAGCAATCTGTAGAGCCAACTGCTTTTCTGAACAGTTTAATATAGAATCTACCTCTCTATCACAAAAAGAAAAAAACAAACAATGCTAGCATCTAGCTATGTGCCACATATGAACACGCATACATTCGTGCTCCTCCTCCGTTTCTGTGCCAGAAATTAACTAATTAAATCCTCTTTTCCCACAGCTGTGTTGACATCAATCAATGGTGCTGTGGAACAAACAAAGATATTATGGCACGAGAAGCTGTTTTACAAAATCGGAATGCCAGCTGTACAAAAAATAAGGGTGAATCAATGATTCCTAAATGGAAAAATACAAAATTAGTAGAGGAAAGAAGAATATTCTCAGACTTCCAAAAGGGCATTATAAACAAAGGAGAGAGAAAAAAAAAAGCAAAAGTTCAAGTCATAATAAATGACAGGGACAGGGATTTCACAAGCTTTTGTTATCTTATGAATGCTTCTGAAATAGGAAAAAACCCACAATACTTAAGGTTTGTCCAATTTATAAAGAGACATTCTGATATTTTTAAACATGTCAGATAGTACCATAATTACACGAGTGGCCCCTTGCTGGGAGCCATCGCTTTATCGCAGAAGGACAGTCTGCCCTTTGCCAGGCTGGCAGGTGCCGGCCGCTGCCGCGTCCCCTTTGCGGTCCCCGCGGCAGCGCCTGCAGCGCCCCGCGCTCGGCTCCTCCGCCTGGCCCGGCTGGTGACTCCCCCCGGGGTGGCTCCCTCTGGCCCAGGCAGCCCCAGCCTCCTCCAGGGCCTCCCAGAGCATCCAGGAGTTGTGCCCCTCGCTCCTTCTCTCATCTCTCCTTAGTCATGACAGGGCGAAGGTGCGAACTCAGGCCCAAAGCTAGAAAATGCACCAGCTCCCGCAGCAGAGCCCTGCTCCTACATTCATGTGCTAAATTTCTTTTCTTTTTTTTGTTTTGTTTTTCTTTGTTTTNCATTTCTTTTTTTTTGTTTTGTTTTCCTTTGTTTTGGTTTGGTTTTTTTGTTTTGTTTTTTAATGGTTACATATAATTCACTACACCCACCACAGCAAATAACAGCCCATCCTACGTAGGCCACATGTGTGGCTTACATTAGCCTGGATCCAGCTCCAGAAAGGAATAGCAACACGATGGCAAAATTCCTCCTTTTGAAAATGAAAGTGAGGGTCGGGATTGTTGTAATGCAAAGCCTGAAGGCCAAACATTTCCAGCTACTTCCACAGCTTGGTTCAGGTGTTGTAAGGTGGTCAAAGGCAAAATCCCCTTGCCCCAAACTGCATCCCTCCTATGACAGCTTTCTTATGCAGCGCACAGTGTCTGTACGGACTGCCCCGCAGTCCGTGGTGGTAAAGCCCACGTGGGGCTGCATCTTCATAGATGTTTTATAGTAACTGTAAGCAGAAGATTCACGGGTATGCTTCAGTAGCATAAGGTCATCAAAACAGTGTGTTCTTAATGCCTTACTAGGCTTTAGACCGGACCCTTTGTTACTTTTGCTTTTTCACTAGATCTGACAATTGATCATCTGACATCCATGGAGGCAGACAGTGGCCAACTGCTGCTTTCACTGAGCTATCATTTTGTTAGAGGAATTAATTCTGACAAAAAGACCGCAGCCCGAATTATCTTGGGGCATAAAACAGTGGCTGTGGAGTGGGAGCCTCCCTCAAAGAGCAGCTCGTGCCTGCTCTCCAGCAGACAGAACTTGCCCTCCTTCCTGCGCTAGAGTCAAGGCCGCTCATTTTAGGCAGCCCTCGGTGGGGCTTGCTCAGGGCCTGTGACACCAAAAAGAACCTGTAGGATTTAAGTTAGACGCATCCATGTCCTTTATTAGATTTAGCCGATGAAGGACAGAGCTCGTTCTGTCCAAAGAGACTGGCCTAGGTCCCAGTTAACATGCCACAGGATTGTTTTGCAGTTGTTTCCAATAGCAAGTTTCTAAACCTTTGTCTCATAGGTTTATGAACCTCTTGTTTTAGTCTGCTTTAATTCATGCTGAGGTGCTGACATGACAAGTGCTAGGAGATGTTGGCAAATTTTCCTTTCTGGTTCTGAAATGACAGTCTAGGAGGAGGAAGGGGGGTCTCTTGCGGATTTGTTTTGTGCCTTATATCATCTTATCGCAGTCATGTCAACTGAATTCTGTCCACTTAGGAAAGGCGAGTTCATGAACGCAATTACTAACAGAAACAAAGTAACAAGTACCTCAAACATGATGTATTTGTTGACCTGTTTATGACCTGATGAACAAATTGTGAGCTTGAAAGCAAGACCATTGTTTCCAGTTACGTCACCTGGTCTAATAAAAGATATTACCTCTTCTTAAAAAATAGCAGTGCTTAGGTTTATTCTCATGTACAAAGAATCTATCTACATAACTGCTATGTTCTTTAAAGATTCCATAAATTTGCCCTATATAAAATCGAATTTCTTTACAATAGTGACTTCAGCGGCATTTGAGATCCCAGCAGTCAGTGTGTCGCTGACTACAAAATCCCCAGCACAGCTGAAATCCGTGCCAGGCCGGGGACAGTCACAAGTGCGGGACTCTCAGAAAACAGTGAAATCTTCTATTAGCTTTTTTTTTTTTTTAACAAACATCTTACTGGGATAAGGATTAAAAAATATTCTTATATGGCCTGTTTTAACTTTACTATTTTGTTTGATATAATCTCATGAGAAAATCGTAGATCTCAAGTTTCTACTGTTTTGAAATATTTAATTAACAAAAACTGGCAATAGATAATAGTATAAACAACCTTGGTTCAATATATTTTGATTAAACAAGTTAACGGTAAATTTTCTTAAGATGAGTTTGACCATGCTCAATACAGTGCTACATGGAAATGGCTGGAAAAGTTGCAGCGATTTTCCAAGCGGGAGGCACAAAATTGCTATAATCCATAGTCTCCACCACAGTATTAATTAGCATAGCTCACCAACCGGGACGTAACATTTGTAAATGAAATTCCAGAAGGGCATCAGCAAAGAACAGGATGTCGAAGCCAAATGGAAAACATGAACCAATAAAAAGGCTGAACTAGCTAGAAGTGCAAGCTCAGGCTTTGAAGTTAGTTCAAGTACTGCATGCTTTAATTTTGGTGTAATCTTGTGATGGGGGTACAAACAAGAACTCAGAAACAGATTTTGTAACATTTGGCCCAACTGTAGATGAATCAGTTTGTTGATGGTTACCAACAATTGCGCAGCCAGAGGAGCTGTGGTCTTTGTTAAATTAGATTGAATAATTGGCTTCAGGGGGAGTTTCGGGTGCAGAACAAATGAAGTGTTACAGCCCTTGACTGTAGTAAGATTCTTGAGCAGCGGCGAAGCTTTAGCATTCAGAACAACCTGAATATGGATTCAAAGAAAATAAGTCCCCCAAGAGTTTATCTGCTCACTCCCCTTCCCCAGTGTGGGTTTGAAAATACTTAGTCATTCCTCACAAATGTGCATATGTTATCTGTTTTTAAAACTGATGACGATAAGGATTTCTAAAGCTCTCCAACTTGCCCCAGTGCTTAGCTATTACCCCAAAATACAATCTATGATTAATGCTACTGCATTATCTTGGCAAGGCCAATTAAGCCTATGTATCTCTGGGTTTTGATTTTCCTTGCTTTGTTTTTAATAGAGTCTCATGTAGCACTGCAAAAACAAGCAGTGTTGCTCTCCCGGCTTCAGGAAAGAAAAGATAACTGTTTTAGTCCAGTGGATAGTTTTCTCAAGGCCTATTACTGCTAAGCACCTCTGGAAACGTGAATTAAGAGAATAGTTCAATATATTTGTCAAATTTCAGGAACAAGCAGCCAGAAGTTAAGATAACATCTGAATTGTAAGATGTGAAGTGGAGGATAAAAAACCACAATGATACATGCTGTCCATTTTCAGAGCAAGCATTCAGTTCATTAGATTGAAAATATTAACTCATTTATTGTAATCCGCGGTGAATAGCCCAACACCTGCCATTAATTTAAAAATACAGGGAAAATTAATTTTTTTCTTGTATATTCTTTCTAGATCAAAGAAACTCTCCCTAGAATTATTTTTATTTCCTTTCTCAGCAACCATAAGAGCTTTGGAAAGAGCAATAATCTTCAGCCAAGCAAACATACGGGCTCTGTCCTCTGAAATGCAAATGAGTACAAAATCAAACACTTTAATAAAACATGAAGATCTTCATTTTCAAACAGTTATACAGAAAAGAAATGTTTGGAAAGTAATATTAGGAAAAGATGATATACATCAAGCTGAAGCCCTATGTCATCATGACCCCAAAACAGATTACTGAGTAATCTTATGCGCATATGCACACACACACAAATCCATGAAATACAGAGTCTACATGTAGATCTCTGTACATACATGCACACCAAACTAACAGTTTGCTAATGGTGCAGATTGTTCTGGCGGTGTGAGCAGTTTGGTGCCCAGCAGTTTGAGACCTTTGAGGGAAATAACTCCAAAGGGGTCTGGACTTACAAACCACAACTAACTCAGCAGGGGCTCTCGTAGCTGGGGTGAAAGCCATTTGCTCGCCTGTAGGTAAAAAGTACTGAAGCTGCTTGATTGCATTTCCTGAGCCATAGGCATCCCAGACTATCATCATAAATATTTCCAGCGAAATCTATTTATTGGCTTTGACAGATGGGAATATTGCATAAGCTATTGTGTGCTTGTGCATTCCTTCAATGTGATGCACACAAAAACACAGAACTTGTTTGTCTTGTCATTTATTTCATTAACTTTCTTATTAATGGCCAATTGCTTTGCTTTGCTCAAGAGTCCTTTTCTGAGAAGACAGAATTACTTTCTTTTTAAACTTCTTGCCAAGAAAAGAATTTCAAACGCATATGGTACAGAGGGATTACATACGAGATTTAGAGGAAGAAGAAATATCTCAAATTAAAAGCACAAATCTACTTACTACGTTTTCACTTTTCCTTTGACATGAAATGAAAAGTTAACATGAAAAATGAACACAGTTTATCGCCATGCTCTGAACAAATACATAATTAACATGTGGAATAAGCAATGCTGTTGTCAACACTTTCAAATCTGTTACCATGAAAATAAAATATTTTTTCAGTAGTAGAGAAATAGAGGAAAATTCAACTAAATGCAGTGTGCACTTGCAATAAAGCAATATTTAGCACATTGATGATTAAAAATAGATGATCTCATTTTTACCTAGAGTACTCTAAAATATTGTGGCAACTCAGTGGCCCCTTCATATTTCCAGTCCAGTCCAGTGCTCTAGCACTTTGAGAAATTATTACTCAGCAGCAAAATATCCATTGTGCCCATCGTGTAAATGCTTCTTTAAATCACTGGTACAATTACAAATTTGTGAGTTCATTAGCAGTTAGCTGGAAAGTGTTGGGTTTGGTGTTTTGTATTAATCCTGTGTGCCGGGCTGACAGAACACCATTCCAAGGCTACATAGTAAAGGAAAAAAATAAAAAAGACTGCATAGAAATAGCAATGCCATGTGGCTTGCGATTTGGGGACTACAATTTAGCCAATTAGGCGTGGACCTGTTCCAAAACTGCACATTTGAACAATCTTGCACGAAGGAATTTGAAACCTAGATATGAATTATAACTCTCCCAAATCCCGGGAATGCTCAAACTCAGACATGAGGGATAGGTTTGAACTATGAGTAGAGATCAGATCTAAAATATTGGTTCAATCCTAACTTTCCCTACCAGTTTTACAGCAACTATTGAAAGTATTAAAACCAGCAATGCTCTGTAAACTTGAAAGCAAGGGACTGCAATTAACCCCATCTTAACTATACTCAAACGTGACTCACAATTGGTGACTAGGAGCATTATATAAAAAACAGAAACAAAAATCATCAGTTACATATTATGGAACAATTTAAGCAGGTCAAATGCAGGCTAGATGATTGCAACTCCATTGGCCATAAGAAGTGGCACAGTGACCGGTCTGGCCCTGTATTTAATATTAGTAGCATAAATAATGTAAGGATTTTCTTTTTCAAGTATGGGGCAGCACTTTGAAGCACTTTCTGTCTTTTTTACACAAAAAAACATCTTGCTGAAGTCTGTAGTTTTGACTAGAGAACACTACCAGGCAGTATTGAAGCTGGCCGTTTCAGAAGTTCACAAATGGTAGAGCATACTAAATGCCCTTGATTTTAAGTCTGTAATATCATATAAGGCTGAAAGTGCAGAAGTAGCAGTGAAGGGATGTCTATCATTTTGTCAAACAGTTTTGTGAACAGCCGGAAACCGTGTCTCTTATTAATGACAATAGCTACTTAATAAATGCCTTTACCCGTAGCCCTTACTTGTCTGTAGTTCTTCCTTTCTCTGCATTCAGACCCAGTTGAAAAGGTCACCGTGATTCTTCTCACGTAGAAATGCAGGAAGCGCCGCCCAGCACAGCCTGGCCTTGCCAGCCCGGCGTGCTGTAAGAGCAGCACAGCCAGGGGCGGGGGCTGCTAAACCTGGCCACCGCCGGGTGCATGAAGCCCCGCTCTCAGCCTCTGAGCTCCTTTCCCATGAATAAGCACAAGATTTCCACACCTTCGAATGGACAAGCCAAGCCACAGCTCAGGGACTACGACTACTCCTATTAATAACAGACAGTACAAAACAGGTCATGAGGAGGCGGTGGCAAGCCAGCTTTTCACTGATGCAAAAGAAAAAGCTTTTTGCTCCTATTTCAATGGCATGGTGACCACCACCAGAGAGCTATTGAGAGTATGCATGTTAATAACATAAACCAAGACTACATATTTCAGGAATTATCAGATGGTCTGGTGCTTTGTGTCATACAGTAGCCGGTCAAAAATCAAAACAAAATATATAAATCTCCTTCCTGAAACGTATAGTCATATTTAATGTTGATATCATAAAGTATTTGAATGAATAACTTAAGAACTGAACCCCTCAAGGTAAGATCTGTGTAATAGGCAAAGTATTTCAATAAACTGACCCTATCTGGTCAGAGAAAACCAAAATGTACAGTAATAGTATCTAAGTGTAAATTTATGAATTTATGAATGTAAAAGGTGATTTAAAAATCCAGAATAATTCCAATATGTTGCATTATTTGCAAGTAAAAAGAAAAAAATGTAAGTCTGTATAAATACATTTAGATTCTGTTTTGACCACCAGTAAAGCAGATGAATCATCAGTCCATCCAGAAGAGTTTCTAGATTTCTGTTTCTAAAACAGATCATTTTTTTTAATCTGTAGCAGCAAACTCCACACAATCGTTGTTCTGCAGTAATGCTATAATCTTCACAAACACCAAAAATACACACAGCTAATAAGGAATGAAGTTTTATTTATCTAAAAGGAGAGATGCTAGCAGTGTTGAGGGCAACTTTTCTTATCCTTTAACCTGTTGAACCCACACAGGTGGATCCAACAGCATCCCAAGAGTGATTAGGTCTGACAGACAAGATGAAAAGGCAATAGCAATGCAAGTTGTCTGAAGTGTTTTACAGCAATGGTATATATTGAGTCTTTATATCAGTTCAGTTCTCAGACTTTCCGTTTGGAATTGGCAATAGTCATTACTTGATCCTTGGTCTAAAATCCCTATTTCATTTCAGATGTATCACCAAACAGCAGTTCTGTGGTATCTGCCACTGCGTCAGATTGAGTTCAGTAACCTAGGTATGAGAGAGTTCATGTCTATTGATATTTCCCTTGTGCTTTCCCTCTGTTTTCCTATTTTTCTTTAAAGCTACACATAAAATAGGCATAACCATATGACACACATTCTTCAAGCATTTCGAATAGTTGCATATGAGAAATGGCCCATAAATGATTGTGTATGTATACACACATATATAGAGAGAGAGAATGCATATATTTCAGATAATATAGAGACAGAACTGCAGAATTCAGAGTTTTCAGACCAAGACTGCAAAATGCTGCTCGCTCAGCGAAGTACACAAAGTACATGGTGTTGGGTTTTATTTTTGACTTTGTTTATAGATATACTAGACAAGTACGGTATTAATCATGGTATCTTGGTAAAAGAGTACTTTGAGGGGGCTGGTAAATTTTCATTAATGATTTTGTAAGGCTGAAATACATTCATAAGGAGTTCTATCATTTGTGATATATGTGGATAACATTTTTCATTTAATAAGTAATCTAAGTATGACTCAAATAAAAGCTACTGATGTACATGTTATTTAACTTTATTTGAGTGAGAAGAAGGCAAGAATACAACAAATCAGAATCTGATTGCCGCACTCCAGCATTTGGTTGCATGTACTTACCACAGCAATAGAAGGTGGCCTTTCACATGATTTTTAGACTGATGTATGTGCCTGCATTGGTGGCATTTTACAATTCTTCTTTTGCTTTCACATTAATGATTGGTAGAGCAGATGGTACCACATGTGCTCTGCTCCCTACTCAGATGTACTGAGCGTGAAAGTTCAGTGCATCTGTGAAATTTGGTAAGTTGATATCAGCCAAAGAGTTAAAATGGGGACAGAGGTTTGACATCCTTGTTGTGGCCTCTACCTAAGAAGTCTGTCTCAAGCTATGACAAATTCATTTCCAGTTATGTCACAAATAAATAAATGGAAATAAGCATGAAGTAAAACTATATCTAAAGTGTGAGGGAACTAGGAACTGATGAGTTCCCTTGCTCCTTCAGTGAGGATATGTGAGTTGTATCTATAAAGGGTGTTTCTGCTCTTGAAGAAGTGGCCAAACGAGGTCCCATACAATTCTAGGTCATTTGGCTTCAAGAGTGAAAGACTAATAGTGGTCCTTGGCGCATCGAAATAGTCCATGTGGAAGAGGAAAGCACTCCCAAATGGTCCTCAACAGGCTGATGACCAAGAGCTCCAAGTGAAGCACCTGGATCTCTGACATGGCTCTTGGCTCTTCCTCTTATCCAGGAGGTTAGGAGGGGAAGAGGAAGATAATCCAATTCCTAGCACTGCAATAAGCCCTAAGGAACTCAGCAAGCTGGAACACACTCCTTTGCCTTTTCGTTACACACGCTGCACGCATGTACAGAAAAATGGAGCCAACATCTCTGTGGCTGGGGACTGGTGATTAAAGTGGTCTGAAAAAAGTGGAGAAGTCTGTCATCATCGTCTCCCCTGCCTGGCAATTAATTCTGCCCCTGCCCCACCTTAACTTCTAAATAATCCTTTGGCCCTGGTCCCCACATCAAATCTGACTCTTAAAACTGCTCTGCTTCCCCCAATTCATGCACATTCAGTGTGGCCTCTGTGCCTCTCTTGACGTTGTAAAAAGAAGCAAGAAAGAAGGGAGAAGAGCTCTCCAAGAGCTTTGAGCTCCTGCAGCTTTCCTGTGAGTACAGCCTTGGGAGGAATAAGATTTTGCAAAAATTATTAATCAAGATCTGTTCCTGGTATATTTTAAACCTTGCTTAGGGACTGAAACTCAGAAATGAAGCAGGAGGTGTACTTTAAACCAGGAATTAGACTGGATTTAGACCAAACCACAACAAGGTTTGATTTTATGATAGTTCAGAAACCTCATGACTTACCCTTGATGAATAGAAGTTGCACGAATTGCAGAACTGAGACCACAGTGTGCCAAGACACACTGCTTCAGAACTGTCAATTCAATACATGGTGTTTTTCTTATTCATTTAATCAGGCACTAAAGAATTGTGTTTGATTGCCTACCTAATTGCCCCCTGCATACCTAATTTCAGCCTCCAGACCACTGACTGATTTGAGCCACAAGGAGTGTGAATTAAATAAATAAATAACACAAGAGTCATTATCATAGTCATGTTGATATTAAATGCATTGAAATATGTTTCTTTTCTACCCTTGACTAAAGCCACATTCTTAATACTATTTTAAGTTGTTATCTCTGCTGGAAGCATAAGTAAAAACCTCACCAACACCTTATTTGTCGCTGTCACTGTGTGTCTCTGCATCCCATTCCTCAGAAAACATTCAGTCTGCCTGCAAAAAGTAACAGAATATCACTGTCTGTGTCATGACTGCTTGGAATAGTCAGAACGGCTCATATACAAATACATCAAAAAGTGTTAGAAAATATCTGAGGAACATGGCTTTATGTGGAACAGAATGGAGAGGACCAGGCCCCTCAAGAGGAGCCGTGATCTTTTGCAGAAATCTTGCATCAACAGCAGAGCGATGAGACGGTAGCAGGGAGCAAGGCTGAGGAGAAACACCAGAGGACAGTGATACTAGAGGAGCAAAATACTCAAGAGCAGGGCAAAAATGAGCTAATAGTGAGGGGAGGGGAGGGCAGGGAAATTTCCAGTGGAGTCTGAGAGCAGGTTGTAACCAAAACTAGAGTGAGGGAACAGAGTGCACAGCCCTCAAACCTCTCCACCTCTCTGCTTTCTCATGGCATCAGGCAGTACCACAGCCTGTTCTCAGGTTGCAGAGAGTGAGATGGGCTGGAGACTGCTGTGCTGGGCTGTGGCAAGGACTGCAGCTACCTCGGAGGGCTTCCTTGAGCAGGAGCCAGGTTGGCGGTTTCCCAGCTTACAAGGCAAGATGGAAGCCCTTGCTCAAGGGCTCTGCGTGTGACGTAGCTGCATGTGGAGCACAGGGTCAAAGAACAGAAGAGCTATCATACAAAAAAGGGCATAAATTCATGAAATATATTAACATCACAGAGGTGTGTAAGGTCCAAACAACTGTGTAAGATTTACATGTATCTAGGGGAGGTGATGAAAAGGCAGAGAGAGAATATGAGGAAATAACAGAACAAGGATTGCTGCAATTTTCTCCTCCTGAAGAAGTATTCAGGCACTGGGAACTTGAGAAACAGTAGACAGGGCAGGATATGAAAATAGCAATGCTGAAGTCCTGAAATAGAAGATGAAGGAGGAGCAGAGAGAGAGGAGAGCCATAATTCTGTTAATTTTTTGAAGTCCACCTAATTTCAGGGTAGACTTAAAAATCAAAACAAAACCTCCAGGGAACTCTGTCATCTGGGAATTCAAGCTTTGAAATAAAATCTTTTTCCTTTCAATGGAATTCTCTGCTGCTTCACTCCTTTCTCTCATTCCAGTGTTTAATATGCTTCAGCAGAGATGATCTATTCCTAGTTTTGTGTCAGGCCTTTGCCAGTAACTGCATGGGGTTTGAGCTTCCTCCAGTCACCTCATGCTCCTAGTTAAAACATTTCAACAGGAAAGCCTAAATCACCACATTTTAGAGACTGTCATTTTGCAACAAATATCCATTTGGCTAAAAGACAGCCATGTTTGGAGTAAAAAATAATCTTCGTTGTAGAGGCTATATGACTTCAGTTAAATGTGATCTGGAATGGGACAACTTACTAATAGTGAGCATTAACATTGACAGCAGGAAAATTAGCTTTTAAAAATCCAAATTTCAAAGCACACTATTAGCAATCTGGTACTCACTTTCTCTAGGAAGATCTGAGCGTTTCTCAAAAATCTTACTATTCCTTGGAGAAAGGAGGAATCTTTCAGAGCCACGTGGCTTCAGCAAGGACATAGATGAGGAACCTGCATATAGAAAAAAAGCTAAAATTATGGAAAACTGAGTAGTTTAGTATCACATGCACTATTTAAGGAAGAGGTAGGTCATAAACTCCTTGGGGCAGACCCTAAGGCCATATTCATAGCTGACACAAACTTGAGGCAACTCCTGGTGGATCCCATGAAAACATACTGACAAACTGGTAAAAGTTTCTCTTGTTTGATTGCACATAGGTTGTTAAAGTACTAGCACCCTTGGCGGTGACCCAAACAGATATGGAATGAAGATATGTACACATTCCTTTCAGCAACAGAGCATGTGAAAGTATGCGCTTCATACTTTCAGTACTTTCATAGAAAACATGTCACCCATCATTCTGGTGCAGAAAGCAACTTCCCTCTTGGCAGGGCAAAGACAGCACTTGACCACTCAAACAACTAAAGCCCATGTACTGAGAAAAGTTCACCTAAGCTCTATGCTTGTCTTCCTAAACTACAGAAGGTGGTTAATAACCTGAAAGGAGGGGTGATGGATTTTTCTCCAGATCTTCTTGCATTTTAAGCAGTATTCGCTCCTGCTCCAAGGCTTCTATGTACTTGGAATAAGACCAGGAAACCTGCAAGAACCATTTAAAAAAATCAGCCTCCAGACCACTGAGGTGGTCCATTTTAATAGTGCAACAGAAAGCTTATGTTATATCCCAGCTACTGACTAATCTCAGTTATTGAAAACAAGAGGGTTGTCATGACAATACTGCAATTATGAGAAATAATCCTGTTGCAAAAAAGCAAACCTAAAACACTGTTAGATTAAGTTTAAGCTGACAGATCTGATGCTTATATTTTTAAATGACATTTCTTCTTCAAATTTACACAGAACAGACCTTTCTCCTTAAAAAAAATTAGCCTTTTGTGCTGTCGTGGACTTTAATTCATATCATGTCCCTGCCATATTTTTTTTAGTGCGCTGTACCTCAAATCCAAAAGGTCTCATTACCATCAAACTTCTTTCTGCCTAACCTCTCTAGCATCATGCCTCTACCAGGAGAGATGGATCATCTAGGGATGGCACCCTCACCTTTTCCAAGGAAAAAAATGTTGCCCGTTACATTGCAGCATAGCCAGTTTCATTTTCAATGTTCAGTGTTTCAGGTTCAAATCACTATGGGAAGTGTACTTTCATTTGGCTTTTTTCCTTTGTTACAACATGAAAAGCTTGAGACCAATTTTTCGTTTTGTGATTCAATAAGAAGAGTCTGTAGCATCTTCCTAGAGCAGCAAGGGGCCGGGAGAAAAATCTGCTTCACAAGAGGTTATTGCTCTTTATGCAGTTATCTGGCCTCTTCTTGAAGGCTTAGGCATATGGTATTGATATACTTTCCTGGGAATCACCCAGCTCACTTTTTTTTTCTTGATATAAATATAAGTAAAAGTTACAAAGGTCCATTTAAGGGATAAGACTATGAGCTTAACTATGTAGTTTGCACTTTGGCTTCAGATTTTGAGGGATTTTCAGACTGCCTATTTCTATATTCTGCCATCACTAACGTTATGCCATGGAGGAGCTCCAAGGAATTGAAGCACTGAGCAGAGTGGGATTTGCTCCTGCATCACATGCTACAGCTGTGATTATTTGACTGCACAGATTCCTCATGATATCACAGCAGTGTCCTTCGTTAAATATTTGATGTATTATGAGAGTTGTTCTCAAAGTAGTACTAGACAAATAAGTTATTTTCTGTCAAATGCAAATACCTAGATTTCCTAATTGACCTCAGTTTCTAGTTTTGACCTATTAGCACAACAAGACTCAAGCTAAATCTATTTTTTTCAATTACTCCAATCATACAAAATTTCTTACTCCAGATTAAACTTATTTTCATGCAACCTATCTTTAAATTAAACCTCCAAACTTTAAGGGCTTGATATTATTAGATATTAATTCTTCCTAGAACATAAATCTTCAAAAAAAAAGATATGATAAGGTTGATAAACTAATAAACAGTAAAGTTAGTGGTAGAAGAATGAACGGGTATTGTATTGTAGAATCATGTAGCAAGTATTCTAAGCCAAATCCTACCTTCCCATTCTCCCCAAACCATTTTATCTCTTTCAAATGATATGATTTAAGTTCACAGTATGTTTGTGTATGCATACAATAGCACATGCAATATGCTTATTAGTCACCTGCTGCATGTATCCAAATGGAGATGATGCTCGTCTTCTCTCCACACCACTGAAAACACTGCTTGAGGAACTGAGAGCTTTTTTCTCCTCTCCCTTACCCTGCCAATAATGGTAAGAACTCATAATCAAACAATAACTACTGTAATAAAGTAAAAAGCCTGAGGAAACAAAATTGTCATTTGAAACATCATATGCAGTATCGTCTCATCCTATGGACATATTTTGGTTTTCTACTGCCCAGGTTCATAATTTATCCCCTCAGGTGTGTTAACAAATAGAAGATACTGCTTTTTAAAGCATTTTTAAAGCATTTCTTTGTCACTATCAAGTTTCCTCATCAGCCCCTGCCAGCTATCTTCATTTCAGATTATAAAGGAGTGAGTTGTAGCTAAGGGAGAGGGTGAACCTGCAACAGAATATATTGTAAGGACAGAGGGACCATTATAAATCCTCTAATGTATAAATGTAGAACACAGGATTTCCCATGGTTTATTCCAGCTTCAAGTCCAACAGCTGCACATGAACTACAGTGTATATATTAGAAACTTAGGCAATCTTATTTAAAACATTTACAGTGGCAGGCAAGGCACTGTAATCCTTGATAAATGCTCAAGACATTAACTGTTTACTATTTTCTTGTTGTTTTAGGGTTTTATTAAGGCTTTATATTTGCACATTCTGCCTGATTAGCCCCACAACATCCTCATGAGGCAAGTAATATAATTTGCCTGCCCCACGTTGCAAATGAGACAAAAAAGGGGAGGTCAAATGGCTTCCCAAATTCACTCGGGAAGTCCTTGGGAGACCTGGAAAAGGACCTAATTCCTTGCTTCTAACAAGCCTTTTCCTTAATCGTCCTATGGACCCGTTATCTCTAATGGAGACTTTTGGAAACAGACCTGCTTAGGCAACATGGTATTTATTTTCTCTCCAGAAGCAGGCTTTGATGAGACTGTCAACTTAGGAAGACTGTTCTGTTCTGCATGAACAGAAACACTGTGCATAAATAATATAGTTTATATTTGCTATTTTTAAATGAGAATGGAGAATTAAATAAGTCCTTTAATAACAGCTCCTCATAATAAACTAGGTCAAGTTATGGCAATGGCATAGCTCTTGATGTTACCCCACTTAGGAGTAAGGTTACTACTAAGAAGTGAACTAACGCTGATTGCTTTTGCCTTTCACTGGTAAGAGAAACTGAACGAATACTCACTTGTGCCTTCCAGAGGCTGGGCTTAAAAGTAAAGGGGCCTCGTCATTATGCAGCACTTGCAGGGGTCTTCCCTCACAGCCAGGAAGCCTTCAGTAGGTCAAGTAAAGGAGCTGGATTTGCTCCATACGTGCCAAGGAGGCACTCAGACAACACACTGTGATAGCCAGCTAATACCAAGGGAAGTCACGCGCCGTTGTCCAGCGACAGCCTCCTCCGTGTTTTCCTTGTGCTACCCCCCAGGGCAGCTGCTGTGTCACTGGTTGCTGCAGGAGGTGAGGATAGCCCAGGTAGATGGGCCAGCTCAGCAAAAGCTTAGTGGGAAGAAAACATAAAATTTCTCCCCAAAGACTGCAGTTGTTCAGTTTTACATAATGTGCAAACAGCAACTGATTTGAGTAAAATAAAAGTAAGAAAAAATACCATTTCCACCCTTTGCCAGAGGCTTCCTCTTCTTCAGCATGAGCCTGGTGGGACCAGGAACAAGACGTTGCAAGCTATGGAAAGCACTTTGATCCTCAACCTGCCTAGGAGTAGCTTTAGTTTCATGCACTGCCCTGCCACAAATACTTTGTCCTCGCCTTACTGAATCAACTTGTTCAAAGTTAGGATGTCATTGAGGGGACAGAAAAGAGAAGGAAATGGGAAACTTTTTAAATAAAGAAAGGAAAAAGCGTTTCAAAGACTAATCTGTCCTCCTCTTATTCTTCTGAGAGATTTTAAAGATAATTGGTTTACGGATAATTTTTTTTGTGAAAAGAATAGCCTGTAAACTGTTTACTGAGCTGCGTTCTCTGCCTATCACTTTCTAAAATTTCTTGCCCTATTTTCCAGTTTAAGAGTAATTTACCTTTCCCATTTGTTCCCCATAAAAGCTAGGCTGTTGCCCTCCTGGCCAAGATTTTATTTCCTTGATCCTAATCAGAAATCTTATAGACAGGCAACAAACAGATGGAAAAAATAAGTCTGTGAAAACACAAAAGTGCATTACTTTGAAATATTGCATTCTTGCACTATAAGTATTGCCAATGGCCTTGCCAGACATTTCTGTATGGAGGCAACGTGCTCTGGAGAAAGGAGCATAAGTTCTTGGATTTTAGACTTCACTTGACGTTGCTGTGTGGCCTTGAGTAACACTTCACTGATCCTCAATTTTCATCTGTCTAAAAAGAGGATAACAAAGTGTACATGTTCTTACAGGCATATGTCTTTACCCAGGTACTCCTGTGGTTCTCATCACCAGTAACATCTCAACACATGTGTACATGGTATTTAAAATATGTAAAGGGCTTTTAATGCTACTTAGGATAGTTTGCAAGTCCAGTAACTTCCCAGCTCTTACAGGAATGTTCTCTCCTCAAAGCTGGCCAAACAATTACATTTTGTAAAAAATAAACTTTTGCAAAGCCTATAATCAATAGAAAAAAAAAATCTATTATATTTTAGTAATAAAATTCCAAGAAAAACAATTTTACAAGCAAGTATTCTGCTCTAGAGGTCACAGTTCTGCTAATGCACTGAAACTGTCTGGAAACTCCTTGTGAGAACTCTTAACAATTTCACTATCAAAGCTCAGAAATATTCAAGAAAATAAAAGAAGTGTAAAGAGCAATTAGCATGAAAGAATTTTTAAAAAGTCTTCTCAAGGGCTCCTTCTGAAAGATAGACAGGAAATTTCTGTTTTTTCAATAGGGGCCACTGAGGACTGTAAATCCTGACAACTGACAGAATACACTGAAAGTGCAGGTGAAATCTATGTTTACAAATTGCAGCATATTTTTTAAATTTCATCCCTCTCTTCCACTATTTCCTCTCTGCACAAAAAGATGGCTAAAGTACATTTTCTCCTCTGCTTAATGAAAGGAGTATTCCATTGACTCATCTGCTTCAAGTTAGACATACGTATATGCATTGGCAGGATTGGGAACTAATTGTCCTAGGAGTGGATCATATGTCAAGCTTGTGTTCTAACAGTAAGATTTCAGTAGCTTTGGATCAGACGGAGAAAAATGATATTTGAATTCCTGTATGTTTGCTCATAAAAGAGTGTGTATGCAGTCTGTCAGCTCTCACGTGAGCCGCTGTAGGCCTTACCTCTGCTGTTTTGCCTCTCTTCTTTTGCATCAGTCTTTCTTTTCTTCTTTTCAAGGCAGGTAAAATATTGTCAGTGGCCAGGTTGCTTCGAAACTCACAAAAATTTGGCCAAAATTTAAACAGAAGTGCAAAAATAGTCATCTGAACAGAAAGAAAAGAAAGTCTATCTATCTTGATGGTATTAGGAAAACAGAGTTTACGGTAAAATAAAATGTAGTTTACCATGAGAATGAAATAGCTATTTCTTGTTGAATACACAGCCCTGTTCCTCCCACGTACTGTGTCCCAACATTTCAGCCCAGCTTTGCTCGGCACATGCTTTTCATCAGTGTGTTTATTACTGGTGAGAAATCTTCCTAAAACACAGTTAAAAAGCACTTTCTTTTCTTTTTTTAATATTTCCCTAAACAATTGTTTGCATTAATGAAAACATCCATCATTTTTACAACTATTCTTGATAAAATATACAATAGTAGAATAGTTTTTGCACCACTGTTCTGCTCAAGTATTTCAAATATTCTGTTCATTAGGGAGAGCTTTTTTTTCCTGCTTAAGTGAAAGGAAATACTTTTTTTTGTCTCTGGAAAGGCTCTTAAACCACATTACAGATCTATGAGCAAATCTTGGATAATTTTTAAATGATATAATCTCTCACAGGGTCTTTTTTGAACTAGAGTAAGAAAAACAATTTTAAAAAAGCAATCAGAGGGGCTCAGTGCATTCTATTGCTGCACATACTAAGGCCCACATTTTTCAAGTTATTTAGAAGTTTAACTCTCATTGAGAAACTTGGCCTTAAAGGGAGTCAGGCATGCTCAGCACCTCACTGATTCTGGCTCAACCCACTCAAAAGTGACATTTGAGTCACTATCATATTCCAGTCACAACTTTTTTGCCAAGTTCTTCCTTTGGTTTTGTGCTGCATTTCTGGAATTTGCTGTGTTTTACACAATATTAACTCCTAAATGGGCCTTCTTGTTTCTCCTAGGATCTGTAGGAATCTTTCTCTCTGACAAATCATTTATCTCCTGAGATCCAAATGCTTTAGGGACTCACCTTGGACTGACAGTAGTGAAGTTTCACAAACTGCCATTAAAGCTACTTAGTACAAATATCGGGGGAAGAAAAATGTCTACAGTAATTTAACATAAACTCTATGTTATAGGGAAGGGAAAGACATTCAGTAAGCAATGCTGGCTTTGTGCTTTACTGACATCTATGTTTTTACATATTTATATTAATATATTTATATGAATGAATCCTCTAACTACAAATTACTCCTCTGATGTTAAAAAAAAAAAGGCAGTTCAAAAATGAGGAAAGGTCACCCACTGTCAGGAATCAGGTAGCTGAAAGAAAATGTCCAATTTATTGAGCAGTTAATATCTGAAGTTTCTCTGGCATCTCTAGTATATAATCTCTATTGAAATGGATGACCACAATATTCTACTTTGTGCCTAGGCTTTGGAGTCCAGATTTTCATGCAAACCACAAAGACATACACACAAATTCCAATCAAATCTGTTACAGAGATTCTTCCACCTTTTTTTTTTTTTTTTTTTTTTTTNACCTGTGCCTCTCTGAAAATGTAAGGTCCTAGTTCCTTCCTGTGCTCCAGAATCTTCTCTGCTTGTTCAACTGGGATGTCAATCTGCAGGGCTGGTGGCACAGCAGAATTAATAAAGCAGTTGATAATAGTTGTGATTTTATTCTGGATTGTGGCGTTATCACAATGAGAATGGCACAAGTCCTGAAAGATGAAAAACAGAAATTTCAGCCAATGTAGATAGAGCGAGAAGACTCTTTACAGGGGAACAGTGATCAAAGAACAATAGTTATACAAAATCATAAAAAGGATACCTTCAGAACTATAGGATCAAATACTTATAGAAATGTCTCTTACAGCGACAGGAAAAACACTAGTGAGGCTTCTGGTTTGCAAGTACAGAGATAGAGCTTGAAGAGCTTTAGAGCTTTAAATTCTGCCTGCACATTCTGAGGGAAGAGCACAGGTCATATCCCTCATTAAATCTAAGCACATTACTGGCAAGTAGGAGGCATTTCTGAAAAGCGAAACACACTGATTTTCACAAGTCTGCTATGACTGCTCTAACTAAAAATGGCAAAGATGCTCTACAAACTCCACAAACAGAGGGAAATCACTTAGGGTGGTACAAAGCATTGGAACCACAAATGATGGTACAAAAGGGTGCTAGCGCTATCAGCGACCCACACAATTTTCCATGTCACTGAGATCTATCAGATTTTGAAATAGTTCTGTAAAGAGTAGATGGAACCCTCAGAAGGGTGAGATCTGGGCATTTCCTATCCTTTTTCACATGATCCTATTGTTCTTGCAAAACCTGTGATTACTATGTTTTCACCCTGTCACGATGCTACCAGTGGATTTTGACAGAAGAGAAAAATCATTCAAAAGATTTCTTTCAAACCCTTTAAAATACATGCTTTCCATCTATCCACAAACATCAAGAAAATAAGAAAATTCCATAACACTAGGAGATTATCATATATATCTACTAGAGACACAATGACAATGAACACTCTAGAAAAATTACAGGAAAAGAATGAAGAATAAGCACTTAGTTTTGGTAGAGAAAGCTGGATATTTACTCTGGAAAGAAATTAAAAACAGGGCTTTTAACCAGAAATGTGGTATGTGAAAGAGCTGTTTTGTTTTATTGCAAATACTTTTTAGTTTTGTAAAGAGAGAAAAGAATGATAACAGTTACAACGAAGAAAGTAAGGCAATACCAAAACATGCTCAATATATCCTAAGAATATATTATGGCTTCCTTTGCTCATCTAGCAAAGACAGCGAGCTGGAGAGGGAGGGAGGGAGGACAAACACGCTATTAGCTATGAAGAAGGATGAAACAGGAACATAGACAAACACATGGAAATGATCCTTAGAGTTATATTTCCTCATATTCGTTTTAGAAAAATAATTAATTTTATTTTTTATTTGTCCACAAATGTGCCGCCAGCCCAATGGGTTATGAGGAGCTGCACAGACATCAACTCCCAAAGGGAGTTTTGCCAAAACAGATGGCATGATAGGACCTGGAAAACCAAAGTATGCGCCAGGCAAAGTGCTGCCCACAGCTTTGGCCGTGTTCCCGCAGTTCAGCCTGACCCACGACGCGCCGGCTACTCCAGCCCTTTGCTCCCATAAAGAGCATCAACTGCCAAGCATGACGAATCGCGTGCATGTGGAATTGTGGTCAGATTGTACTCTTTCTTGATAAGAGGACAAATAAAATTAACATACATGGGGGAGAGGGGGTGGGATGCAAAACAATGAAGGCTTTCTTCGGAGCGCGATTCCACAAAGAAAACAATCTGAACTACACTCCACATGGATTTGCGAACAGTTTCCATTTTCTCCACGATGTAGCAATGAAGAGTTACAAATCTGGAACAGCCCCAGGTATCTGAAGAGGGACTGATGTCACGTAGCTGCAAGTGCCTTTCTAGTCTAAACTCCTTCTGTATCTAGACAACGGCACCTCCGGAGAGCACTGCAGCCTATGAGCCTTCCCCTTTGCGTTAGAAACTGCTTGAGGAAGGATTGCCCTCTGGAAGCAGAGGAGCTCCAGGTTCTAATGTAGACCTCTAAATCAGGGACCTAAAGCAGAATGAGGAACAAGCGAAAGAGCCACCATGTCCCGGCATCCAGCCCAGGATTCCCCCAGCAGCAGCGGGATGTAGGAGCGAGACGTTTCTCATGGTGTGGTCCCTGATGCTGCAGCAATTTCACCCAGACGCAAGGAGCTGGCCTGGTCAGAAGCAATCCCTGGGTCTCCCAGCCCATCATGTTTCACGTGCTCTGCGCAAACATGTCCACAAGGGATAAGGGAGCTGGTGTTTGCACTGAAGCACTTTTAGGGTGGCTACTATTTCTCATTTGTACATTTGCATTGCATTTAAAAGCTTTCTCTGAATTTAGGGAAATTACCAAATCCAACAATAATCCCTCTATTTAACAGTCTGAAACTATAAAGAGAACAAAGATTTAAGTGCGTTCATTGAATTTTGAACTGCTAAACAGATGTACAGAACAATCTGGACATTAACTAGTTAATAGTATCCCTTTAGAGACTCAGAAAAATGTTATAGTTAGAAGAAGCATGAAAAAATACAGCAGTAATACATTCAAGTCATTTAAAATAGTCACCTCGAAGAAGTGAGGGTTTTCATGGAAGAAAGAACAGTTAAACAGTGAAGGTTTTACAATGAACAAAAATGCTTGGAGATATTCTAGTTAAAATTCTCCTGATGTTCAGTAATGGATGCATTTGCTTACAAATTGAATGATATTCCTTTCCATCCATTTTACCGCCATACCTTGTACTTCTGCACCTCCTGCCAAAAGAGCACTCCATTTGCCAGCAGGTCTCCTTTCAGGGACACAAAGTGTTGAAACTGATTTGCTGTCACTGGATTCGACAGTGCTTTGCGGAAAGCAATTATTTCCCTAGATGAAGAAACCCACTTATTGTCCACATGCTGTCAAAAGAAGAAATAAGTGCACCAAATAAACTTTGTTTCAAAAAGCAATAACAAAGGCATTAGCTAGCGTAAACTGTGTGATTCTTATCTTTGCACTGACCCTAACTTTCAGTAGTTTATGAGTTTATGACATGGATACAACAGAATTTGGCAAAGTTTCATTTCTTTCTTTCCTTCTTTTCTTTCTTACTTTTTTTTTCCAGTTTGGTTTGGGCAACATTTTTTGGAAGACATGATGGGAGAGGAAATGACTGACAATGATTTAGACCATATGACTACATACTATAAAGTATGGAAACAGCTATTGTTATTGATTATGGCACCAGGCTACTTTTCTAGGGAACAGTTTGAGTTTTGTGCAAACAAACAGCAAAGCAAAAGGAACAGACAAACCGCATAGCTAGGAGTTGTAAAATGCTTCTGACAGGGATCACCCTAACAGAATGAGCTTTGAAATGTGTTGCCATGATCACCAACAGAAGCTGGAGAGTCTCATCTCTGTGGAGGAGAGCTATCAATAGCCAAAGAGAATTTAAAGTCATTGAGGCATTTTGGTGCCTCTGGCACCCAGGAGGGGCAGCTGAGGGAGATGCCTCATGCAGGCACTACTTGCTTGCAGGGCACTTCAGAAAGGCTTGTCTTCCTGAGCAAACCATCCTGCGCAGAGGTGCAGCCAGACTGTCCCCTTTGCTATCAACTGGATGTATGAAAACTATCCTATAAAATCGGTATAAAATTCTCAAAATCTGTCAGGGATGGAGTGCTGTTCAATGGTTAGCATGGGGCAGTAATGTTTTTAGTTGTTTTGCACAGCATTGAATATCTAATCCAATGTAAAAGCCTTTCTGTAGCTTCCCTCAGAAGCAGGAGTTACACACAGCCTTCTCCTGCAGAGCCTGACAGTGAGAAGAGCCTGTCCTGGATGGAAAGAGAGGTAACCACTCAGGCTGTTCAAGCAGCCCTCTGCATTAAAATAAAGATCAACATAGACAGTAAAACAGCATCTTCCCAGACTTCCTCCGAATCATCAAACATGTTCTGTTCGAAGTAGTAAAATCACTGTGACCACGATTTAGGCAACTTTGTGGAAAAATAATTTCTGGGCACATTAATGAAGAGAAGCACAGAGTGCTGTTCCCACCCCTCTACCAATCTACATGCATTGCTTATCTTACGGGTCAACAACCCTAAAACAAAACATGGAAATTTACCATCTCTCTGACAAACAGATGAGGAGAAAACTCGATTAACAGAAGCCACATGCACTTTGGATCTCTTTTGAGCTAATGGTTTGCATGGATAATTAGTGACTGGGTCTCCTCTTTGATTTCAACAGACAATAAAAGTTCAACTGAATAAATGTACACAACTTGTATGTTGGCAATCACAAAGAGTTCACTGCTCTTCAAGAGAAAAAAAAAGGCAAACATCTGATGAAATGTATTATTAGAGGTTTAAGATGTTTAAAATTGATATTATCTCAGTGCTGCAAGATTAAAATACAATTGTAAATGAAACAGATACTGTAAGATACGATTAAACCTGCCCACTCCACTGCATATTTCACATTCCCTTTTGTGTCTGCACGTAATCCACTCGCAACAATAAATAAACTACCAGATGCTGGAATGAACAGCTTGTACCAATAAGTCTTCTGCATGCAAAATACAGATAAATGTGAATTAAGGTACAATATCCGTCCAAGAGGGGTTAAGAGTGCTCCACAGTCCAGGACAAGAGATACACTTTTTTTTTTTTTTTTTTTTTTTGCAAGTAGTATCTCTCCAGACAAGAAAGGAGAGAAATTTATCATGGTCATCCAGTAGGGAACTAAGTTTATCAATAATGTGTGAGATCAGTCCATCAGAAGCAGTAAAGTCAGGCCTGCTTTTGCTGGAGTCATATTTGAGCCTCACATTGTCAACAAGGAATTGCAAAGGAAGTGCAAGATACAAACAGGAAAGAACGAAATTGTAGACACAAGAGGCATAATAAACTTCACTTGCCTTCCACATCCTAGTTGTCTTCTCCTTCTTCTGGATTAGGAGATCTTCAACTATGTCCCTTATCTATGGTTGAACAAAAGATTATCATGGTCTTTTCTAACTCTTGTTTGTTGTTCACCCTAATAATTAAGACTACAGTTGTAGAATAGTTGATACCATACATCTTCATTAGCCTCTTGGTGAAATTTGTGGTCCCAAACTGAACCCCATCCCTTGTTGTTAAACTGTAAAATGAGCATCTGAACATTAAGATGGGGGAGTCAGAGAAGACAACAGGCAATGGCAAGCAAACTGCTCTCTTTCACTGGTTTGCCTTGCCCATACTGTTCTGAGGGACTCTTGAGGCTGGGAACAAATTTAGGGCCATAATATTTGTATATATGTATATATATGTGTGTATATATATATATATATATAAAATAAATACTTTTAGTTCCTTTGGACAGCTGTATCAGGAACACAGACTTGATCCCGCAAGTTTCTTTATAGCCAAAATACCCCTCAAATCAAGGGCAGATTTTCTGAATAAGGACTCCTTAGCATGCCCAGAGTGTTTGGTCACTGTGAAATATGAAGCCAAGTGGAGAATGTCATCTGGTTTCATTTCTTCTAAAGTACGTTCTTCAAAGGACCTTTTCATCCTTTGAATTTTCAGTAAGAAAGAGAAAAAAAGCAGCGAGACTTAAATGGAGTTAGGAAAAGGCTAAAATCTCATTAAAATTATGTATTTCCTGTAAACTGCTTACTAGACTTTAATGCAGCCTTTTTTCAAACTGCAAGGGCTACTCGTCCACAGATGCAGGACAGCAGGTGCAAGAGGAGGCAATAGCTAAAACTGAAAGCAGCTTCACCTGGTCGCGTGGTGCTGTGACTGGGCTCTTAAGGGAGGGTGGCCTGGACAGCAGAGTTCAGCTAAAAAGAGCACTGGCTTGGGAAATTTTGCTTTAGAGTAATGTATTAAACCTACAGTTTGGTTTACCAGAAACTGTACTTCTCAGATTGCTTAGTGCTCTGAATCAATGGGAATATCCAGGCCATATGAAAATCTGACAGCTTTTTGAATAGTTTGATGCTAAAGTAATCATTTTAAAGTTTTTACGAGTCAATGTCATGGACATATCTGTCTGCTTGGTGGAATTGTCAAATATCCCTCTGCAGTCACATTCACATTGCAAAAAACAAGACTTTTTGCAACTGTCACCAGCAGGATGATTTCCCCACAGAGATCCCAGCTACAGAGGTACTCAATGATGTCAGCCCATTCCCAGTCTCTTGACTCTAATGAGCCAGCAGGAGTGGAAGGCTTCTCGTTCCCAGTTTTCTGGCAACTTTTTTAAGTAACCAACAACAACAAAAAAAGGTTTATAGCAGTTAATCTAATTAAGATATGGCAGAATTCAGTAGAATTCAGAATTGCATAGGACCAAGAGTCATTTCTATGGGCTCTGCTGTTCTGAGTGGGAGAACATGGACAGCATAATAGAGAGAGATAATACAGAGTGGGAAGGCTGCTCATTTGCTTACTATTTTGACTCCTTGTGCAAATTCTATACCAAAGCCACCTCACTTCCACATGCAAGTGCATGGGTTGGGACAGAATGGCACCTTGAGAGTTGTGTACAGCCTGTGCGCAGCCAAGGTTTGCTTCCTGGCCCGGCAGGCTAGCTGGCAGCAGAGCAACACCAGCTTCTTCAGATCTGGCATCTAGCAATAACAGTCAGCCACGCTAAGTCCTCGGAGGAACTGCTTGCACAGTTATCAAGCTAAATGCTTCAATTTGTACATGCTAGGGCTTCTCTTTCAATCTAAATTCAACACGAGTTACAGTCCATTTTTCCTCTGAACCATTTCATCCCAATAGCAAATTCTTAGGCAAACAAAAGAAAATGCCTGAAAATGTTGCAGGTGTTAAAAAAAGATATTACCTTTGCTTTTTCATCCACGTCATGTCGTTCATCTGCCAGGAACAATGGCAGCCATTGTTTTTCTAATCTCTTCTGGACATACTGCTGAATTTCTAGCAGAATTTCTGGAGAAACCTGATCATGAAGGATCTGTCCCCATCCTCCACCTGAACGCATTAGCTAAGCAATCCAGATACAATAAACACATGACATAAACTTTTGTGCATACTGAAAGTCCTTTATCTCACTACATACTTGATTTAACAAAGCATGAGCTTAACTGTAAGCAAAGCATTTAATGCATGCTTACCCAAGGCTCACATGTACTTTTCATAAAAGGGAACAGATTACATTTGTCCCTACCTATAATAGAACACAGACTCCACCAAATAATACCCCAATGTGACTAAGTGTCTTAAGCATCACGATATATTGGAGTACCACAGTTCAGACTTGCTGTCTGTGACTTCATTACTTACACACTAAAAAAAGAGAACTGGAAGAGGTAACTGCCTTAAATCCTTTTTTTTTACACTTCTTCTGAGCCGGGCTGCTTATGTTTTGCCTGTGGCCTCAGATCTGGATTTAAGAGATCATCTTCCTTGGAGCAAATAGGAAGGAAGGATCCCACAGAACAGAACTATTTTTTTAGGGGAAAATATAACATTTGAAGAGATAGCTTGGGGAAGAGTTGGGGTAAAACTGGTTATGGACTCTTATCTCAGTGACAGCTATTAGTGTAACAGCTGTAAAAGTTTTGTACACTGGTACCTGTTCTTGTTGTTCCTTGGTGGCTGGGCTCTGGGGTCCAAAGAAGTACTTCTTGTTGAGGTACTTATTTTTAATGTCCTTAGATTTTTCCTCCCTTTCTTCTTTGTCCTTGTGGAGCATCCTTCTAAACTGTTCAATGTCTAGCCAACACTTGAGATCCATGCTAGGAGCCAATTTAAACAGAGTGTTTTTTCAATATTGAATTAATTTTATCAACCTTCTAGGGAGTTATTAGTTTAGTCACAAGACACCAAAGTGTCCAAATCCTAAATACCAAGTCAGGCGGGGCAGAAATTCTGTCAGCTATTCTTTGATAGATAACAAGGTACCATCTGGTAAGACCATGGCACTTACTGAACAAACGGGTCAAAATACATCTTAGGGATCTCTGTCAGGGTCCCTGCTGGAGTACCCCCGGCAGGAGTAACCTCTTCCATTTACAGCCACTAAATACCATGGGGACTGTGATTCCAAGCCATAATGCAGAGCTCACGGAATCAATGAAAAATGAAAGAGAAGGGAAATTGAATTGATATTGCAGGCTGAGAGTCACCAAAAGATGAGTCGACACCCCCCTGCTCTGCCTTCTCTTAAAGGACTTCAGAGAAAGTTGTGGGGATGACAGCTGGGAATGTCAGCCCCTGAAATCATCTCCCTCTCCTACCCCATGTGAAGCGACAGAACTTATGAGTCAGTCCACAGGCAAGCAGACAAAAACAATTTATGGTGAATTTTGTTTCTAGGGCTTTTTGTGGTCTGCCTTTCCATAAATTACTGATCCCACTACATATTTCATTACTCATAGTAAATGATAAATAATCTCCATATGCAATTCTTGATCTATACATTATTCATAATAATTTGAGCATATATTATCATTCTGAGTTTGCTTAAATGGAACATATATTGATTTTATTCTATAACTGTAGGACAGAATAATTGAACAGAACAGAATAAATTTCAGTTTAATTTATATGACTATTTTCTGACAGTATCTCACCATTTGAAGTTTTGTGACCATTTTAATGACATATTTACTGTATTGGCAGTATAAAATATGAAGCAGTAAATTCAGATAAATCTGTTTCACCTTTCCATTCTATTAATAACAAGTGGCTTTTTTGAAATATTAATCTATGAACAAAGCTTTCAAAAGCATCTAACTGATTTCAGAGCACATGTCCCGCTTCAAAGGTCTTTTGAAACTCTTACAGACTTCAATTCTATTAAGATTGAAATTGTTGAGCATAAGTAGTTGGAAAATTTCAAAGGGGAAAGAGTTTAATTTGCCAGTTTGTCAAAACGTGAGAATGTTCATCCACTTGCAAGCAATCTAAGTTACTGTGATTCAGAGTCACCTCCTGTGTCATTTAACCATGGTGACCGAATGTGTCCATCTTTCTCTTAAAAAGCATATTACCTTAAAGGTTTTTTAGCTTAGGTCACTTATCAATGCTTATACTAACACGGTCTACTTTCTACATGCAATAAGCCAGGAACATGTGCATAGTCAGCTATTCTGGGAAAATTGACATAATAATGATAATCCACTAAGCCTGAGCAACACAAATTATCCTGCAATTGTGTGTGAATACATCCTACATATTTAAAAAAATATCTATCAGAACTTGATTAAGTTTCTTAACCAATCTTGCATGCAGGTACTCAACAGTCTGAATTGTGCAGTTGGCCAAACAGAGCCATGGCAAATTAAACATTTTTTGTTTGTTGCAAAAATTTTCTGTACTGCACTAGTTCTGTACTTTTAGTAGCATTAGGCATCTTGAGAGAAGCATGCCAGCTGGGCCTCAGAGTTACTATATCTGTACCCAGCACTAAAATGCTTCTTTTTGGAGACTTTTTCAAAAGCTATGGATCACAGCGATTAGTTGAGTAGTCACAGAGACTATTCAGTGTATCCATCCTGGACTCAATCTCAGCGAATGACCTGGTCTCTGGTCAGCTTTTAATAATCAATGAAGATAAATATCCGTTTTTAGGTGTGATTCATCCCAACCATTTTTAGATGTTCTGTCAAAATTAGAGGAGTTATGCCCTGCAGCATTTATTTCTCTCCTCTGAATGCAAAAGGACCCTCTGATGATAAGCAGAAAATATGACAATAAGTATGCAGGCTTGACCAGAGGACTCTGTGTTTTGGATGCCTTTGAAAAACCTGCCCAACATCAAATCTAAAACAATAGTAGCATTCATCTATAAGCGATA
Organism: Crypturellus undulatus; assembly: GCA_013389825.1. Classification (NCBI taxonomy): domain Eukaryota; kingdom Metazoa; phylum Chordata; class Aves; order Tinamiformes; family Tinamidae; genus Crypturellus; species Crypturellus undulatus. The sequence goes on from VWPW01008645.1 coordinate 584,927, forward strand.
GCAGGATGAAAAACATCAGTTCAGGGCAACCCAAGTGAAAGGAAGGAGGTAACAATTAAAGGACTTGCTAGCAGTTATTTATCAAGCAACATTTGCCATTTCCCAAAATGGGGTAGAGATTAGTGTGAGGCTAGAGAAAAAAATATATATAGTTACAAATTTGCATTTACTTCTACTAGAACTTAGATTTAAATTTTGCTTTTTTTTTGAAAAAAAAAAAAAAGAGAGAGAGCTCAGCTGTTCAAAACCACTGCATGAATTTTGTATACTGTGAGCTGGAACTTTATTCTGTTCAGTGCAAACACAAGATTGCGGTTACCTTCCCACTGTGAGAATAATGTGTTCTATTAGTACAGTTTTGTAACATCCAGCTTTAATTTTTACATACTAAATTCAAACTGCGCTAAAAGGATAAGCTTTTACTCAGCACAGGCTAGTTGCTGTTATCAGATGTTTGCCACTAACTAGAGCAGAAACTGAAAGCAGACTGGCTGACAATCACTGTATGACAGGACACTTTTTATAAAAACAGCTACGACAATTTAGTTGTGTAAAAAATGTGCATGTGTAATTCAAAATATAGGTGAGCATTAAAAATGTCTAAAATTCAGGAGCATGCACATAACCCAAATTCGCATCAAAGATTTCTTCTGAATGAAGAATGAGTAAAATAATAATAATGAAAAAAACGTACCCAGCAGAATGTTCATCAAGAAAAACACGAAACTGTTCTAACTTCTTTTTGTCGTGGATCAAGTCATACAGATTAGGACCTGCCAGCTCTTGTGGAACTTGATACAAGTGTTCATCTTTTTGGAGAACATCAGGGCTGGTTGGCAGACCGGTGTCAGCTGCAGTACTCTGGTAAAAGAAATTATTTCACTTGCATAACTAATTTCTTTGTCTGTATATTTTGCTCTGTCTCATAATCCTACATTAGATTACTTCTGTCTCCAAAGAACAGCTCTGAGATTCCTGAGAAAATAAATTGAACTAACGCTCCTGTTCTTTATTAGCTTTATTTTTATGTTTTCTTAAACGTATCAGTCCGTGCAGTTTCCATAATCAAATAAAGCAATACAAAACTGTAATTTAGTTGAAATCGAGGAATTTACTCAAGATTAAGGGCTGAAAATACATTCCATAGACTTTAATTGAAACTATCCCATGAACTCCAAGCATAAAATGATCTGATAGTGATGCAACTGACAGAAGAACTAAATTCGCAATTAACATAATGGTGGCTTTCAATCATTTCACAAAATGAAGAGTAGAAATCAGACGGTTTGCTTCTCCAAACTGGCATGCAGTCAGTCATTCACTGCTGATACTCAAAGTGTTAACCCTCTCTGATAGGAAAAGAGTTTGTTTTTGTTAATAGGTACTTGTGTTACCTCATCCTTCTTGGAAACACTCTCTTGATGCAAAGCCTGGAGCTTTCTAAAGTACACGGAGTCCAGCTGTCGAGTTTCTTCCACCAGCTCCACCTAATAAAAATAATATCTTATGTCATCTGCACAGTACACGTTATAGAAAGATGGAGAACTGGACAGGCAACTTGCCAATGACAGTGGATAAAAAAGGAATGCATTTGCTAATAATGAGACAGATGTTTAGAAGACACCAGAAGTCACATCCCTGTGACAGATGAATCAATTAAAAGTTGTGGTAGAACAAAATTTCATTTCAGATCTGTGTAGAATCACATGTGAAGCTCTGCAGAATACAACTGAATAGTCTAATTGCATCTTTAAGGAATAAACATCATAATAAAATAATTAATTTTAATATGATAAAGCATACCAGGCTCACCTCACACTGTATGTATGCCTATCTCCAGTGCCTTGGCGAGGCAAAATTCCAGGTCTTGAAACTATCCCTCTCAGTGGGAAGTGACACAAAGATAGGGTGCCACATATTTTCAGAAATACAATTTGAGGCAAGGAAGACATCTTACTAGAATATCTAATCAATTAAAGTGGAAGCTTTCAGATTCTCAGTCATGATCTCTCCCTCGATTTTGTATCAGTTAATGTCTTAATATAGTAAATTGTGCATGATAAGAACTCACAACATTTTTTAAAACTTAATTAGGAGCGGTACGCATATAACCTGATTCATTTTTCATGTTATGTGCAAACAGTTGAATAGATGCATAAAAGATAGTTTGGTGAGCCTCTGAGACAATCAACCCTTTCAAACAGAGGGTTAGGATATTTAGCAAAATTGAGCCAATTAGCATACTGATTAGCAATCCCATTAGAAAGATTAGAAAGTATACAAGAATTTATGTGAAAAACAGAGAAGACAGTTTTTAGATTGATATTCATTGTGCTTTTGTGTAAATCGGAATAGCACACTAATCACCGTGCTATCTGAATGCCTTCAGGCTAGCGTAACTCTCTTCCACTGTTATTCGGAGCTTTTGAGAATTCTTTCATTTAAATAAAGTGTAATTTAAAAGGAAATACAAAAATAATTCAGAGCATTTTTCACTTTAAACAGAGTATAGATAGAAGCAGCCTGAGAGCCAGTAATAAAAAACTCCCGTGTTGTCATATTTTACTTAAAGATAAAAATGTAGATATGTACATACTATGTCCCAAATAAACAATTTTGCACTCACCTAATTCTTAATAAAATATCTTGTTTCATTATGGGCCAAATATATACTGGCTTAGGAGAGAAAAAAGCAGGAGAGCAGAGCCAGGGACAAAACACAAAGCAGACCTGTTCTCAGTGTTCAGAAGAAGTGTGCCTAATGCCTCCGCCTGCACCGTTTCTCACAAGACAGATTCTGCCTCATAGAACAGGTCTCTTATGCCTGTGTAAAATAACTCTTCACAATCAAATATATTGTATATTCAAAAGGCTTTTGTTCTATTTTGCATGCTCTGATTAAGAAGTTCATGTTTTCAGGGCGTTGAAGTCTGTATGTAACTGAACACTTGCAGATGGTCATCTGAATCAAAAGGGCAGTAGGAGATTATCCTTCAGTTAACTTAAGGAGATATAACCTGACACAAGCATTAACTTAACATAAAACAAGAGCTTTCAGTTTAAATTTTTATTTGCAAGGAGTTCTCCCATTACCAGAAACAGTGAAAATTATGTGCTTAAAGAACATTCAGAAGCAGTCGATCAGATGAAGTGACTCAATGAGCATTTGCAACAGACATTAGACCATCGAGTATTCTTTACGTATATTGAAAAATATTTACAAAAGGTTATAGTAACAGTAAAATTTCATATTAATGAAAATGTCAACCCATTACATGGTATTCTGTGGGTCATAAACAATCGTATTTGAAGTGGCTTTCTCAGATGAAGAGAGACTGAAAACTTCAGAAGAGAATATGGCACAAATATGTTTGGATTAGCATGTATCATTCTGAAAAGTTTTAACAGTGTTCGATCTTTTGATGTTTCATACGGAAATTAAGTTATCACAGGATGAGACAGAAGATCCCTTGCGAATTAATTAAAACAAAACAAAAAAAAGCCATAAATAAATACATAGCTTTCATAATGGGGTGCGGTTCCTTTTGGAGTCTCACAGGAATCTGTGCTGGGGTTGTTTTTTAAACACATTCAGAAATTATCTGGAAAAGGAGGTGAGTGAGAGAGAACAACGTTTGCAAAATGATTCCACAGAGCAGAAAACTAAATTGACTGTGAAGAGCTGCAGGATACTTAGCGGCTGCGTGATAAGGTCAGCTAAATTCAACTACAATAAACATTAAGTAATTCAAATGGGCTCCAAATTAGAGCCTTACATTAGCTGTTTTACTCAGTAAAAAGATCTTGGAAGCACTGCAGATGGCTATTTGCTCCTATTTTGCACGTGCTCACCAGGAGTCAAATGGCGGTTAGATTGGTAGGAACAGTTAGGAAAGGAATACAGTGAGAAACAGAAAACATCATTAAGCCACTGAATAGTCCTTGCTGCATCCATATCTTTGGTACTGCTTGCATTGTGTCAAAAGAATGTAACACATACAGAATATAACACATACTGTGTATAACGGAGGGAAGGAAAAAAAGGTCAAATGGGAGGTTAGTCTAGGATGCTTTAGTTTCAAAGAGAATTAATTGAAGCGGGAAACAACAGAAACATGTAAAAACAGAAACAACACTGAGCGTATGACTAGTAACAAATGTTCATTGTTTCTCTGTGCCACTGGCTATAGCATATAAAATTGGGGCATCCAACAAAATTATGAAGTTTGAAAACAAACCCTAAATAATCTTCTCACCAACTGCTGTGGAACTCATTGCCACAGCGAGGCTGTACATATAAAACATCTCAGAAAACATTACATAACTTCATGGGGAGAAAAAGGTCAAAGTCTATTAAAAAAAAAGACACACACGAAAATGGATAAAGCCTCTATTTCAAGAACTGACTTAGTTGCAAAGTGCTGGAAGTTGGCAATATTGCTGCCTCTTTATCCTGCTCTCATATTCTACTCTTACACACCTAGTAACAGTCACCACCTAACAGACCTAAAAGTCCATTTACAGTTTTGAATTTGCATTACTGTTCTGCCCATACATATATGGACAATATTACAGCTGAAGCAAAAATAATCCGTAATTCTACAAAAGTTCCGCAGAAGGATCTTAGCACACTTTGCAGATGGTAATGAGTGTATGTTCCCACTACATGCTGACAGATGGACCAGAAGCACATGATGCTATTTCCTCTGCAAGCAGAAATGCTTCACCTTAGATCACAATGGAAGAAAAGAGAAACAAGAAATAACTTATTGCCCTCCATCTCCTGGTTCTCCATTGCAAGGAGCTTCCACATACAAAAGAGAGAATTTACGGATCTCTAAGCAGCATTTTTCTGTACAGTTGTAAGTTTACAAGCAGCAGAAAGCCATGTTACCCCCTGCCCTTCCCTAGCGCCCCAGCTATTTTTTATTCTGATTTGTGAAAAGCAAAGTGAGAATTGCAACCTTTCCCTCTAGCCACACACACCTGTGCAGCCTGAACCTTCAGCAGACTCTCTGTAGACCCACATAATACTGACCCACATACTTCAAGAAGCCTGCAGAGCACAGTTAGCCCTTTCACAGCATGGCAGCTATCTAAAAACAGTATCTGGGGCAAACACAGCTGGATCACAGTGTATGATTCCCTCCTACGCTAAGCTGCTTTTTAATTCTGAACACCAAGGAATAGAGTTAACTATGGACCTTATCTCACTGTTGACACTAGAAACACTATTATTTTCTGCTAATCGTTAGAAACACAAAAGGCTCTTGGGCTATCCATGGTAAGAAATGACTTGTAATCAGTGGCATGATTGCAGAAACATGACACTCCCTGAGCACAAAGAGAAATTTTGCCATAGCGAGATACATTCCTCCCTAATTTGCAGACCCGCATCATCCTTTTGGAGAGGTCTGCTCTCATGATGAAGCCAAACTGTCTGTAGATCAGCATAGAAGGGAGGGAAGGAGCAGAACAGTCTGCAATATTTCTGTCTTCCTGACTGAAAATACAACACACTCATAGGTGGGACTGAGTAAGGCTCTAGGAAAGCTTTTGCATTTTTTCTTCCCCAGACATAAGAATACTTCACAGTGTCCTCCAGGTTAGTTATACCTTTTCATAAGTGCATCTGTCTTCTTCTACCATCTTCATCCATGGTTCTAGCAAGAGATTGAGAACGTATTCTTCTGCTGAATCAAAAAGATCCTCAAAAGCTGGATCAATATTCTTATAAATCTCATATTTCTTATTCTGACGAAGTCCAATGTCCATATTAGCAGATGGAGCAATGTAAGTTGCATAAAGGAACTGCAATAAAAAAGAAAATAAAAGGTATTTCATAGTCATAATCCATTTCAATGATCACAGTCCACCAAAAGAGAGACTTGCTAGACTTGCTATATATTTGTCACTCACAGTCCTGTTATAATTCTAGATAGCACCTACCTTGTTTTTAATCTATGTTAATATTTTGTCAAAAATTCAGTAATTACCAAATTCCTTGCCATTTTCACTCCTATTAGTTAAAATGGTAAGATTGCAAAATAAATCACAATGTAAACCTTGCATGGAGGGAGATATTTGTTTGATCATTAGTTACATTCAGATAAGATTGAATGCGACTTTTGAAGACTTTTGCAAAATACATGCCTGGCCAGCTTGTACATGATTCTTACTTCTTCTGTTTGAATTAAGAATAGATTGGAATTTGTAATTTTAGATTAAAATTAATGAAAACAAGAAGATTTCAATCTGTGCTGAGATTGTCTTGCCTTGGACACTGATGGAACTCCAGTATAGTACAAAATCCATAATAGGAGATACCAGTGTAGAACTGAGGTATAAACCATAACGAAACCAGGTTTATTGCAGTCTTTATAACATGTAAAAACAGACAAAAGCTGAACTTAAAAAATACTCCCTTTCTGCTAGCGACTCATGTTTGAAGCATAGAGACCTTTTTAAAATTTATTTTGAAGGAACATTTTTTTTAAACTCATCTAAATCAAATTCTGCTTTTTGTCCACGCTAATGTTTCATAAATTGTTATATAACAGAATATTGAAAAGTAAAAAAAATTGGAAGAGGAACAATTTTAAGAATATATTATACCCTGATTGCAGCTAGGAAATCAAGGGAAAAGAGATACTGCCATTCATATAGTTTTAAAGGTTTTCTCTTCTTTACATCATCAAAGTGCAACTAATTTTCAAGACAGAGTCAATCTTGGAGATCAGATTGTTAGTGTAAATCTGTGGGGTGGCACCAATTCGCATCAGCTGATGAGTCCATCAGCTGTTTCATCAGTGAAGTGACTTCTCTATTCAGACAAACTAGCAGATAAACAAAGCACCAGAGAGAAGTATCCCATCTATTCTGTTTTCAAATAATAATATTGTATCTAGATTTCTAGCACAGTTGGAGGAAAAAATGAGTACATTAAATAATTACATTTCTATTTGCTTTACATCATATTCTGATTTACTAGACTCTGTCTTTGAAACAGCACCAAACTACATGCAGTGGTTCGGGCCTCAGCAATTGAAGACAGACCCTGCACCCTGTCCTGATGATATGTCACGGAGGAACATGGACCTATGGCAGCTCACATCCTCCAGGAAAAGCTTCTGATGATTAGGATATTTCCTGCCTATGTAGATTCCACCCCCTCTCTACAATGATAGAATCACTGAAAACTGAAACGGTTTGAAGCTACTATAGCCCACAAGTTACTAGCCCAGTAAAAGCTACCAGGTGTAAGGGTGAGGCCAAGGAGATAGATCATGGCTGTGAGAGTTTTAGCTGAAGAGCAAGATCACATTTGTCCTCACTAACGCCCTTCTCAGAAAATCCCCAAAGGAATTTAAATTTAGCAGAGACAGCATTAATTAGATTCATAGTGATGTCAAACCTTGGAAGTTATTATGAAAAACCCTAAAACTAATAAAATTTCAGTTATGTCATCTTTTAATCTGATCCAAAACATTTAACATAAAACATAGCCAAATAAGAAAGAAACATTTCAGCAGTATAAAGATTTGGTATCACTAAAAATAGCCTTTTTAAGGAGGGGTTGACCAACTTATTCAGTATTAGGGCTACATTGGCCCACCTGTTATGACTCATGGAACCACACAAGGGATCTATAAATTGGTGAAAAGGGGCCAAAATAGATCTTCAGTATTTTAACATACATTTAAACTGGTTACTTAAATGACTGGTTGTCTTTAACATCATTTTGAAGAAAAAAAATCAAAATTAAAGCTTTACATCTTCCTTGGATGGAAAGCTTACTTCCCTCATTTGATTTTGCATTAAATGGATTAACTTGAATGTGTTTTTCAACTCTTCTTTACAACTGACAAAAACCATCAGTTTATAGGAACGGAAAATACCCAGATTAAGAGGCTTTGACCAAAACTCTTAGCAATCCACTCACATCAGCACTATGATAGCATATTACTATGTTAGGGTCTGCTTTTGCAAGCTTCTCTAGCTGCAGCTGCCCTTCTGTAGTTTTTAATTTCAGATGTAAAACTAGAATGTAACAAAGGAAATAATAAAAACAGGCATTTTGTTTTCCATAAACAATACCTGAAGAGTTAGGGCTGGCAACACACACATGAAGTAGAAATTTAGGCAGATGAATTAGTTGTAGGAGCACTTTACCAAACTCAAAGGACCAGATCCATCAATGCTGTGTAGATTTCTTCATCTTTAAAGGGTACAGATTGATATTCTCTGAGGATTGGGCATAATGCCATCTTTCTCCTTAAATTCTTCAGAGTCTATTGCTATGGGATTTTTACGCTATACTAAAAAGAGCATCACAGAGTGGTGAGGTGAGTGGATGCACTTGCAGATGGTTCGGTGAGAGGAGAAAGAACTCTCAGCCCCATATTCAGGTACAGCTGCAGATCTGCATTGAGTTGAATGCAAGCACTGTGTGAAGACCAACAGTTCTAAATTCTAGACACGCTAAAAAAAGAGGTAAAGAGGATGTGTTCACAGCCTTCAATGCTGGGCATAAGGCGGAGAGATTTGGAGAAGAACAGATTGTAACCTTTTAAAGAGAATATTCTTAGTATTTTCATTAATCATGGTCTAACTCCCATGTTTTGGAAGTTTTGTGATTTTCTGTGGTATTCCAGTGTAATAGTGAAACTTTGGTATTGGCCAATGTCCTAAAGGATCAACAGAAAAAAAAATCACATTAATTTAAAGACTGTAAAAATCATACAAATATTTTATATGTATGACATCACATGCACATAATGCTTCATTTAGTCAATATTTTCTTCTTTTGTAGCACATAGAAAAAAATCCTATCTGTTCAGCTATCTATTTTTCTACAAATATATCAGAATAAGTGATATATCCAAACTTAAACCCAGATATGGACATTTGATCAGAGTTTGTATCTTGAAATTGCCTATGATGATAGAAATCTGAAGGCACCGAATGCTTGGAAAATAGGTTAACATTTTGGTCTAGTCTATGAATTTCCAAACTGGGGCTTGTTCAGGTCTTGGGTTTAAGTGTGAATCCATCCATAGATAGGAAGACTTCGATAAGCGTTCTCAGAATGACTAAGGAGAAGCAATAGACAACAAAACGAATTGAGTTTAAGTAAGTGATCTGTAGAGCTGCCCATGGACTTGAATCTGCTCTAAATGAAGGGGTTCTGCAGCTCTTTGACCGAATTGTGTGATATGACGACTGTAATGCATTGGCTGGTCTTAAATGGAAAGGCTAAACCACCTTAATCCCTTCCATGACTTTCCACTAACATAAATCTTGGGTCTGACCCTACAAGTTCACAGTAATGATTACTCCCTTTATCTAAATTGGCTATAGTGTTAAAATATTGTACTTCCCATAAATATATCAAAATTTGTAATTCTAATTTCATTGCAAAATACGACATGTGTTTCTTTTTTGTTTTTCCTTCTCAAGTTATTTTACAATCCCGTGTGTATGTTTATAACGAATAACCACTACATTCTTGGATGATTACTGGCACCCATCATTTTTTTATGCATCAGATTTCATTCTCACTATAATTTTTTGTTTGGATTTTTTTACACCCATATGAATGAATATACACCTCAGAATGCATTTTCTTATTCTGTCATAAAACTGAGATAAAAATACCTCACAAATGAAATACTGAGTAGCGGAAACACAGCAGTCAGGGGTCATTCTTGTTTCTAACAGGAAAAAGACAGGCAGAACACATACAAAATATTTTGCATGTCTCTTTCTGTAATAAATAGTTGAATATATATGACGATGTGCTATTAGAATCTGAACCGCATTCTCTTAGGAGTATTTGGAATAAGTATCTCATTGTGCCAAAGGTGAGCACAGATTTTGGGAAGGCATCTTTTCCATAAGCAGACTCTGTAGATTGGATGCAGCTTGACTCTTAACTGTGTTCCAGTGAAAACAAGAATAATTTTTGTGAAGCCTTAAAAGGCAAACTTGAGAATGATACCAAATGTTGCAGCACATGTGTTGATTTGTTATGTTACATTTCAGCTGTTAGTTATGCTAATGGAACAGTTTCACATATTTCGTTTTGATGTATTTACTTTAATGGCTATGTGTATGTAGTCCTCTACAATTGCCTGGTAACCCTTATTCTACGATGTTCTGCTGTCACCAGCAGGCCAGCACTGGAAACAAGATAAGAAAAATAAAAAATACAGCGGCCTTAATTTTCAGTCATGCAACCACTAGAAAAAAAAAGGAGTGCAGGCTGGTGTAAAATTAAACCAAATTAAAAACATTGTTTTAAACTGTCATGGATCAAATCCTAAGATTGAGCCTACAATAGAAAGCATATGAAGACACAGTTTAGGTATAGTTTAAATAAATAGAAATTTATCATATTTTTGGCTTTACGCAGAGTACCTCTGCTATACCCTTACTCTATGATTACCAAGCATTAAGCAAGCTAGCTGTCCTCACTAATGCACATTAAATGTAAATCAGTATAACTTTTCCTAATGAAAAATGGAATTCTGCTAAGCTGCCCATTTCTTGGCCCAATAGCAAGACTGAATTGTTACAATTAGCATCTTACAATTTCTCTTTATCTACAGGTTAACCAAGTACGATGCTGTCTCTGGAGCCGAACACCATGCAGGGGTTCACTTCTGGAGCAGAACCTTAAGGGTCACTATAGGGAACAGGCACAGGCAGCAACACTGATTACTTAGTTATTAGCATCTTTGTTTTTTTTTTTACTGTTAGTATTTTTCCCATATCTTCTTAAATTACTGTGCTGCAAGGACTTTGGAAAACAAACTAATATATCACCTACCTAGACTTTTCCCAGAATAGCATTCCCCATCAAGATTCTCAAAAGACTACCTAGTTAAGTGCACAGCAAGCTCAGAGGCTCAGCGCTGAAGATCCAAGGACAGGGACAAGATGGCCAGGCTACTTCAATGTGCTGGTCCAGCTTCTTCAGAGCTGGAGGGGTGTGAGGCAGGCAGTAAGCCCATGTGCCTGATGTGAACTGGATGCCCTCACCATAGACATATCACAGAATCACAGAATGGTTGAGGTTGGAAGCGACCTCTAGAGATCATCTAGTCCAAATCCCCTGCTCCAGAAGGGACACCTAGAGCACGAGGCACGGGGTGGCATCCAGGCAGGGTTTGAAGATCTCCAGAGGAGACTCCACAACCTCTCTCGGCAGCCTGTTCCAGGGCTCTGTCATATACTGGGCAGATACTGAAGGCATAGGCAGTTTTAATGATAAAGACAAAGACAGGCTTAAAAATCTTATGCCCTTAGCCTCAGGCCATAAGTAGAGCCAGAGTGGGGAAAATAAATGACAGTAGTTCAAGTTAGCCAGTATGTGACGAGTGAGAGGAAGGAATCTGTGCCTCAATCTCTGTTTAGATTTTCCAAACAACTAATAGTGATTCAGGTGGGAACTCTGGACAAATATGCAAAATTCTGTCATTTGCCCTAGTAAAACTTTCAAGTGGAAAAACAAAACAAATTCAAGGAAGTCCAGATGCTCAACAACCTTAGCCATACAAAGGGACTATTCTGCACCATTGTACAGACGTTTGTTCCAAGGACACATGAAGCAGCTTTGCTCTATTACAACATATATTCAAATATGCAGATAGAATATACTCCTACGCAAGGCTTAGAGAGGAAAAACAGACCAAAGTTTCACAAAAATTGTTTTAAAAGTTGCTTGGAATGTTTCTAATGATATCACACTGCTGCAGCCTCCTTCCTGGCAGCATCCTACTAGTCTGCAGTCAGCCACAGCTATCAGCACTCATGGCCCGTGGTAAATCAGTTTATTCTTATTCTGCAGCAAGATTTGAAGTGCATGCTCAGTTAAGAGCAGTTATTTATAGGCAATATCAGCTCCACTTGACAGAAAATGAGGGTGTAAAGATCAAGTAGAGGGAAGAAATGGTGTAAGGAGAAAAATAATACCTTGACATTCATTAAAGGAAAAACAAGACTGACAACTTCCTTTTGCATGGCTTAAGGTCACTATCTGAGATCTGGACTGCAAGACTTGCCATTCTAACCCACAGAGGAGATGGAAAGAAAGGTACAGTACTATAGCTGATTTATAAAAAATGCTATCACTAACATTAACGCTAAACAATTTCCAACTTCAGCACAGACTAGCAAAGGGGAGACTAGGTAAACTGAACATAACAGATAAAACTGGGAACAGACAGCAGAGCCTAGAAATCAAATCTGCATGTTTAACATTTAAATCAAGAAATTCCATGGTAACAATCCAAAGAGCTTCTTTTATTGTCCACAACCCAGATTTACTTTGGTGTTAGATGTCGAGATTTGGAAGCCTTTCCACCTCCTGTCTTCTCTTCAGTCTTACACTGAACAAATGTACTTGTGAAGGGAAAACACATTATTTACAACTTACTTGAGCTTCCTTGCCTATTTTAAAATGATGAATTGTTTTTTGGTAAAAAAGCTGATGGTAAGCCTGTAGGTCAAACCAAAAGTACGCACTGTTCTCCCACAACTACAAATGAAAGAAAAAAGAAAAAGTAAGTTACTGCTATGCAAATATCAGGACTTTATAAAAGGTTGAGTTATCAGTGCAAGTAATTATTTAGCACCTTGGGATAATCATAAATCAAGCTCAATTTTAGATGGATTTAATTTTCCCTTGCATACTGGCAGAAGGACAACATATTTAATGGCATCGTCACTGTTTTATTGTATCCTTTGTGCATAATTTGCCATTAAAATTGTTACGATTCTTGTTAACATTTGAAGAGTAACCACATTCCAATGGCAAAAAGCCAACACTTAGGGAGAAATGCTGATAACGGACAGGCAGAATTTGTGCCATGGTAGAATAGCAATAATCAAAACAATTAAATACCATGTACTTGACATATGTTACTGTGACTATCATTGTATTTTTATTACACACATTTCTGAGGCACAAAATCTTGGCCCCACTTCATAATTTCAAATAAACATCAAAAGATCTTTCAGAAGAAGGGGCCTAAATCTTTTCCCTAACCCCCTTGTTTTAATTATGCACTTACGGGGTTTGAATCTTACACACATGCTTAAAGGCCCATGACTAGACAATAGAAGAGAGTGTTCCAAAAAGGTAAGTGTGAGGAACTTTGTGCCACAAACTGTAGCTTCCCAGACCTAGCATATAAATGAAATAGGTTCCACAAGGATAGACAACACCTAAAGAAACTAATCTTCTAAGGAGTTGGGAACCTGTAAATACCAGACAGCATGCGGGTGCTTATCTCCCACCAAAAATAAATAAATAAATGAATAAATAAGAAAAAGCTATTTTTATTACGATTTCTGTCTAATATACACTTAATATTTTTAGCTTAAGGTATTAAGCTTTGGAAATATTGGCTCTTGCCTTCTGGTAGACAAAGGCATTTCTAGCTACTGCTGCTGGATTCTGGGTTGTGCCAGCAGTGGAACAGATGTCCATCTTGATTGTATTGAAATCACCCATAAAGACTCTGTGTTTCTACAAAGCCACTAAACATTGACTCAGATTGACTTGGTCCAACCAATCCTCAGTTTACACCCAGCAATGAATGATGAGTCTGCTGACTGCAGAGAAGAAATAGTGTTATGTTTCTCAGAAATCCAAGAAGCTTCGTGGAAGCAGAAGAACGTTTTTAAAACATTGGAGATTTCGGACATCTCTAACCCAGCAAGTAAGAAGGAGGCAGATTATCATGAGTAATAGCATAGCAGATTTTCCATCTTTTTTAAAAATGTTTTTGTGGGTTAAGACCTCATTTTTTCTGCCAAGTTAAAGGCTAGTTTCTAAAAATGATTAGTCTTTTTTTATCCCTGATGGTACAATCAGATTTCCAATAGGTCTGAGACAGTTAGGATCTGACAGTTTGGTTAAGACCTGTCATTATTTTCAATATACACATGAACAGTTTATTGTTGTTGAGGGATTGTAGTCTCACAAGTAATAATTCATTCAGTCATCAATCTTTCTTTCTCCAATTTTTTTTTTTCAGTCTGGCTGCCCTCTATAACTTGGCATTGAGTCACTAAACTATCACAGGGTAGGAAAATGCTCATACCTTATTCCCTGACTTCTCGCAGAAGTGTGTGAAGTAGTAGCCTGCTCTGTTCTCCAAATAAAGAGACTGCAGCATGCTTTCCATTCTTGGTCCCCCTAGGACAGCATTGCCAGCAGCACTTTTTCCCTGGAGAAATAAAATATAATTAAACAACAAGGAATAACAGGCTTTCATTATTTTCAAATGTCAGTACATTGCAATGAAGGGTCATGCAGTGTGTTCAATTAGTATCTTCATCCCAGGAAACCAGGCTCCATTTTCTACTACATATGCAGTTGATCATAACGCTCCATACCATTTTCCCACTAAATATTCATGTTTGCTGAAATAAATCTGATGACTGAAGGCATATAGAATAGCAAAATGACCACAGTATCCCTTAGGTGGTTCCTCAATACTTGAAACAGGCAAACAATCCTAGTATTTTTTCCATCATTACCTCTTTAACCCCGAACCCAGGAAGGCCAGTGATAGTAAGCTGAGTTGCTTAGCACTGTAGCCTACTGTCAAAAGTTGCCTTAGTTCAGGCTGTTATGTTTTAAACTAACAGAATTTAAAGGCAACTTTTTGTTCAAGCCTCCGAGCAACTAGTTATCATGGAACAAAAGATACTTCTGTTGAGTTATACCACTTAAGCCAGCATCAAAATCATGAACTTGTCAGGGAACAGGAAATCTCTGCCCGCTGTTGAGCTGTGCACTCTGCTAGAAGCATTTGAGGAAGAATACATCCATTTTGTCAAAACTAACACAGAAACCAGAGGAGTTTGCAACAGAATAATTTAGCTTCTGATGATCCCAAGGGAGTCAAGCTGGTCTGCGGCTGCTGACGGCAGAAGCGAGAGTAGGTGAGCACGGTGGCCAGCAACCAGCTTCTTTCCAAACAGTGAGAATGAAGAAGGGCAGGAGGAAGCCATGCCTCTGATATAGAATAGGAGGATGCCACTTCCCTATATGACATTAAACTATGGAAACTCACACTCCTCTTTACATATTTGGGGGAGCAAAATGTAGGGTCTTGTTTGTAGGTTCCTGTTCAGCGCTATAGGTGTAAGCAAATCGTATTTTCCTCCTATGAGCCAGAGATAAACTCCATATGATGAACACATATAAAAGCTAATGCTCATGTTGTGAACATTTCCTCAATGTAAGTTTCCAACTATAAATTTCCACTAATTACAGTAAGGACCTTTTCTTCAGTTAAATTAACAACAGCAACAGCAAGAGAAAATTATTTCAGTGAAGTAGTAAACAAAGTATGGTTTTGGTGTGAAAAAAGCAAAGATACGCTCAACAAATCAACAAAGTCCATGAATGTGGAAGCAAGCTCGAATTTCGTAGTGTGCTTTTTGAGTTGTGAGGCCATGGGTATCAATATCTCTAAAACAGCAGGCTGTTTCAGGAACATTCCATAGACATGAAAAGTTTGGGATATATTTTAAATTGCCAAATCTTGACATCTCACATGCTCTATCTGTCAGCCTTTTAAGAGTTATTAAGAAAAGGCTCTTCTGTGCAGCCTGTCCCTCCTGAGGCTTGCTGGATCGAGGGCTTGCTTAGCAGGCAATAATTCAACAAACCAAAGAATAAAGTATGCAAGCAATAAAGAGGAATTTTACAACTGAAACATTTTCCTCTTATGAATTTTACTATTTTAATGACTTTCTAGGCCAGATTCAGCTCTTAGTTACACTGTAAGCCTGGTATACTTTCCTACGCAATGATTCCAGTGAAGCATTCATCCAGTGACTTTCCATAATAGCCCACTGACCACATGGTCACCATGGAAAAGATGAACACTTTCTAGTGAAAATAAACCTCTGTACATGCCATGATTTCCTATGAAATAGGTGACAGATACCACGCAGAATTTTATGACGTTTTAATTATACCTCTGCACAAGGCAACGACATTCACACAATCAAACCGATTTACACAAGTCATTGACTTTAATACATTCCCTTTAATACTACAGAATTAAAAGTTTTAACCCATGATTCAAGACTGCTAAAATCTTTAAGTGCTACTTACTTGAAGCAACTCAGCATAGGTGTATTTTCTACCGCACTTGTATTCTGAGTCTGCAGTGTCATCCAAAGCTAAGTCACGAATCATGCCACTGCTTACTGTTTTTGGCCTAGAACCGCAAATAGAGATGTTCAATACCTATACCTTCAATACCTTGGTGAAAGACTAGAACTGTTTATAAAATAAAAGCTAAGATGGGATGTGAGTCGGGCAGAATATCACATTGAAAATTAGACAAATTATTCTACCAGGAAGAAGTTTCCCAGGCAAGCAGTCTATAGCATAACTATGCATCAGCAAGCTGTACTAAACAACATATAAACAACACTGTACTAAACAAATATATTCATCAAAAGGATCCAAAAGCATTTCATAAATATCTGAGGTACAGAAAGAGGCACAAACAGCTTTTGTACCTACCTCCTTCTACTGCTAGAATTATTACCCTTTTGGGGGCTATGACTTGGTGACGGCATAGCTGATAACCTTGATGATCTCCTCAAAGAGAAATTTGTGGCTAGTTTAAATAAAGTTGTTGGTGAGCCAGTTCTACTTGTCTAAAAGACACAGCAGAAAAATAGAGCAACTCAGACTTCTTTTCCATTTTGTGTTTTTTTAATTCATTAACTAACTACTCTAGAAATTAGATAATAACACTAACTACTCTAGTTAAGTAGCTAATAACACCAAGTAGATCATCAAAGGCTTTTCAGGACAATTTGTTTTCCTTTTTATTAACAATATGTAAAATTGCAAATTTCGAAAAGCTTCTCTGAATATCTTCCAAAGTTGTTCAGCACAACTTAATTATTTATATACATATTATATATATATATAATGTGTATAAATATAAACTATACATACACATTGTATATATTTATACATTATATATTTTGTATGTTCATATATTTATATATTTGTATATGTAATGTGTATGTGTATATATAAAATTCATAAAATGTAATACTATCATTAAGCTTACAAATTACATTTCAAACAGGTATAAATATTGAATGTGCATTTTGTACAGCATAACAGAGGATGTCAGGTGAAGAAACTGTGAGCAATGCTTTGTGAATCTTTACTAAGAAGCAGTTGTAAATCTGTAAATCAGATACAGTCACTGCTCAGAGTAGGAAGAAAGGGAGCATTTTTCCACTTCAACCCTGACTTTCAGCAAAATCATGCCACTACTTTTGGGATTGCCAGTTGCATCTCAAGTGCCTTTAGAAACACACCCTGACGTGCTGTGCTTTAGAAACACTTGCAAGCACTGTAGAGCTAAAAGCTTCAGAAGTCCAATTTTCTCACAGCAAAACAGCAGGCAGAAAGAGTTGATCAGCTAATTCTATGGAGCTGTAGATGCCAGAACACTGTTTCCTGCAAGTGCTGAACTCAGCAGAACCTGGAAACCCTGCAGAGCTAGGATCCTGTCTCCTGACCTGCCGCTAGTCCTGGGTCACAGCACACGTTGTAAGGCCAGATTGGCCCTGTCAGACATAACTTCTTCTGGCTGTCACTCCTACTGAGCTCAGCAGGAACCTGGCTTCTGGGCCCAGCTTCTTCTGAGCAGAAAATATATCCTACTGTTTTGCCTCCATTATCTCCATTAATTAGATTTTTTAAAATATATATATATTTTTAAAATAGTAGCCTAAAACTACCCAATTCAAAGTATTAGGGATGTGCTTGAACAGACCTGTGACATAGATACTGGAACCACATTCTGGATTCACATTCTTCAAGTACCTTCTGTCCTGAGGCTTAACACTGTTGTTGCTCAAACCCTGCATCTTTCATTACAGCCAACTCTCAAATTCAGGCTCCCAAGGAAGAACAGTCACAACTGAATTGGCCACCTACAAGCTACATGCTGGCCCTCTCTAGAAAACACATCTCACATGTAACCGTTTGAAAGACCGTGGTGATGGAAACAGAGCAGAGCTCTGCACTTTTTATAAACAGAAGGGGAGATTTAGGGGAACTGCAGTGAAGCTGTAAGAATTACTCTGGATTAAGATAAGGCTGATTGAAGGGCAAAATCTACTCTGCTACATCTTTAATGTAGTTTGGAGTATTTCTCTAAAGGATCTGTGAAGTAGCAAGCATGTAACCAAGAATATAATTGGACTCAGTTTATAGTGAGAGGTTGCTTAAAATATAGTATTTTTTTCCTGTTTTATACATAACCATCTGCAAGAAACACATCTCTTATTAAATCATGACTCAGTAACAACCAAGGACCATATTCTTGTCTCAATGAATTCGAGCAGTTTTACTACGATTTTTGATGGGACCAGGCTTTGTTTTTCAGTGTTGGGACTGGACTCTACTTACTTGAGGATAGATATGTGCTATCCTGGGCAGGCAAGACTTAGGTCTCAGTGGCAACAATGATACCATTTGTGGAAAAGGATCAATGTCTACCCTTGGTCTCTCCTGGTGTGTGTGCCAAAGCTTTAGTTTTGCGCTGGCAGTTTGTATTGCTGTTGAATGAGTAACACAAAATCTGGGACCCCTAGAGGGGAAGAAAAAAAAAAAAGTTAAATAGAATTTCTCCAAAACTGGGCTATTTGGCACTTTTTTCATGATGATGTTTACTATATATATATATGGTTTACTATAGGTGGTGCTGTAAGCACTTAGAATTAAAAATGAGGCAGTGTAAAAGATCTGTTTAGACATTGAACTCTTCCACATCTAAAAACAAGCTACATCTAAAAAATCTTACGTTGCAAATATTGTGTTGCAACAGAGTTGTAAAACATGCCTCATCCTTTCTGTAGCAAGAATAGAAAAGGAGCACAGGTCACAGCACAAAACCACGATTCCCATGAGACTCAGGAGACAGCAAACATCGCAGTTGCAGATATTTGCTTATGACTGCCGTTTGCTGATACACTCCAAGGAAGGGGGATCTTCACAAATTTATCTTGTGATTTGGAAATAGGTTAGAATTTGTATCCTTGCTCAAGATGTCAATAGGTAAAAAGGATGATGTATAACATTGAACAGCAAAGTCTTGGGGTCAAACTTCACACAATGTATACCTAAAGCAATCAAATAAACTTGAAAAGGGTTGTATGGAGCTAAGTTCGGTTTGAATTAACCTTTTCTGCCTGGAAGGATATGTCCACATTTCAGCATGAGGTTTAGTAAAACAATACCCTTGGTGCCTATATGCAAGGCTACTTAGCTTCTACTGGTAGTAGCGTAGCAAGGAGCTCAGCAAGGTAGATTTATCTGGCTTCCCAGCAGGTTGCAGTGCAGATTAACCTCAGCTAAAATTGCCAAGGCAAAATCTGCTAGCATTTATGCTGACATTGCTTCCCATAATTGCGATGTGATAAATGAGATGAAATAGATGTTTCTAATGGGCTTATTAAAGGAAAATGCATTAAGGAATAGAATCTTACTCAATCTTCATTTATCCATACCAGTAAAGGAGTAAAGGTTTTACAACTTCAGGTTGAATCTTTCTTAAGTGCGTTGTATTCCACTGATCTCCACGTAGTAGATCTAATCTGAGCAAAACTTCTGAACTGAGCCAATAATCTCCACCACTCAGTAGATAGAGTTTTTTCATCTTATCAAGCTGCCTTGAGTCAAGAAAAAGTCACATAGCCTATGTCAAATGCCATACAGAAATAAGTGCAGTTCATCCTACTTGATTAAACTGCTGTCATGCAACATTTCTTTTATAATAAATGGTAGAAGGCAAAATATTTTTTGCACAAATTAGAGCCAGGTTTTATGTAGGATAAAATACTTAAGTACATTAGGATAGACAATCTAAATATAGTAAAGCCTTTCATTAAAGTAGTTTGTCATTCTGACAAAGAAAAATTTTTGTCAGCTTTGGCAGAGTCAATCCTGACTTACCATGTTAGGACACGCATAACTAAAAGTAATTACTGCATCCACTGTATTCACTCATTTAACTATATTCACTCATTTCCATTACTTATTCTACAGTCTCAACACCTGCATCAACCTAGCCAAGTTACAAGTATTGAAATAATGGGAGTATGTGTTAAATAATGGGAAATACCTTTGCTGCTTTCTGGTGCCTTTAAGAACCTTTAGTCGTTCAATATCCATCCAGAGCCACCAGTATCTCTCCCCAAGTGTTCCTTGAATGAACTTCTTGAATCTTTCAAACTCATGTCTGTTGCCAACGTCATAAGTTCTGTGACTAGTGCACCAGGCAGCTCTGATATCTGCTGCTTCACTTTCCGAACTTGATCGTAAACTTGCTTCTTCAGTATTACGTTCTAGCACCTCACACTTGGAGTCCAAGGCAGTAAATGGAGAAAAACTCTGAGAAAAGACTGGTTCTGTAGTATCAAGGGAAACTTTCTTATTTGCTAACTCTTGTATAAACACCTTAGACAATTTATTGAAATCCACAACAGTCTCACTCTTGGCGACTGGCTTACCAGTCAAGTTTGAAATGGCTTCCATCAGAATAAATTGAACATAAGCTGATATGAATTCCTCCAGGGTTTGAAAAGTACCAATTCCCTGTTCATTTTCTTCTTTTCCTGCACTCTCCCAGTTCTGGTCTACATAAACCCTTAGCTGACTGGGGGAAGCAGCAATGGCCACAGAAGAACCCTCCTCAGCCTTTCTGGATCTCTTCCTGGATTTTACTGGTGCTGTCCTCGAAGGGGAAAGGAAACTCCACTGGTGAGATTCCGTAGACAAGAAACCTGCTTCTGCATTAAATTAGAAAAGATAATTGAACACCCTTTTGAATCAGACATGTCTTCTTACACAAAAAACTTTTCAAGTTAAAACAATGCAACATATTTAAATCATATTGCTGCAGAGTAATCAGACCACATCATGCTGCAGCACCAGGAAGAGCAGAGGTGCTTCTGCTTTCTGTCCATGACCCCAGCCCCAGGACTCGGAAGCTATTTCCCCATTGAATTCTGGCAGAGTAGCAGGGTTCAGGAGCAGCTCCCTCCTGAGCAAACTGCCATGTTTACTCAGCTGAGCATCCTAGCTCCGCAGAATTTCTTACACCACCTTCTTCAAGGCCTAGCTTCTTCTCTGTGCATTTGTGTACAGTTTGATCACGGTTACAGTCTGCAGCAAGATGGCTTTTGGCTTTTAGTTTTTCAGCCTAGAGAAGGTAGTCAGTGATAGCTTCTTGTCTATATATGCTGAAAATAAAAGCCTGATTATTGCAAAAGAACATCAAACAAGCTTCTCTCAACTGTATAAAATCTTGACATATGCAGAAAGATTACAAACCAAAAGATTATGTTAAGGACTATGGACACATTTAATAATACTGTAGCCCCATCTGTTTCTTAGAAATAGTTTCTTTCCATTTAGAGATATTTGATTTGTAATGAGTTCAAAACAGTGATCGGCCCCTCTTTCCTTTTTCTGCCTCAGCTCCCCTTCATCCCTCTCCAACTCCTTAGACACCTGCTCTCACTATGACTCTTGCAGCTGCACTTGATGCTTTTAGCCATGCCTTGCCATCCCACTCTGCTATGCAAGAAACCTCATGCTTTAACTGATTCAGCTATGTTTTCCAAATCTGCCAAACTTCCGGCAAATAAAGTATTTCTGGCATGTGTTAGCAGAGAAGACTTTGACCTTATACATACAGCTTACCTAGATTAGTGCTGCTATCACTGTCCGAGTCAGTCATGTAAAAGTGAGCAGAAGGGCTGTGGGTGTTCTGGGCAGCAACAGAATCTAAGTGAAAGAAAAAACAAAGCCATAATTCTATTGAAGCTTTACAATATCTTCATACCAATTCAATGCTTAAACTAAAGCAGTGATAAACCAAAGATAAACAAAAACTTCCTTATATTTATGCTTTCATACTCTGCTGTATTTCTAAGACAAACACATGGTCTGGTTGAGTTGTATCGTGAGTGAGGAAGGAGGATGCCACAACCATCTGGTGCATAGGGAGCAAGTGAATCAAAATGTCCTAGAAAAGAGCTAAAGTTCTCAGATCCAATAAAGCAATATTTGTAATGTTATCAATCTATGTTTTTCCTTATGATAGGTTAATCAATAAATGGCAAATAGTCATTCCCTGTTTCACTGAAGAAGTATCAGCCACTGACACAGGCATAACCTTGAAATAGAAACTTGTACACTGGTACCGTTTTTTGCAGAGTGGTACAGAATTTCCCACTCTGCAATTATATAATTTCATGTGGAAGCACATATGGCACATAGATGATATAAAATCAATGTAATTTAAAATATCTTTCCTTATTTTTAGAGTGCTTCAAATATTATCTCTTGACAAGAAAACAATATAGCTTCTCAAAATCGTTCTGTGAAACTGAAACATCAAGAATGATTTCACAGAACCTAAGAAAATTAGGGAGAGAGAGAGGTACACAGCTCTGAAGCAATCACAAGCCAAGTGGCTAATGGTTTTGCTCACGAGGCATCAACTTATAACCTTGATACAACCGAGAGCAAGGAATTCACACTGGATCATCCGTGCAAATACCTTCCTGAAGAGGAACTACTCTACTCTTTCTACTGAACTCTTTCTAATTGCAGCTGACCCTGAGAAACTTTTCTCGTTTTCTAACTGGAAGAATGCTAAATTTTCCAGGAAATAACTACAAGTAAGTAAGCATATGTAAAATACAGTCAATGTTATTAAACAAAATTTGCAATGAGGAGATATAAAACAGCTATTGAGGCAAACCACTTGATTACAAGACAGTGTAAAAATAGGCTTTCCATAGATCTACGCCTAACTCACAACAGTTCAGAGCTGCCCTGCAATATGGTATTCTGCAATAACTGTCCACTTGTGGCCTCTCTGCTCAAAGCACTGCAAAAATTAGTAGACTCATGAATCACAAAACAAGGGCAATTAGATTAACTTTGTTACTAATGCATGAATCAGCAATGTATTTCCAGAAAAAGAAAAAAAAAAAAAGAGTAAAGAAAAGAATTGCTTTGTGTTCCACTTTCCAACACAGCCTGTGAACTTCTCAGTTCCATCAATGCAATTTTCAAAGAGGAAGGGCTGCTTCAAAGAGGAATGGCTCTGTAAAAAGGAGCTCCTAACATCCTTCTACATGTTGAGACTTCTCTGTTCATCTTGTTACTGCCTACAGAATAGAAGCTAACCTAGGCAATCTTGTGCATCTATGTTCTTTTGCATGCATATGTTCCCTTCCAGACACTTAAAGCCTTCTGAACAATTTCAATTATATTTGGCACATAGACAGGAGCATCATAAACAGCAATTGTAGCCAGACAGATCCTTTGAGCAATCAAAATAGAAGCCCCTTAAGAAGATGGCTGCAGTGCAAATCATACAGTATCAAATACTCAAAAAAATCCAAACAAGAAAGTCTTTATAAGCACCTTGAATGAGAAAAAAAAATGGCTGAAACTTGCAAACTATCTATGAGATGCAAATCCATATGAAAACAGGCTTTTTCTGACACAATGGCTACCAGTTCAAATTTTCATTTAACACTGTGGCTATGGAAAGAAACAAGTCCATCTCTTTTCCCATCAGAGGC
The DNA here is from genome assembly GCA_013389825.1 of Crypturellus undulatus. NCBI lineage: Eukaryota > Metazoa > Chordata > Aves > Tinamiformes > Tinamidae > Crypturellus > Crypturellus undulatus. The sequence continues at coordinate 608,597 of VWPW01008645.1, forward strand.
CTGAAGTGCTGTAGAATACTCAGAATAGCACTAAGCATGCGTAGCTGCAAGTCCTTAGAAAGTCTTTTATTCCTACCTGGTCAGACTTACTAAAACTAAAGCTCTATTACTTACCTAGAAAGCCAAGTTCTTCACTTAAATCATTTCTTTCATGCTGACCAGGCAAAAAATGAACATCGTGAATCTGACGAGAAGCTAAAGGATCTGCATTTTTCATAGATTCACTTTGTTTTGCTAGTGTAAACCAATCCTCTGTCTGAGAAAGTGTAGCCTATGAAAAGAAATGTCATTGAGTAATTCTTTTTTTTTCTATTTATTGTAATGCTTTGTAGACAAGAGGTCTTTTGGGGTGAAGTCATTTTATAAGATCTATTTGTATAGATATCTGTAGTGATAGTTCCCAGTGAAAGGAGATGCATGACAATAGCTGAGCGCACTGTAACAGAGCAATATCTTCCTTTTAAGCTGTGGTATGATCTTCTTCTGTGGTACAGAGAGCATTGAGAAGAAGGGATGATATTCGGAGAATCAGTTGTCCAATTAGGTTGTGAGGACAGTTGTGGTAATTTAAGGCATTCAATGTTGTCAATGTCATTATGTTATACCCACAAAGTATGTTTATTTTACCTTGCCAAGTGAAACATAGAACTTCTTCATAGTGGATGAAGTGGCATCTTCCTCAGGAAAAGGAGGACTTGGGTCTCTCTTCCTTATCCACGGATAGTAACCTCTGTCTATAATGAAATTAATGCCAGTCTTGCTCCATTTTACCTGCGATATCAGTTTAGCTAGTCTGAAATTAAATGTTGAAACAATAAAGTAGTTGATTATAGCTTTTAGTCATAGAAGCAGTTGTTTGATTTATCCCTAAAATAGACAATAAAAAACATGATCATTCTAAAAATAAATTGCTACAGGGAACTTTATTATTTCACCCCGCGCCTGCTGTCACATATGTAAACACCAGCACTGCCGTTCCATAGTCCATCGAGTTTACAGATGGTGGCCTGCTTTGCATTATGAAGCTCTACCAGTAAAACTGTTTTCTGTCAGAATGATCTTGCATATATCCAAGCGGTTCCAAACCCTGCCAAGAAACCCTTGAACATTTTGATTGCTAAAACAGAACCATTTCCCAAATTGCAGAGCCCCATATCAGTTCCAGACCTTGCATTTCCTGCTCCTGATACAAGCAATATTCCAGCAGGAGTGCCACAGCAGTGATCATTCTGATTGAACTTTTAGACTCTGATTGCTGATAACAAAACAGCTGGTGCTATCTTGTTCCTCCTATCTGGAGCTTCACTCCAGTGGTACCTTGTGAGTGTTAGTGTGGGCCTCGCAATGTTCAGAACATCAGGTAGAGTTAAAACTACATGGTAATGAAGAGGGTGCTCTGAGCTCAGGAACAGGGTCAGAATTGACTAGGTTAAGTAAGAGCATAGTATGTAACCAGCAAGGCACAGGTGAAGTGCTGCTGCAGTGACCATGAGCTGGTGGAGTTCAGGATCTGACGAGGAGGAAGCAGGGCTGTAAGTAGCCTTGCAACCATGGACTTCAGGAGGGCCAACTTTAGCCTCTTCAGAAACCTCCTCGGAAGAATCCCATGGGCTAGAGCTCTAGAAAGAAGGGGGGCCCAGGAGAGCTGGCTAGTTTTCAAGGGTCACTTCCTCCATGTCCAGCAACAGTGCATCCTTGTGCGTAAGAAGTCAGGCAGAGGGGGCAGGAGACCTGCGTGGATGAGCAAGGAGCTTGTGGCAATGCTCAGGCAGAAGAAGGCGGTATACAGAATGTGGAAAAAAGGACAGGCCCCCTGGGAAAAATACAGGAGCGTAGTCAGGGAATGCAGAGATATGACAAGGAAAGCCTAAGGTGCATTTGGAATGCAACCTGGCAAGGGATGTTAAAAATAGCAAGAAAAACTTCTTCAAACATATAAACAGCAAAAGGAAGATCAGGGGAAATGTGGGTCCGCTGGTGAACGGGATGGGCACCCTGGTTACGAATAACACAGAAAAAGCAGAGTTGCTGAATGCCTTCTTTGTTTCAGTGTTTACCAAGGGCAGCCCTTTAGAGTCCCAGGTCCTAGAGACAAGAGAAGAAGCCTGGAAAGAGGAACACTTGCCCTGGGTAAAGGCAGATTGGGTAAGAGAGCACCTAAGGAAACTCAATACCCACAAATCCATGGGCCCTGATGGGCCCTGAGTTCTCTGTGAGCTGGCGGACGTCGTAGCCAAGCCACCCTCCATCATCTTCGAAAGATCCTGGAGAACGGGGGAGGTGCCAGAGAACTGGAAGAAAGTCAATGTCACACCAGTCTTCAAAAAAGGCATCAAGGAGGATCCGGGCAACTACAGGCCAGTAAGCCTCACTCTGTCCCCAGAAAAGTGATAGAACAGCTCGTACTGGCAGTTGTCTCCAGGCACGCGGAGGACAAGAAGGTGCTCAAGACTAGTCAACATGGATTCACCAAGGGGAAATCATGCTTGACTAACCTGATAGCCTTCTAGGATGGGATGACCAGCTGGATAGATGAGGGGAGATCGGTGGATGTCATCTACCTTGACCTGACCAAGGCTTTGGACACCGTCCCTCACAACATCCTCATAGACAAGCTCCGGAGGTATGGACTGGATGAGTGGACGATGAGGTGGATTGGGAATTGGCTGGATGGCAGAGCTCAGAGGGTGGTGATCAGCGGTGCAGAGTCTAGTTGGAGGCCTGTGTTGAGCGGAGTCCCCCAGGGGTCATTCCTTGGTCCAATCCTGTTCAATTTATTCATCAATGACCTGGGTGAAGGCACAGAGTGCTCCCTCAGCAAGTTTGCGGATGATACGAAGCTGGGAGGAGTAGCTGACACCCCAGAGGGCTGTGCTGCCATCCAGAGGGACCTGGGCAGACTGGACAACTGGGTGGTGAGAAACCTCATGAAATTCAACAAGGCCAAGTGCACGGTCCTGCACCTGGGGAGAAACAACCCTAGACATCAGTACAGGCTGGGGACTGACCTTCTGGAGGGCAGCTCTGCTGAGAAGGACCTGGGCGTCATGGTGGACGACAGGTTGACCATGAGGCAGCAGTGTGCCCTCGTGGCCAAGAAGGCTAATGGCATCCTGGGGTGCATTAAGGGGAGCATCTCCAGCAGGTCGAGGGAGGTGATCCTGTCCCTCTACTCAGCCCTGGTGAGGCCACATCTGGAGCACTGTGTCCAGTTCTGGGCTCCCCAGTACAAGAGGGATGTGGAGCTGCTGGAGAGAGTCCAGCGCAGGGCGACTAGGATGATCAGGGGCCTGGAACATCTGCCCTATGAGGAGAGGCTGAGGGAGCTGGGCCTGTTCAGCCTGGAGAAGAGAAGGCTGAGAGGGCACCTGATCAGTGTCTACAAGTACCTCAAGGGAGGCAGTGAGGAGGATGAGGCTGGCCTCTTTTCACTGGTGGCCACCAACAGAACTAGAGGAAATGGCCACAAACTGAAGCATCAAAAGTTCCACAGGAACTTAAGGAAAAATTTCGTGACAGTGAGGGTGACAGAGCACTGGAATAGGCTGCCCAGAGAGGTTGTGGAGTCTCCTTCTCTGGAGATCTTCCAAGACCGGCTTGGATGCAGTCCTGTGCCACGTGCTCTAGGTGGCCCTGCATGTGCAGGGTGGGGTTGGACTAGATGACCTCTAGAGGTCCCTTCCAACCTTAGGCATTCTATGATTCTATGAACAGAAAAAGAAGCCTCTATATCCCTACTACTGGAGGGCAAAGGGACTGTAGGGTTAGGGTAGCTTTATGTGTTCTTTAAACACATAAACACAAATTCCCATTTGATCATCTTAGCTTATCTTGATCCAGATTCAGCAAAGCAATTTAAAACACTGATGTCAATGCAAATTAAGGACAAATTTAATTTGCATTTTAGGTCTCCTAAAACACACTACCCCTCTCAGGATCCAGACACAGCTTTAAGGGATATAGAGACAAATCCTTCCAAAAAAGCAGACTAAACCCCCGAACATCTTGCAGAGAAACTGCAGATCATGCAACTATGCCATGGCATTCAGCAGAGAGCCTTGCAAAAGGGAGCCTCGCAGAAGGCCCAAAGATACAAAGCAGTAATTAAAACGAAAAAGACTGACTTTCTTTTCTAAACAGATTTAATAGGTCTACATACACAAGCACATTGGTAGTTCTGGGAAAGAGAAATTCAGAAAAAGAAAAACACAACTTTTACACTGAAGTGCTGTAATGTAGCATGTAATTCGTGGTCAAGGAAAATTACAGAATGAAAACTGAAAAAAATGATTTTAATTTATCTAGGTCACTAAAATGCTAAAATTAAACAGGACAAGAGGCATGAGAAAGTATTTTAAGGATATTGTCAATATATGTTAGACAGAGGACATAAATTTTAAAATTTGTAACTGAAAGACATCATGAAAGATTGCAATACCTGTATTCAAAGTAACAGTCACTTTCTAGAAATGCTGGAAGTCTCTCTTTCTTAACCCACTGAATTGCTTGTTCTCGATGAAGACGCTACAAAAAAAGGAATGTCAAAGATTTGCATAATTCTTGACTTTCTTCTTTTTTCTGCCATGTAACTGATGCTCTCCATCCCTCTCCTACAGAAGCATAAGCTCAGAAAAAAATACACAATGAATATTACCTTTGCTATCCAATCATGTTGGGACACTGAGTTAATTTACCCACTTACAACAGTTTAGGAGGTCTGAATCTAATTTCATCTATGTGTGTACACATCATGTTAACAAATCATGGCTGGTTTTTGTTCAAAACCAATGCACACAAGAATCATGCTTTTACTGTACAAATCTAAATGCAAATTACATAAGATTTTCATAAATTTTCTGCCATGGGAAATTACTAATTTCTCTAACTATATCACATGTTTTATAAATAACCACTGTTGCATTTTTTCCTGATAACTTGAAGAACAAGGAAGTCTTAACTTAGCTTATCCTCCCAGAATGGGGCAACTGTGGATATCAAAACAAAATCAAACTAACAAATAGCTGATCAGCTATCACATTTTCCAGTTTTATGCTGGAACATTACATAATTGCATTGCACACATGCCTTCTTTTAATGGAAATCTAAGTGAGAGCTGAATCAGGCCCACAGCAGAAGGCCTTTCAGCAGGTCCATGTCTCTGAGCCTGGTCAAAGCAGCGGCCTGGGTGCCTCCAGAGTGATCTGAAGACCAAAGGGAGGTGTTGAGCAGTGAACTACACAGAGCCAACTCACCAAAAAATAGGCCTACACAGAGGGCAAGTTTTCTGAATATGAGCCAGAGTGAGCCATAGCTATTTCTATTAGAAAATAGTCTGACACACAACACACTACTTTTATTTTATTTACAGAGTGCTCTTTTTTTCTCTAAGGAGATGACCTGTTCTGTTTATTTGATGCATGGTGGAATTGATGGTTTGCAATAATCTGGTAACTCCACTTTTCCACAAATACAAGTGAAGTTTGGAGAAGGATGGAATACTGATATTTTTGCTACTTGCTGTATCAAACAATCGGTTCATGTAGATTACACTTTAAATTTTCTTTCCATGATCTAACATTTCGTTAGGGACAAGGGTAATTTCTGCTTCATAGGTCATCTGTAGGGGATTAAAAAATCTAAATTACTTAGAAAGTGGGTGGTTTCATTTAGAAAGAAGAAAATATTTCAAAATATGGAAAGCTTATATTGGCTGTGGCTCATACAGTGTAATTTGTGGAGATGAAGACTAATTACTCCCAACCACAGAGTCTGTGCCTCCTTTTGCTAACTGACAAGCCCTTTGGAAATACAGAAGACTGTCTCTTTATTTTGGCCAATCAGTCAGCATTTAATATTTATGTACTTACTGACTCACAGCCCAGTTTTTATCTAAGTGATTCGTAACATGTCCCTGTCTATACACAGCTGGTACACAAAATCATATATTCTATCAGCAGGAAAGAACATCCACGCTTTCCTCTTCCCCAGAGAAGAAGTGCTATACTTAATCTGATGGTTTTGTTACCTTGGTTAGCTTCCTTACCCAGTCAGCCGTAGGCCCTACTGGGACCCAATCCAGCAAAGCTTTTAGCACATGTTTAAGCTTAAGCATGTGTTTAACTTCACTTGATTGAAGTGAAACACCTAAGAGCTTTGCTGAACTGGGGTTTCTCTGAAGTAAGATCCATGGGATGCCAGCCATTTTTTTTCCATACTAGCAACTGGTCCCACCCAACCCTGCATATTTTTTTTTCTTAATATATTTTCCTTATGAGATTATTTTGATGATTGATGAGAAGACACTTGCTTCCTTATCTATAATTTGCAAGTGCACGTGCAGATCATTTCCTTATAAGTAAATTTGTAAGAGTCTGAAAGGGAAAAAAACAGAGAAAAATACTATAGCATGTATTTCTCAGGCTAGATATGTTTAAATTCAGGCTTCAGCTCGAAAGGCATACTAAGACTGTCAGGTCACAGCCTAATGGGCCAGTGATGGCCAGCAAAGGAATGTAATATTCAAAGTAACTTTGAGTCTCTTCAGTCAGTGTGAAACAAGCAAAGAAAAAAACAGTTCAAGCAAAGGAGGCAACATCGCTCCAAGCCCAAAAGATCAAATCTCATTTGACTGAACAGAACTATTTGATGAAATTGGTTTGCAAATTCTTCTGCTTGGTCAGTAACAGTGAGGTTAGCCTCGAGACACCAAACTGAATTTGACGAGGTAAACCAATTACTTGTTCATCAAAACAGCTTCCCACCGTACCCCCTGCCAAAAAAAGGAGAAACATCTCCCTTCTGCAAAATCGGAAAAGAAAGTTTATAGAGGTATAGTGTTCCTTACAAAAGGCCATAATGGTTCCCATCTCTGGAAACTTCCCTAGAGAAGGAAATGTATTCTAGAATAATGCAGGCATCCTCTGTTCCAATTCACATGAAAGATATAAGAAATAATGAATGCAAGGTGGCGGCTTTGAATTTGTCAAGAAAGCTGTCCACGGTTGCAATGATGTGAGGTCATCCTGGAAAGCAATCTTAACCACTCTTGCTTAAGCACACAATATTTCTTCAGTTAAATCCTGAGTACAAATAAGAAATCAAGAACAGCCTTTTGGTCTTTGTGCTCTCAAGCAAAGTTTTAAGAGAAAATAATCACCTAATGTGGTAGAAATATCTCTGAACCTTGTCCTATTGTACCATTCATACTGCACCTATACCTACTCTAACAGTTTATACACAGATGAACTCCTGTTTGTCTCCTGTTACCATCAACCATTGCCTTTTGACCTCTCTCAATACTGTGTTTTCTTTTCTGAAAATCATTAAGCTTATACGGAGCAAAGCAACAGTCAGTTATAACGCCCTGATTTTCTATTAGCTTTCCAGCTATGACATAATATAGAGCAGCATCCTCTTAAAATGTGGCAAGACCTTAGACTGGCCTTGAATGAAATTAACCTACATCAGTTGCATCAATGCAAATTAGCAGAAAAGGAATAAATAAAGTATCCAAGTGAAATCTGTTTTTCTCTTCTAACACTGTTTTCTTAAGATATCTCCAAAGATAAAGAAAGTCCTGAGAGTAAACAGGTGAAAATACCAAAATTGATAGAGTCTGAGCAAAACTGAAAAAAAGATTTTTTTTTCCAAATTCCAACTCATCTCTTCATTAATATAGTTTTCCTATTGCCAAAGGTTATTTTTTCTGGCCATTTCAATTGATGCTAATCATGTCAATCCTTCGGGAATTAATGGAAGAGAGACTTATGTGTTGCCAGACCACAGATGAGCTCATAGCCACATAAGGAAATTAATTAATAAGGAAAGACTGAGATGCATTAGTTTCAGTCAATTTGCACATTCCAGGGATCACTAGTAAAGTAACTGTTGTCATAATATTTTCTCTTTTAATATTAAAAAGCATTCAGACCACACAAATGAATCCTGCCCTACAGAACCTTCAAAATTCTGTGCTACAGGATGTACATGTGTAACTCCATTCACTTGTCTGGTAGACACATGTGCATTGCAGGGCATAATTTGGCCCATCATTATGTTTTCCTAACATAAATTAACATTTTTTCCCAAGCTAACAAGCCAAACACAACAATAACTACTGCCAGTATCTCTACAGTGAGATCTAAATATAAACTCAGTGGCTATAAGATGCTTACCATAGTGTTGTAATTTGGATCAATATTCAAGGCTGGAGAAGCATTGCTCTTTTTGGGAAGCTGCCCGTCATTCTTTGCTTTCCTTATAACATCATAAATGGGGTTGGGAGGTTTCTGGTCATGTAGAATTTTTTTCAGTTGGCTTTCCAGGCGCTGGGGGGCATCATCAACTACTTCAAAAACTCCAAAATCAGGGTTAAACTTAACTGGGTGGGCAAAAGTCTACAAAAGAAATACAGAGTTTATAATGTTGCTGTAAGGGAAACCTTTCATTTCAAGAAGTTACTTTTTACGATATAGATGCATTCTGCAAAATCTGAGTTGGAATCAAAAGGCTTCTTTCTCCTCCATATAGTGAAATAGTGATTTCTCTGTACTCTTGTTCTGTAGTCTGTTCACTGTAGAGCTTTCCATCACATTCTTATTTGTTATCTCAGCTATGCTTAATTGCCAAAAATTCAAATCACTCTAGAACATCCTTCAGCAACTTCAGCAACTGTTCTGAAGAACTCATAGCTGCTGTTAGTCACTTATTCATTACCACAAACAATTAAGACCTGAAAGCATTAGTAATGAAGCAGACTTTTTAAGTGTAAGATGCATTTGGAAAGAATGATTCTGAAGCTTCCCATTTCATTATTTTGACGCATGTGTAATTCTGGTCTTGCAGCATATATAGATAGTCTATTATTGTTACTTGTAGGTCAAGCACCAACCAAAAGCTATGGTCTGTTGTAAGTTTTACTGTACACCATCAATTCACTCAGATGCTATATAATACATGAGGTAGTTTCAACTTTGGCTTTTTAGTTATAACTTTTAACAAATCAAAAAAAAAAAGCAGATGTATACATGAAAACAGAGCACAGCCATCATTCATCTTTAAATTTCTGTTATTAGATATCTCCCTGCCTTTCCTTCTGCCTTACCTTCACACTTCTTTCAAATTCTCTTTCATTTGAAAGGCAGGGGATGAAAAGACGGATGGATTTCACAAAAATCTTGGAAGACACCCAAGTCATTTATGAAAATGAGGTTATATAATCAGCTCTGCACTGAGCAGGAGGACATGAAGAACTGAATAAAAGAGAACTATGAAACTTTGACCATATTCAGACCTGTGCCAAAACTCTTTTTGGCTTAATTTCAGACAGAGTCCCACCTGGTGTTTTTAAAATTGTCATTCCCCTGCACTTAATACCACTTTACTTTTTCAAACACTATATTTTTCATTGCATTTTATTTTTTCATATGTTATAGTATGTATATAGAAGCATATATATATTTAGATATGTATATAAACCAGACATACTTTGTATTCATACTACACGTTGAATATATGCTACATACATCCAAGTATATTGTAGGATATTTTGACGCTATTTTACACAATTATAAGTTCAAAGTAATCATGTCAGTGCCAGCTATTTTGCTGCTTCTGTTTAAAGGTCCATGGCTGACCAATGTGATGTGGAGTAATGCCCAGAATTAAACACTCACAAGTCTGTCCCATAGTGGCTCGCAGTGGAGGCTCAGCCTGGCAAAGCAGGTGGCAGGTGAGGGTTTTAAGCTCACTTGGGATATCAGGATCTCACCATGCATGGAATTGCATTAGCCTGTTTAGTTACCTAATTTCACTATAAAATAAGCTCTTTGATGCCTTGTCTCACTTTTGGCATTAATTCTGCCTGGGGTACTTTGCAGGTTTTAGTGCCTTTTCTCTAGATATACTGAATTGCATTTTAAAATACTGAACAGCATTTTATGTCCTGCAGATTTCTCTATACTTCATTCAGAGCTTCTCCCAACTTATTATGTGTGCCTTTTATTTATATTCAAACCTAATTTGGGCTCCTTTGAGCTTTTAAAAGACTACCTATTCACCTTCAATAATCTTCAAATGTATTTTTCTTTTTTTTTTCGAAAAGATACAGAAGAAAATACACTAAGAAACAAGTTGCTTCATTCTCTCTGGATTTTAAATGGTCTTGCTTGCAGAAAAAAGAAAAAAGTAAAACAAAAAAGTAAACAAAAGCAAATTCCATAATCTAGGGCTACTTGACTAGACATGACCAGATTATTTTAGTTCTATGGTATTCAAATTGAAAAATAACCAAAGACAACATTAATTTATCATCACACATACCTACTTTTACTCAATCCATTGTAACTTACTCTAAGTCTAGGTTTTTAAATACCCACTCTAATTAACTGAACAGAAAACATCTGGCAACTTTACTGAGTGAAAGACATGCCAATGACAACTTTTCAAATGTAAATTGTATTACTATTTTGGTTATTTGACCACAAATCTTTTATAGGACACATTTACTAATGGAACAAAAGAACATAAACTGATGAGATAAAAGGATTAAGCTGTTGGATACTACATATTTTAGCAGAACAGCTGCATTTGTCCAAGGTGTAGTTTCCTGTCCCCAGGAACATCAGGACACAATGCATACTGTCCTGTATCAGCAAGAGAGTAGCTTAGAGATCAAGGGAAGCAATCGTTCGCCTTTAATGGACACTAGTAAGGCTGCATCTGGAATACTGTATCCAGTTTTGAGATCTTGGATCTTGGTAAATATGAGTTCAGGAGAGGACCATGGAGATGGTTGCAGACCAGAGGACTAGTCCATGAGGAGAGGCAGAGAGAAAGGAACAGCTTTATGGGGAGCAGGTTACTGAAAATGTAGAGCCGGACTCTTTGCAGCAGTGCATGGAGGTGGACAAGAGAAAACAGTCCTGCACTAAAATGGAGATGTGTAGGTATAAGGGGGGAAAAATCACTGCAGGGGTAATTAGGTATTGGAAAAGATTGTCTGAGAGATTGTGGAACTTCAGTTCTTGGAGGTCCTCAAAACCCTCCCAAAGCCATCGTCAACTTAGCTGAATTTGCTGACCTCGCTTTCAGCAGGAGGCTAGACTACAGACTTTTCAACGTCCCTTTCAGCCTGAGTGATCTGTGATTCTGTGCTACCAGACAGAAGATTTCAATGAAGTCTCATATAAAAACATTTGAAAACAGTTACAGTTTTTCTAGGGAAGTATATTTTACTTCCTTGCTTAAAAAAATAGAATGATAAACCAGAATGTTTTTATAGGTATAACAAAAGAAGAGATAAGTTCTGACTTTCTTCACCCATTCCCACCACAAAAATGAAAATGATAATGTTATGATAAAAATAAAATGGAAACACCAAAATAAATTGTCTTTATTTCCCATAGAATATATTTTCATGGTTACAGTAGAGGACAGAGAGTCTCAATCAATCCATTTCCCTCTCAGTATGTAAAAACTTTGGAACAGAACACCAAATCTAACCATTCCCACACATTACAAGCCACAAAAAAACTTCTCCCTACCCTGCAGCAAACTTAAAACTTTTCCCACAAAAGCCGAATGACATAAAATTCTATAATATTTCACAGAAAGAGCATGGGAGAAGTTTATGGCATCACCAATATTTTAGGTCATTAAAATAACAAGGAATTGCTTTAGTGAAGATGCCCACTTGTGTTAAGGAGAGGACAATAGCCTATGCCACAAAGGAAGGAGAAAAAATATCCCTGCCAATCTAACATAACAGGAAATGCCTTTCTTACCCCAGATTTGGCAAGTACTTTAATTTTAACATCTAAGTAAAATAGACTAACCAAATACTGCGAGTAAGACGGCATTCTTCCCTATATTCTGTCTCTAGTCTGTGCCAATTTCTGATCCTTCAAAGACAAAGAGAAAAATCCAGAGCCAAATTATACCTCAAGAGGTTAAAATAATTTCAGTTTTGGCAGGAGGGCCAAAACTTTGGCCTTGAAGCTTGGGATTCATGCATTATCAATTTAGAACAATAAATAGGATCAACAAGGATTTGCGAATACCAACAAATAGGAAATCTACAGATTTTGCGAACTGCATCACTCACAGGCAACTCTCCACTTGACCCCAATGCAACCAATGTATTTCTAAATGTTTAACTCAGCGTAGTCCTCTCAGCTTCAGAAGAATCATGCAGTAAAAGACAAAAAGGTGTTTTCATGCTGTTTTGCAACCCAGCACTGTTATAGCAATTATATTAAATAAATAACAATTGTATATACATTTTTGACAGCACAGAAATTTCTTAGCTGTCAAATGCACATTGAATACTGTTTCAGCTGAAGAATAAATAGAATACATAGCTCCGAAACCTTCCGTTTACTGAGGAGAAGGCAAATTTCTTTCAGTTTTCCCAAAACAGAAACTAAAACAGCATCCATCACCATGTTGCCAGGATATCAGACATATAAATCTCACTGTTCTATGTCTTACCAGTTATCAGATATACTTAACTTCAGATGTACTTAACAAATGTGTAAATATGCTCCCCACATCCCACCCCAAATAATGTAGTTTGATCCCAAGAGAAACACAACGACCACAGCTTGGCTGCCTCTTAGGTTAAGGCCCTGAAAGGGTGGGAATGAATAGAGACTTCATCCAGGAGCTTTGCCAAAATTTCCTTAAGAAGGGTATTTGTATATCATAAATAAATGTCAGTGAAAATCCAGACCAGAAAAGAATTTGAGCAGCTCTAGGAAATGCCTGGGAAACTCAGACTGCACAAGGTCAGTGGCAAATCTCCCACTGACTTCAGTGTGTCCAGGATTTCCCTTCTGTTGATGCATAAGGCAAAAGTCACAACCAAACACCACAGTGTGATTAGAAGAGCTTTTTGACAGTAAATTCACTATCAGTGGGGAAATAAGTCATGACAGCTTCTTTTGTTTTCTTGAATGACAAAAATATCAAGTAAATTTTTTGCCCTGGAGTAGGTTTCTTGAATATAGCATGCATGTAGAGTCTCACTGAAGCAAAAGCCTTTTGAGGAGAGATTGTACTGGCGCCTGCAACCTCTCCTTGCACACCTGGAAAACCAACAGGGAACTAAGTAGGATATATTAGTGCCTAAAGGAATAATGCAGAGGCATCTTCAAAATAGAGAAGGGTCTGAACTATGAAGCTGAGCAGATCATTTTCAGCCCCTTCTGTCATTTGCTATTCATAACATAGCAATCAGATCTGATTTTACTCTTGACACCATGAGGCTTTCAGGCCCATTCCATTTTTACAAAAGCCACTTGGCCCCAAGCTTATATTTTACCTCATACTTTTTTTTTTTCAGAATCATTACTCTGGGTCAAATCCTGGAACAAAATCTACTCCGAATCTACTCTGCTGAAGTGAAAAGTGTTACCTGTATATTGGCTTAAACACTTTCTCTTAAACTAGGTACCATGACACTTATGGTAACTTATAACAAGCAAGCTACCTATAGTATATTCGCTCTTTCTTCTGTGGAGCACTATTAATACATCTCTTTGTGCTCTTAAGCAAGGAGGGTATGTTTAACACAATGAAAGGGATAAAATCATTGCTTGTTCTTTCTTATGAACTTTTATACTCATCTCCCAAATGCACTTCAGCCAAGGTACAGTTAACTCCTCTGGGCCTAGTGCAACTCTTCAGGTAGGTCACAGAGAGGAAGAACATGTCTCAGGGAGGACCCGCTCCCCTGGCACTTTGGAAATGAAGGCTAGGGCAGCAGCTTCGAGCAGAAGTGGAATGAACAGCAGGTAGGCCGTAGAGCGCCGTACAAATAAACTGACCTCACTGCACTTTTTCATGGAGGCTTCTGGCACTGAGTTTAAAGGAGATTTCTGATGGTCTGGATCTTCATGGTTAAACGTACAAAGGTTTAAAATACATGGACAGCAGATTCAAATTCTAGGGATCTTTGGCCAGTAAGAAATGGAAATATCTCTATATCAATGTACCTATCTTTAAATTTTCATTTTAAATTAGTTAATCAGGAAGCCATTTAGTTTGGCTGCTCAGGAAGGTGAAACTCGTATGTCGTGTTACTGTTCTCTGCAACTATCAAATCACCGTGCTACTGGCAATAAGTGTCATTTTTTTTCGTTTTCTGTTTTGGTTTGTTTGCATTATTTTACCTTTCAGAAATACTTTCCTAACAATCCTTCATTACAATCCTTCCTAACAATCCTTCATTAGAGTATGTACATTTTTGGAGTATATAGATATTCATGTCAGCTTGTACTGAATGTTATTGTAATAACATGATAGCTTAGAGGATATATTGTAAATCAAAGTAAATTCTTTCTCCGCTGCTATAGAAGGTCCCCAGTGGTATAATTTTCCATACACTAGTGGTGCATTATAAATCAATACTGAGACAGCCTCCTAAAATAAGCATATGCTACCACTGATTACTTGTATCAAGTCACACAATATTTTCAGTTTAACTTGTTGCCTAACTACTAGCACACCTGGGTAATAGTGTTTCTAGGCAACAACATATAAGCACAACAAGAATAAAGCAATGGAATTTTCAATGCAGTGTTTAATAGAAGTGTTCTGAGAAGAGGAGGGAAATTGGGAATATAAAATATTCAAACCACAGAACTCAAGGTATTAATAGAACTAATTTAATCCTGGAAAGAATAAATTCTCAGAAAAAAAAATCAAAGAGAAAATAAAATCAATTATGAGAACACTAGAAATAAAAATATCTAGTAGAAGATCGCCTGTTTCAATTAAAATATATAAATACATGGAAACCATGTGTCATCTTAAAAATCTACCAAGATTTCAGTATAAAACAGTGTTTACTGTCCCTGTGAACTCTTCTGTGGCTTCAAAAGCAGCTGTAAATGCCGGGGCAATTGCTGCATTTCAGAGATGCTGAACTGAGCCAGGACTCTGGGCCTAGGAGCCCTTTGAGGCCAAGGAGAATTTTGGCCTCTAATAGATGTCCTTAAATCTATGCATGTCCATGGAGATGCTGAGAATGAGCAGGTTAAACTTCTTTCCCACTCCATCCACTATAACTTGGGGAAAACCTTGAAGCATAATAGTTTCCAAATAAACAAAGGAAGGGGTGGAAGATGGTATTCCTGTGCAAAGAGCAATCTGACTTATGGAAGGTAAAACTTTCTCAAAAGGATGGCCAAGTTTAAAGACTATGTAGTTTGGCTTGGATTTAGATAAGCACTCTGAAAAGCTACAGGAAGAGAAGAGGAGAGACAGAGATAGATACAAACAGAAAACAACAAAACAACATTCCCATCTGTAAAAAAGTACTCTTAAGAATCTTGCAAGGAGGTGAGGGTGATTGAGCTCCTGGGAGAAATCAGTATCTACACACAGAATTTTTGTTCTTATATAGTTGATCTAGTGCTTCCATATCCTCTTTGAAGATCAAAAATTGGCAAAAAATTGCCCAATTCTGGCATTCTAAGGCATAGCTCCCATTGTATTTTCTTCTAGGCAAATCTGCGATGTGATTCAGAGAACATTTCCGATCTAGATCCAAGTGGTAAAGCTGACTCATAACTGAATTTATTCCAGTAGTTAGCACACCAGTCTGAGGTCCAAGATGCATCAAGACATATCCCATATCATGAAAATTAATTTTTGCCCTTTCCCTACACTGCTGATGAGTTCTACCAGGCAAGTAATGAAATAGTGAGCACATATATATATATATATATATNAGGACCATGGAGATGGTTGCAGACCAGAGGACTAGTCCATGAGGAGAGGCAGAGAGAAAGGAACAGCTTTATGGGGAGCAGGTTACTGAAAATGTAGAGCCGGACTCTTTGCAGCAGTGCATGGAGGTGGACAAGAGAAAACAGTCCTGCACTAAAATGGAGATGTGTAGGTATAAGGGGGGAAAAATCACTGCAGGGGTAATTAGGTATTGGAAAAGATTGTCTGAGAGATTGTGGAACTTCAGTTCTTGGAGGTCCTCAAAACCCTCCCAAAGCCATCGTCAACTTAGCTGAATTTGCTGACCTCGCTTTCAGCAGGAGGCTAGACTACAGACTTTTCAACGTCCCTTTCAGCCTGAGTGATCTGTGATTCTGTGCTACCAGACAGAAGATTTCAATGAAGTCTCATATAAAAACATTTGAAAACAGTTACAGTTTTTCTAGGGAAGTATATTTTACTTCCTTGCTTAAAAAAATAGAATGATAAACCAGAATGTTTTTATAGGTATAACAAAAGAAGAGATAAGTTCTGACTTTCTTCACCCATTCCCACCACAAAAATGAAAATGATAATGTTATGATAAAAATAAAATGGAAACACCAAAATAAATTGTCTTTATTTCCCATAGAATATATTTTCATGGTTACAGTAGAGGACAGAGAGTCTCAATCAATCCATTTCCCTCTCAGTATGTAAAAACTTTGGAACAGAACACCAAATCTAACCATTCCCACACATTACAAGCCACAAAAAAACTTCTCCCTACCCTGCAGCAAACTTAAAACTTTTCCCACAAAAGCCGAATGACATAAAATTCTATAATATTTCACAGAAAGAGCATGGGAGAAGTTTATGGCATCACCAATATTTTAGGTCATTAAAATAACAAGGAATTGCTTTAGTGAAGATGCCCACTTGTGTTAAGGAGAGGACAATAGCCTATGCCACAAAGGAAGGAGAAAAAATATCCCTGCCAATCTAACATAACAGGAAATGCCTTTCTTACCCCAGATTTGGCAAGTACTTTAATTTTAACATCTAAGTAAAATAGACTAACCAAATACTGCGAGTAAGACGGCATTCTTCCCTATATTCTGTCTCTAGTCTGTGCCAATTTCTGATCCTTCAAAGACAAAGAGAAAAATCCAGAGCCAAATTATACCTCAAGAGGTTAAAATAATTTCAGTTTTGGCAGGAGGGCCAAAACTTTGGCCTTGAAGCTTGGGATTCATGCATTATCAATTTAGAACAATAAATAGGATCAACAAGGATTTGCGAATACCAACAAATAGGAAATCTACAGATTTTGCGAACTGCATCACTCACAGGCAACTCTCCACTTGACCCCAATGCAACCAATGTATTTCTAAATGTTTAACTCAGCGTAGTCCTCTCAGCTTCAGAAGAATCATGCAGTAAAAGACAAAAAGGTGTTTTCATGCTGTTTTGCAACCCAGCACTGTTATAGCAATTATATTAAATAAATAACAATTGTATATACATTTTTGACAGCACAGAAATTTCTTAGCTGTCAAATGCACATTGAATACTGTTTCAGCTGAAGAATAAATAGAATACATAGCTCCGAAACCTTCCGTTTACTGAGGAGAAGGCAAATTTCTTTCAGTTTTCCCAAAACAGAAACTAAAACAGCATCCATCACCATGTTGCCAGGATATCAGACATATAAATCTCACTGTTCTATGTCTTACCAGTTATCAGATATACTTAACTTCAGATGTACTTAACAAATGTGTAAATATGCTCCCCACATCCCACCCCAAATAATGTAGTTTGATCCCAAGAGAAACACAACGACCACAGCTTGGCTGCCTCTTAGGTTAAGGCCCTGAAAGGGTGGGAATGAATAGAGACTTCATCCAGGAGCTTTGCCAAAATTTCCTTAAGAAGGGTATTTGTATATCATAAATAAATGTCAGTGAAAATCCAGACCAGAAAAGAATTTGAGCAGCTCTAGGAAATGCCTGGGAAACTCAGACTGCACAAGGTCAGTGGCAAATCTCCCACTGACTTCAGTGTGTCCAGGATTTCCCTTCTGTTGATGCATAAGGCAAAAGTCACAACCAAACACCACAGTGTGATTAGAAGAGCTTTTTGACAGTAAATTCACTATCAGTGGGGAAATAAGTCATGACAGCTTCTTTTGTTTTCTTGAATGACAAAAATATCAAGTAAATTTTTTGCCCTGGAGTAGGTTTCTTGAATATAGCATGCATGTAGAGTCTCACTGAAGCAAAAGCCTTTTGAGGAGAGATTGTACTGGCGCCTGCAACCTCTCCTTGCACACCTGGAAAACCAACAGGGAACTAAGTAGGATATATTAGTGCCTAAAGGAATAATGCAGAGGCATCTTCAAAATAGAGAAGGGTCTGAACTATGAAGCTGAGCAGATCATTTTCAGCCCCTTCTGTCATTTGCTATTCATAACATAGCAATCAGATCTGATTTTACTCTTGACACCATGAGGCTTTCAGGCCCATTCCATTTTTACAAAAGCCACTTGGCCCCAAGCTTATATTTTACCTCATACTTTTTTTTTTTCAGAATCATTACTCTGGGTCAAATCCTGGAACAAAATCTACTCCGAATCTACTCTGCTGAAGTGAAAAGTGTTACCTGTATATTGGCTTAAACACTTTCTCTTAAACTAGGTACCATGACACTTATGGTAACTTATAACAAGCAAGCTACCTATAGTATATTCGCTCTTTCTTCTGTGGAGCACTATTAATACATCTCTTTGTGCTCTTAAGCAAGGAGGGTATGTTTAACACAATGAAAGGGATAAAATCATTGCTTGTTCTTTCTTATGAACTTTTATACTCATCTCCCAAATGCACTTCAGCCAAGGTACAGTTAACTCCTCTGGGCCTAGTGCAACTCTTCAGGTAGGTCACAGAGAGGAAGAACATGTCTCAGGGAGGACCCGCTCCCCTGGCACTTTGGAAATGAAGGCTAGGGCAGCAGCTTCGAGCAGAAGTGGAATGAACAGCAGGTAGGCCGTAGAGCGCCGTACAAATAAACTGACCTCACTGCACTTTTTCATGGAGGCTTCTGGCACTGAGTTTAAAGGAGATTTCTGATGGTCTGGATCTTCATGGTTAAACGTACAAAGGTTTAAAATACATGGACAGCAGATTCAAATTCTAGGGATCTTTGGCCAGTAAGAAATGGAAATATCTCTATATCAATGTACCTATCTTTAAATTTTCATTTTAAATTAGTTAATCAGGAAGCCATTTAGTTTGGCTGCTCAGGAAGGTGAAACTCGTATGTCGTGTTACTGTTCTCTGCAACTATCAAATCACCGTGCTACTGGCAATAAGTGTCATTTTTTTTCGTTTTCTGTTTTGGTTTGTTTGCATTATTTTACCTTTCAGAAATACTTTCCTAACAATCCTTCATTACAATCCTTCCTAACAATCCTTCATTAGAGTATGTACATTTTTGGAGTATATAGATATTCATGTCAGCTTGTACTGAATGTTATTGTAATAACATGATAGCTTAGAGGATATATTGTAAATCAAAGTAAATTCTTTCTCCGCTGCTATAGAAGGTCCCCAGTGGTATAATTTTCCATACACTAGTGGTGCATTATAAATCAATACTGAGACAGCCTCCTAAAATAAGCATATGCTACCACTGATTACTTGTATCAAGTCACACAATATTTTCAGTTTAACTTGTTGCCTAACTACTAGCACACCTGGGTAATAGTGTTTCTAGGCAACAACATATAAGCACAACAAGAATAAAGCAATGGAATTTTCAATGCAGTGTTTAATAGAAGTGTTCTGAGAAGAGGAGGGAAATTGGGAATATAAAATATTCAAACCACAGAACTCAAGGTATTAATAGAACTAATTTAATCCTGGAAAGAATAAATTCTCAGAAAAAAAAATCAAAGAGAAAATAAAATCAATTATGAGAACACTAGAAATAAAAATATCTAGTAGAAGATCGCCTGTTTCAATTAAAATATATAAATACATGGAAACCATGTGTCATCTTAAAAATCTACCAAGATTTCAGTATAAAACAGTGTTTACTGTCCCTGTGAACTCTTCTGTGGCTTCAAAAGCAGCTGTAAATGCCGGGGCAATTGCTGCATTTCAGAGATGCTGAACTGAGCCAGGACTCTGGGCCTAGGAGCCCTTTGAGGCCAAGGAGAATTTTGGCCTCTAATAGATGTCCTTAAATCTATGCATGTCCATGGAGATGCTGAGAATGAGCAGGTTAAACTTCTTTCCCACTCCATCCACTATAACTTGGGGAAAACCTTGAAGCATAATAGTTTCCAAATAAACAAAGGAAGGGGTGGAAGATGGTATTCCTGTGCAAAGAGCAATCTGACTTATGGAAGGTAAAACTTTCTCAAAAGGATGGCCAAGTTTAAAGACTATGTAGTTTGGCTTGGATTTAGATAAGCACTCTGAAAAGCTACAGGAAGAGAAGAGGAGAGACAGAGATAGATACAAACAGAAAACAACAAAACAACATTCCCATCTGTAAAAAAGTACTCTTAAGAATCTTGCAAGGAGGTGAGGGTGATTGAGCTCCTGGGAGAAATCAGTATCTACACACAGAATTTTTGTTCTTATATAGTTGATCTAGTGCTTCCATATCCTCTTTGAAGATCAAAAATTGGCAAAAAATTGCCCAATTCTGGCATTCTAAGGCATAGCTCCCATTGTATTTTCTTCTAGGCAAATCTGCGATGTGATTCAGAGAACATTTCCGATCTAGATCCAAGTGGTAAAGCTGACTCATAACTGAATTTATTCCAGTAGTTAGCACACCAGTCTGAGGTCCAAGATGCATCAAGACATATCCCATATCATGAAAATTAATTTTTGCCCTTTCCCTACACTGCTGATGAGTTCTACCAGGCAAGTAATGAAGTAGTGAGCACATATATATATATATATGTATGTATGTATATATTCCCACAATCCAGAATACTTGGCTATGATGTATTCGGATGGGGAGAGGCTGTGAGGGAACTCAGGGCAGATCACCTGGGAGGCCCCATGGAAGCTCCCACACTCCAAAGTGTGCGAGTGGAGAAGAAGGGGATAGTTAGAGGCTACAGTGCTATGAAACTAGGTGAAATTGCCACACTGAGGGCTCGTATACTAGTATGGGGAGGCTGGGTATTTGAGAGGGAAATGGAGCAAAATATGGGGCTATACATAGGCCACTGGGTACAGTGATCTACTTGTAATGGATCGGGACACAGGATCCAGTGCCAGGCTGCATCCTTTCAGGTGCAGGTTGAGGGAACGGGAGGGAAACTGCCACCTTTTGAGGCCCCCCAAAAAAAAAAAAAAAAAAAAAAAAAGAGAGGGAGAGAAAAATGCATTTTAGCTCCTGAGCAAAATTGCTACTTCACTACTGCATTCTTCACCTTCAGTGATCACTTCACAAGAGTGTTCAAGGACCAACACTTGTTACATCAGCGTGTTGTGGTACAGGAATACAAGGGAATTTGTTACACACTTTACATGAGCATTCACATGTCTTTTTCGTTTCTTATTCGTACTATTTTGGTGTACTGTGGGTTAAGTATGTAAATTTACATGGAGCAAGAGAAAATCTATCCCCAGAAGTCCATGTCCATGGTATTTTCAAAAACTGATAATGATACTGAAGAGTAAGAGTTTCTACCGTTAAAACATAGAATCATAGAATGCCCAAGGTTGGAAGAGACCTCTAGAGGTCATCTAGTCCAACCCCCCTGCACACGCAGGGCCACCTAGAGCACGTGGCACAGGGCTGCATCCAAGCGGGTCTTGAAGATCTCCAGAGAAGGAGACTCTACAACCTCTCTGGGCAGCCTGTGCCAGGGCTCTGTCACCCTCACTGTCAGGAAATTCTTCCTTAAGTTCCTGTGGAACTTTTGATGCTTCAGTTTATGGCCATTTCCTCTAGTTCTGTTGGTGGCCACCAGTGAAAAGAGGCCAGCCCCATCCTCCTCACTGCCTCCCTTGAGGCACTTATAGACACTGATTAGATCCCCAAACATAGAAATATTGTAAAAGCCATGGTAATTTCACAGTGACAAAATGCAAATTATTCTAAGATGAATTACCTTACTACTAGTCCTAGTGAGGTGTTTCTATATTTTGAAAGATATTTCTGTAAGGTAAGGTACTCACTGGAAGACTCAAAAATTCATTGAAGTAGTCTACAAGTATATCATCTGTGGCTAAGTAGTCTTCCTGTGGAGAGACAAAATCATAAGGAAAGGTTTATATTAACCTGTGCAAGCATGTTTTGAATACATTATCACCTGAAACAATGATTTTCCCATAAGGTTTATGACATGTAAATTTTGGCAAAAAGAGATTTTCACTTTAGAGAATATAATCATTGCCCTCTTGTTATTTTGTTATCTAGCCATTGCACAGCACTGAGGTTCTTAATGTAAAAAACACACATGAAGACAAATCCTTTGCCAAGAAATGTAGAGATAAAGTGTATAAAGGGGTGTATAAGAGTTCAACAATGTCTGTTTCTCCTCCAACACTGCTGCTTGGGGATGTTTGCGGAAATATTTGGGAAATAAAAGGGAGTTCACCAGTCCACATTTTAGTTCACCAAGCAAGCAGCATATGCCATACTTGGAGTCTCACAGAGCTGGGATGTTTCCTTCTGACTTAATTACAACAATTATTACTGCATTTGCAGGTGTTTTGTGTCCTTATGACTGACACATTCTAAATAACACACTCAAGACTTAAAAATTATTAGCAAATTATATTTTTTTCCTCTTGACAAATCAATAAATATGGAACACCATCTTCTACTGCCCACAATACCAACTTCCACATTTCCATTCAACAGAAGGTAGAAGGAGAAAGTTAGCTCATTGGCCTTTAGAAATCTGTCTTCAGCATGATGAAGAGTTCTCTATGTCTCTAATAGTTTCAGAATATTATACTACTACTGTCTTGCAAAGCAAGGAGGATGCCTCACCTAAGTCAAATCTACTTGCTGATATCTGCAAATGTCTTACAATACAAACCTTTTTTCTCTCTCAAGTTCATAAGATTAACTGCTGCAAGAGGTTACGCAGAGTGCAAGTAGTACGACTTGTAGGCAGGAAGTATCTTGATCTGTCTCCCCAGATTTAAACCAAGGCCCAGCTTCTATTCAGATAAGGAAGAAACCATTAACTGCTGTGGTTCTGCAGGCCAGAACCAGCCGTGACAATGTTTGTCCAGCCTTAGTCTGCCAACATCTATTTTTCAGCACTTGTGATTACTGCTAAGATACAGGACAGGCAGATTAGCTCAGGCTCTTTCCTAGAAAGAACTGACATCACTTAAAGCAAGGCTTCCTGCATGGCAAACCTCATGTTTTTTTTTAGATATCAGGCACTTGGTCCAAAACAGCTGTAGCACTGCAGACCTAAAGATGTTAGGGTACAGCTTAAACAGGAGAATTTACCAGAGTATCAAATCCAATTTCTGACAACAGAAAATTCTCCCAATAACATCACTGGGCAATCAGTCAGATCCAGAGATCTCAAATCAGGAAGAGTCAATGCAATTTAAAAAAAAAAAAAAAAGCTAAAATCTGCTTTACATTTCTTTACATTTATTCTTGGAAACATAACTACATTTGAAGTTCTATGCCATACATATAGTGTGCAATTAAATAACTGGTTCAAATGACTTATTTAAAAGAATTCATTTATTAATGATCAAACTATAAGCTGTTTAGAATATGCAGGTAACATGTGTTTTTAATTGGCCGAGGATATAATTCTTTTTAGTCCCATATAACAGCAAGAAATGTAAACATACTGGATCATTAATCAATAAAAAAGTTTATGATCTTATTAATGCAAGTTTTGCTACTCACTGCAGAATTACACAGAATACCTTCCTTGGGTTCTTTTTTGTGGTCAGTCTTATTTTCATTTTGGAAGTACAGTTACACTTTCCTATTTGCACTTATTAAGCTATAGAGTTTCATATACAATACTATAGCCTAGATTTTTGTGGTATGAAGAATTTTCTTCCTTCTCATGCTGTCTTTTCTACTGCACACTCCAAATTATGACTAGAAAAAAATGGCTTACAATTGCAAATGGAGGTGAAAATGCACTAAAAATACATCCACAACTGCAGTCTTGCCTTCATGCACCTTACGTACAAATAGTTACATCTTAGGCTTGATTTGTATTAAAGAACTGAAAGAATTTTATAAATCATTTTATCAAGGATATATTGTAAAACTTTTACTTAGATATTTTGTGGAAGCAACTTTTATAACAGCCTATCTGTAATATTTGATAGCTCTCTCTATATTAGTTCCATCAGGGAACCAGCACAGAAACAAATAGATACTATTAGACACCCAAGGACACATGGGTAGTACAACAGTAGCACAACAGAAGTACAACAATTTTGAGAGGTTTGTATTTTACACTGCAGCATCCGCAAAATGATAAATACAGCTCCACCCTCCAAATATACATAATAAATTGTGCCTTTGAATATCTAAATTAAATTTAATATAAATCCCTGGTCCTGCATGGAAGACTGTTGGCTTCATACTCCTAGAGTCAAACACACCTAGTCACAAAAAGTTGCCTGTAGAATCAAGGTTGGATGCAATGTAAATATGCAGTAGAGCAATGCTATATGTTCTCTTGTGCATATTTCTGTATGCTGTCATTTATCTCTACCTGAACTCAGTGTGGGTTCTGTTTATGATTTATAATATGTTAGCATACAGAGGCCGCCAAAAGGAATGGCAATGCATTTACACTTTAAAATATGTATCTACAAAGGTGTGCAAAAACAAACATTACCTAAGCTGAAAGATTTAAAGTGTCATTTGATATGAGGTAATAGGTACGCTATCTACTTTTCAAATGAAAAAGACAAACTTCAGGGAGGTCCCACTGGAAGTTATGAGCGAAGGTAAAGTAATGAGAAGATTGTTAGACCTGTTATATTATACCGTCCAGTTTATTGTTTCCATCCTTCATCTTATTTCACTTTTCTTTACATTTCTATCTGTAGTCTCCATAGTTTCCTATTTCTTTATTTTTCTCTAACAACTGCAGCATTTGTCTGAGAATATTGTAACAAATTGCTCAGTCACTCCATACTTAGTGGGAAGACATGAGAAACAGCAGCTTCCAGCGATTTATTTTGCTTTTTTGCTCTACAGTTGCATGACAGAATGAATGATCAAGCCTTGTAAAGCATACTTACAAGCACATCCTCTGTTATACATGGAGGCTCTGAAACATAAAAATGAGATGCATGTGTTATTCCAGCAATACAATCAAGATTGTTAAACTATGATTATTGAAAAGAAACAAAATAAGTAATGAGGCATGACAACCTTCACAGATATTCTGAAATAAAATAATTTGGTTTGAGGAAATAAAATAAACTTTTGGTTGCAATAATTTTGGCCTGTGCATAGAAAGATCAAAAAGCACAAGAATGCTATCATGAAAGTATTCTTTAACGAGATTTCATTTACGTTCACATATGCATCAGTTAACTTCTTGCCAGCTTTCCTTTGCAAAATGAAGTACTAGAAGCTTGATGTTTTTAATGCAAATACAGATTTGCATGAGACTTCAGGAGCCATGAACAGCAAATACTACAAATCACATGATAAAACTCTATGAAATGTAATCGGAGATGTTCCTGAATAAATAAATTTCACTCCAGAAAAAGTTTTTCATTTTTGGGATGCCTCCAAAGGGAGTAAAGTTCTTTTTTCACACTGATGAATTTCACTAGGCAAGTTTCAGCCTATCCATTTAGCATCTTGCTCCTTTGCATCATCGTGTCTGTGCCCTGCGGCTGGAGCCCCTGAGCGGGTCCTGCCTGGAGAAGGCTACTCACCGGTAGTCAGCCTCTTCGCCTGCATGCTGCATCCGCGGCCGCGAGGCCCTCCGCACCCCTGCAAGTTCACAGCCTCATTCTCAAAGGTGAAACCCTCAGCTAAGGCCTAGCAGTTTAAGCTGTGGGATTCCTGGGCCTGGCCCCGTGCTCGGAGACCGAAACCAGCCGCCCGGC
Organism: Crypturellus undulatus; assembly: GCA_013389825.1. Taxonomy (NCBI): domain Eukaryota; kingdom Metazoa; phylum Chordata; class Aves; order Tinamiformes; family Tinamidae; genus Crypturellus; species Crypturellus undulatus. Next base: position 634,411 of record VWPW01008645.1, read on the forward strand.
TCTGCCGCGTGGCGCACGGCAGGCGTGGGTTGCTATGGCACTGCAAGCAACGCTGGGGCTTTTCTCGGCCCTAAACAAATACCTCTGCTGATGGGAAGCTCCCTGAAGCAGGCTCACGTTTCAGGCACGCTGACGCCCTGAGCACAAGAGAGGCCCATGACCTAGGAATCTAAGAATATTTGCTACAGTAGAATAGGCAGAGAAGGAGGAGATTAAACACTCTTCTCTCAACTTGCCCAGGCAGTTCTTAGCCCAAAACTCTGTTGTATTTTCCTCAAGTCCTTCAGCCACGCGGGATTTCTCTTTAAAAACCTCAGATCAAGTGACTAAGGCCCAGTGGATTTTTATCAGATCCATCAGATGCATCAGATAACTCTGCAAGTGTGAGAGGACTGTGCAGCTTGGTCCCAAGAGATGCAGTAAGTCCTAGCTCCGCTGGAACATTCCCACTAGAATGGGAAGGGCAGAAGGAGAGAGAAGCTTTGCAAGGCCCAAGCTGAGGTCACAGCTGGGCTGTCTCCTAGCAGGCACAAAAGGCTCCATTGTGAGGCACCAGCAGCGCCAGCTCCAGCCTCGGTGACCACCATCCCCGCGGTCCTGCCGGGCCCTGCCACGGCCAGGCCCCGATGGAGCAGACCCCAAAGGCAGACACTTCACTTAGGGAGAAGTTTACAAATAACTCACGTAGATGGAGGCAAGATACTACGAGAAGCAGAAGGCAACCTGCCCCCAGAATGTGTTAAGTGTCTCTTTTCACTGGAGAGGGTACCTAGGACAAAAAGTCATCTTCCTCACGTTTAGCTAAAGTTATGTCCAGAGGAGTTCAAGTTCCCTACAAGGTTTTTGGTGGATTTTTGGTATTCCATAACTGGAATTTAAGTGGGCACTTGATCCTAGACCTGCTTAAATAATTTAGCCATTTTCATTGGTTTTGAGCATTCATGTTCCCTCAAAGTTTCTGTTTCTGCATATTTCCGGAACTGCACTGATTTCAGTACCTTGGCATAAAAACCACTGAGATCAGAAGCTGCATGAGATACCACATATGCAAGTCAGGCAAAGCACTCCTTTGGGAGGTCTAATCCATCAGCTGAACTTCAGAAATACCCAAAGTGAATGAAGAGCCTTCAATTCCCAGAAAACTGTACAGAAGACTTAACCACTTCTGTACAACACTGAAAAATATAGTATCTCTACCCAAATTCTTCAGCTTTGAAAAAAAAGGATGATTTCAATTTATATGTGTCGTTGGTGGAGTCCATGATCAGGTGAAAGAAGAGGAAGTTCACATGCTCAGGGACTACAGTGCACAGTCCAGAACCTGAGGACTGTCAAAAACAAGCAAACAGCAAATCAGATATCAGAAAAGCAGGAGAAAGGTTTATTCACTGAAAAAATATGTACAAACAACTCCCCCCAAAATAATAAACACTTCCCCCCTCACACATTGCTTCATTAAATCTAAACATGTGCTTGTGCTTTTTGGTGCTAAGTTATGTTTCATTTGTGGCAATGATCGTGGTGAAATCATGAACAAACCTATAAATAATTACTTAAAAAGTAGCAAATTATAGATTTTTTTTAAAGCACAGGAACTTAAAAGGCAGAAAGGCATCTTGAGTGATTTCCAAAGACAACTCCAACATGATTCCTGTCAATCTCAAAAGAAATTCCGTATCTCAGATATCATATGAAGTGTCCATGTATATCAAATACATTTAAAAAATCTGCCCCTAGTTAAATGTGAAGAACTATTCTTTCTTTGGATGATCACCCTATACTTGGTGTCAGGAAGCAGTGATTTCTATTAGAAAACAGATGAGAGGAAACTTAAACATTGACTGCAGAACAGTTTGCCAAAATGGGAGCCAGATCCTGATGAGTACTAGCAGAGAAAGTAGGGTTTGATCCTCAGATAGATCTTTGAATATTTAAAAATGATTCTGCTTGTTAATAAAACTGCAGAACCACCTATTCCATTGGAATGGCCTCTAGGCATTGGATATTACATTATTAGTACACAGCACAATTTAAATTGTTCAGTTGTAGAAAGATGAAATTACTACAGACACCAGAAGATGCAGCTGTAAGAAATATGAGCACTCAGAAAAGAATTCTGAAAGAAAATATTTCTGAAAATAATCTAGAAGGAGAAAAAAAGAAAAAGTGGTTTAAAATATAATAGAAAGCATTAGATAATACAAGAGGTGAAATACAACTTTGGTCTGTTGGCATTAAAAACCTTTCGTTAGTGAAAGGGACAGACAGAGGGAAGATGAGTCAAGGGAGCCTTCACTTGTACACAGGTATTTATTTGGATGAGCAGTGGGAGAATACTCTCCAACTTATCCTTGTCACTCCACAGCCTAAAGATTCCTATAAGAATCTTACTATAACAGTGCAAGATAAAATTGTCTTATAGAATAGAATCACAGAATCCTTAAGGTTGGAAGGGACCTTTAGAGATCATCTAGTCCAAGTCATCTGCACACGCAGGGTCGCCTAGAACATGTGGCACAGGACTGCGTCCAAGCGGTCTAATCCAGTCTAAGTCTTGATTTAAAGGTAGATTTCACTTTACTTAGTGCAGCTCTTTGAAAAGACAGTGAAGAAGACAATTTTTGGTAATAAAGAGGGAATGGGAATTTGGGAGGATCACGTGGCATTTCTGATATACATTTGTATTCCTAACTAATACTGTTTCCTGCAGTACTCCAATGCCTTCAGAAATTTATATTAGTGCCTCAAGAGGTAACTGCTAGAGTTTTAGGAAAATTATGTGATGTGTTTTCTAATTTTGAAAAGGAACCTTAATATCAGATTGAAAAAAAAAAAGTCATTCAGTAAGACTGTAGCAGTTTTAAAAAGTATATTAAAAGTAAAGTCATTCTGGGAAGACAATACACAGCTTCTCAAACTATGCATGAGATAAAGACTGACTTGGTGCATAACTTCTACAGCAATATAGAGTATATTAATAGCAGTCCTGCTACAATTAAAGTACCATAGCTTTCAAATGAAGCAAAAGATACATAGATCATACAAACTGATCAATAGATTGATTATTTCTCACAGAGAATTTTGCGAACAGGAGACATATCAGAATTTTTAGCACTATATACAAAACTTTGCACCGTCACCATCTTCTCCATTTCATGTAGATAAACTGAGGTCATGCTGTGTTATACAAGTATTTTGGGAATACAAGTTTAGGCTTTACCTGTTCATTATTGCTTCTTGCCCTTAGTTGCACTGGCAAGTTTTTTGACTTTTTTTCTAGCATTGCTTGTAGTTTTCCCCAAAGCCAGGGCAAGTTTGTTGATCTTGGCTTACAAGGCACTCTAGTCAGCTAAGGTGCAAACACAAAAGGCCTATGAAGCCAGAGTGGATAAGAATAACATGTACCTCATGACAAGTTTTGAATGTTTTTTCCATTCAAATGGATGTCAGCAACAGTTTCCAACCCAAGATTGCCCATCTGAAATGTAAATTATGCACATGGATGATTACTGATACATCAAGCCTGTGGATTCACATATGCAGCCCTATGCATCCAACTTTCCTGCATTCTACTATAGTCACTTTTGTACCTATATACTGAAGCAAACTGAGAGACTGAACCACCTAAAAAGGATCCAGGAGAGAAGAAAAACTATGTCATGTAGATCAGTACCAACACAGTGAACATTAGGTGTTCAGTAATGCTTAAAAAATACATATTCAAAAAAAAAATCCTTATTTTGTGAACTAGTCTAGTTTAAGAGAGAGTCTAGTTTCTGTCCTGCATTTTAGAAATACCTGATTAAAAAATAAAGAACACTAAATTCCTTAGTTCTTATCCAGTCTTCATCTGACAGAAGAAAACAAAACAGTTAAACATTCTCATCTTTGTTAGAGTCTTAGATGATTATATTCCCAATTTTGTTTAAAAAATGTTCACCTTCTTGTTCACTAAAACCACCAGAACATCAATTAAATACAGAAAACATGTATACAATTTAATATTGGATTGTAGGAAAAATAACTTTTTAATGACAATTTGAGGATGCACTTGCAGATTAATGATACGTGGTAAAAGTATTCAAATACAGAAAATGTATTTCATAACTTTTTTTTTTTTTTTTTTTTTTTGGTAATACGCACAGAATCTCCGGATCTTGAAACACTATAAATTCGCAGATATTTCAAGTGTGACACTTTCATGAAGGGGCTACATTTCGCTACTAGGACCAGTGCCAAGATAGCATGAAGCCTGCTCGATAATGGAAAGCCAAGGCTGAGGGAGGCACTGAGCCAGCACAGACTGCTGAGGCCAATCTTGCCAGGTTGCTGCAGCACCTGGCTCTGTGCCCTGCACAGCTTCAGCCTGCAAAGGAGGCCTGGAGAAGCAATATCAGCTGAACTGCTGTCCAGGATGGCACTCTGCTCTTGGTATGCAGCTCTTGGGGGCAGGAATTATGGCCACCCTTCTTTTAAGCTATTCAAAGCATTTTACATTTGGAACATTGGGTTAGCATATAAGGGCTAAGGCAAGAAAAACAGCACAGAAAGGTTGGTCTATCCAGTACAAAAAATCTTTGGTGCCCCCTTGTGATGTAGTGCAAGCAGAACGTTTTTATTTGAAATCAAAGTCTACTTCTAGCGAGGGGGGGGAAAAAAAAAGGCAGTTTGACCCTTGAGATGCACTCATTTTAGTTAATTAAATGAGCAAAATGGTTCCCAGAATTATTTTTTTTCTCCATTCCATGTCACATGACAGTCTCCCCAGAGCATTCTGTGATCATTAGACTCTAAGGAATGGAGTTCAGAACAGGAATTTTAGCAATGTGCTACTGAGCATTTCAGCTTGGGGCAGAAGGCAGGCCCCCTATCCTGCCCTTCCCAAAAGCCATGCTCATTCTTACTGCCCTTTCTTGGGTTGGAGTCTTGAGTTACTTCTCAAGAAAAATAATTTCAGCAGCAAGACTGGGAAATAACTGCATCACATAGTATTTTTTAGAACAACTTCCTCTCTTTGGAAAAAAAAATGTGCACAACACTATCAGTCGTTGTGCTTGTACTATCAGCAACATCTTTGCTTTTAATCTGTATGGCATCTAATCTACTAAAAGATACATACGGAACATGCATACTGGATTTATCCCAAAGGAAATCTTCATATAAAGCTCAGCGGAATCCAGGCAGGTGTTTAGCTAATTAGTCACGTCAAAGTGAAGCATCTCTAGGAGACTTGCTCTTCAGACCCTGAATAATCCATTTCGTACACTGCACTACTTAGGGAACTTCAACATGAGTTAAAGTGAACACGAGTTAGGAGGCCTCGATGTAGGTAGATGAAGCACTTTAGGCATATGATTAGCATTTTTGTTAAAATAGAAAACCTATCGACAGCTGTTGTCCAATTCTACGAGCACCTTGGGCGCTCCAAAGATGTCTGGCAAATCTAGTTACAGTTATCTAGGATAATATAATGTCCCAGTTAACTGTCCCTCTTCTGCCTGCAAGTTACTCTATACCTCTATCACTTCAGCTGCATCAAGGCACAACACAATACTAATACTTTTTTATGAAAATAATTAACACGATCTACCACAGCTCAGAAAGTTATAAAGCACAGAAACAACCTTTGTTTTTATTTAAATAAGAATAAATGCTGCTCCCAAGGAGTAGAATTGAGGGAAGGAATGAACTTCTAATGTGTATAGCACAACCTCCTAGATGTTTTGTTTCAAAATCATATAAGATTTCTATCCTCTAAATCTTGCCAGATGAGAATACAAACATTTATTACAACAATGGCCTACCCTATGCTTTTATAACCAGGAGTCCCATTTAAAAAAAAAAAAAAACATAAAGAGAGAGAAAAAAGACCCCGTAATTTCGGTTATTTGATTTTTGCTCATGCTCATTATTTCTAACCTCACAAAACCAAACTATTATTAACATCCTGTATGTAAAAGGGAAACAGTGCAGTTTTACAGTATCCAATCCAAGTACAAGCTGCTGCTGAAAGCAGTAATGTTCCCCAACACCTGCTGCATGTTCCTACTGGTTCCCTTGTGCCAATATTAATGTTTACTCTCATGTCACAGTTATCTGGTTTAGGGAACTAAAGGAGCTGAAAATTAAGCGGGCAGATTTGCTTATGATGAGGTCAGACAAGTGCCAATAGCAGAAGTAAGTCAAGAACACAAAGTTAAGAGCAAGAACACTGCATTGAATAAGAGTCTGGAGTTATACTTTGTCCATCACGTTATAAAACCATGATCTATGTATCAGTAATTTATAGAATAAAATGGATTTTATCCTTTCAAAGTTTGAGACAATCATGTGGAAGTGATGTATCTAGTGACTAAACTGCAAATACATAGAGGCCGTGTGTGAGACAAATGCTAATCTTAGAGCGCATTAATTGAAGTATTTCTAGTAGTGAAAGGAAAGCACTAATATTATTCAAAGTCCTGAAGAGGATTTACCTGGAATGCTAACTGCATAGATTTAAAAAACACAATCAAATAGAAACACTGGATAACTGTTAAGAAATACGAGAGGCTGAATCTGTGAGATGAAATTAAATTCAGCTTGTTCTGTTAAAGAAATAAAATGTGAGAGGATATTTATATTGCACAATCATGATTCTGGGGGAAAAATAAAAAGAGTTTAAAAGGTGAAGAACAGTTGTACAGAACAGAACTGCTTAATGTGAAATGCATACAGTGCTGAAAAAGGTGACCAGTAAAGTTTGAAATTCTCTGACTAGCAGAGCAATGTGGAACAGCTTTCCAATGCAAAGACAATAAGAGAAAAATTCCACCCAGTTTTAAGAGCCTGATGAGCTGCTCTAAGAGCTTGGTACTAGGCTCCATGAACCAGCAGTTCCTTTTGAATCTGACATTCCTGTACTTTCTTCATGTGCCCACAACCAGGAATTACTTCTATCAAAATTAATCTTAATGGCCTGAACTGCATGAAGGACACGAGTGATTAACAAACAATTGGAACAGTAAAAATGACTTGATGGAGGTGGGCAAGCTCCTTCAGTAAATTTAAGAAACAGAACAGGCATACTAACCATCTCCATGCTGTAAAGGATTTAAAACACTTTGCCTCTAAGACCTGTCACCAAGGAAAGTGTAATCAGAGAATTAAGAAATTTCCATTTCCCACTCCCTAACTGCTCTAGGTTTATGATTGCCTATGAGGCATACAGCTACTACAGCAAGGTCTGCCAAAGGGTATTTCTAAGAATTCATTTTAGAATTTAAAGCCACAGCACAGATTCAACCATCACTTTGGGGAATTTAAACACTTTCCTTAAGCCTCCTTTGTAGACAATATTGCTCCATCCACTATAAGTCAGGCCTGAGTGGGAAAAAATTAAAATGCAAAAGAGAATAAGAGATGCAAAAAAATGCCTGTCAGAAATAAATAAGTGCATAATTTTCTTTAGTATTAATTTAAATCTCAATATTCCATGATATTGAAGTCCTCCTCCCTTTTAATAGTGACAATAAATTGTGACAATAATTCCTCTTAATTCTCTTAATAGTGACAATAAGTGGTCACTATTAAGGGAAAACCTGTGGCTTGAGAATGATCACAGGCAGAATGTTTGATAAGACACTTGTTCTTTGCTGCTATAGTACTTCTACCTCAGGGCCACTTTTGCATTTCTCTTCTCTGTACTATCAGTCCAGCTATCTAGTCAGGCACCCTGCCTGTGGTCTTTCATTTCTACAAATGAAGAAAGAATGATTAGACATATTGAAATCATTGAATCTCTTCACTTAAACCATTAGAAGCTATTAGATAACTGTAACAGGACTTGTAGTCTATTAAACATTAACCATTAGCCACAAATTGAGTGTGTCAATATTTCATTTCTCCCTGATGTCAAAAGAAAATTTCATTAAAATATATGTGTGTATATATATAAATCATTTTGCAGAAAGTCACTATCTATTGAAGCCAACCTGTCTTGCTCAGTTTTTCCCTTCCACTGTATCAGTAGATGGCAGCAAAGAACTTTCACCAGAGCATAGCATTTCATAGAATCATAGAATGCCTAAGGTTGGAAGGGACCTCTAGAGATCATCTAGTCCAACCCCCCTGCACACGCAGGGCCACCTAGAGCACGTGGCACAGGGCTGCATCCAAGCGGGTCTTGAAGATCTCTAGAGAAGGAGACTCCACAACCTCTCTGGGCAGCCTGTGCCAGGGCTCTGTCCCCCTCACTGTCAAGAAGTTCTTCCTTAAGTTCCCGTGGAACTTTTTATGCCTCAGTTTGTGGCCATTTCCTCTGGTTCTGTCAGTGACCACCAGTGAAAAGAGGCCAGCCCCATCCTCCTCACTGCCTCCCTTGAGGCACTTATAGACACAGATCAGGTCACCTGTCAGCCTTCTCTTCTCCAGGCTGAACAGGCCCAGCTCCCTCAGCCTCTCCTCATAGGGCAGATGTTCCAGGCCCCTGATCATCCTAGTCGCCCTGCGCTGGACTCTCTCCAGCAGCTCCACATCCCTCTTGTACTGTGGGGCCCAGAACTGGACACAGTGCTCCAGATGTGGCCTCACCAGGGCTGAGTAGAGGGGCAGGATCACCTCCCTCGACCTGCTGGAGACGCTCCTCTTAATGCACCCCAGGATGCCATTGGCCTTCTTGGCCATTTACATCCATGATAGACCTAACTGAACAAGAAACACATGATTCAAGAGATTTCTTTTGTGATATAAGTTTAGAATAAAAACTTCCAAACATCACAAAATAGAAAGTGATTAAAAATTTGGAAGATGATTTAATTTTTTTTTCTCCCTCTCTCAGCTTAGTTCCTTTAGGATGAACATTATAGATGTTAAAAATAATACTCTTTAATCCTAAATTATTCTGATTTAGCAAAGCAAACACTTTAGATAAGCACATATAAATACATACACAGATAAGTACATCCCTGTTTGAGCATGGGGGTTGGACTAGATGATCTCTAGAAGTCCCTCCCAACCTCAACCATTCTGTGATATATCTTTCATACTAAACATCGGGCCTTTTTCCTCAAAGTGAAAGGTTGCTTATTAGCAACTGACTTCAGCTGAGTTGCCATATGGCTTCTCATTCAAAGGGGAATCTGTTAGAGAAATATTTGAGGAATTATTGTTAAAGTTTTCAGCACATCATTTGCTCCCCAGATCTTTCTGGACCAGACTGCAGTACTTCACATCAGAACTGAGAGTTAAATCATCTCACTACCTGTGGTACTTCTCGCATCAGCTTCAAGAATGCATTTAAAACTGCATTTTGCTTTTCCCCTTTATATTAGAGACATTACTTTGATATTTAACAAAGATATAATGTGGTGATGGCTAGATGTATCTTAGTACTATGACATGCTGTACTTGCTGTGGCACAGCTACTGGAATCCCCTAGTGCTAGTATCCCTACTGATAACTATATGAAATTATGATCAAGTTACTCCAACACCTGAGAGTGTATGGTTGGTAATACACTTTTCTATCTGGGAATTTCCTCCTCATGATATCAAATTTTCCTGTAATAAAAACTATTAAACATCTCAAATTCACAATTACTGTATACCTCTATAAGAAAGAGTGACACAACAGAACATCAACAGAAAAAAATTTTTAAAAAGCTTGATTCAGAAACTACTCCTGTATTGACTTGCATTATGCAGGCTAAGTGAAGAAAAGCAAATTAAATACTAAAATCAGACAGCTAATACATTGCTTTGGTGATACTATCATTTATATAAGTAGTAGTAATTTCATTGCATAGTTACTTTATGTCCCACTGCAACATTTTAAAAATATTTACAGTAAATTAAGGCAAGCAATAGATAAAACCAACACAAAACAAGTTTTTAAAAGTTCTGTTTTCTTTAATTTGTCACCAAGACAAGAATCACGTGTTTACACATCTGTGAGATGCTGTAAGTTAGATATTGAAGACTACATTCAAGGTACTTTATTGAAAAATTAAGATGTTAGTAAGTGCCTAGCTACATAACAGGTAAAACAATAAATTTTTTAAAATGTTCCCTTTTTTAAAAAAACAAAAATAAGCTTAAAATGATTAAGGTATACACACAAGAAGTCATCATCTTGATAAGCCAACAAAACCACAGTGAATGAGACTTTCAAAGTGTATACACTGAAATTTTATATTTGGGAAGAGTATGAACAAGATCGGGAATTTAGGGAAAGGAGAAAATGACCAAAATGCAAGAACTTATATTTCTTGCAAATTTAGAGTCTTTTCAAGTTTCTCTTGCTTTGGGCACTTCCTGGAGGAGCATCTTTTCTGTTCTGCCGTTTTGCAGATAAACTGTTACAATCTTTTGACCCATGGAAAGCGTGTAGGCACAAGATACAGAAGTCAAATCCACAAGTCTCCTTGCTACAGAGTCCTCGTTTCTTTACTAATTGATACTTGGCAGGATATTGACATCTTGGGCAGGGTTTTAAAGCCTCATCAGTGTACAGAGTTTTGGCAACCTGTAGCAAGAGAAGGAAGGAAAAAAGAAGGAAAAAAAAAAAAAAAAACACAGTTAATTCTTATAACTCAAACTTCTAAATTCTGAGAATGAAAGTTTCTTAGCTGCTTACTTTTATGTATTCTTCCTGCCTACTATTTGACCGGGGAAATGTGTTGCATCTCATGGGCATTAGAAGTTCACTGCGAGAAGGTGGTGTTTTTATTACAGGAGTTTTGGCTTGAGCTTGAACAGGCCTTAGAGCAGATCTGCCGAGAAGAGTAAATCTTGTGACAGCATCTCCATCATTCAAGAAATCCACCTATTAAAGATAATAATTATAAGGAGGAGGGGAAAAAATAGCAAGTAAATTGATTTAATTTGGGGGCTGCATAACAACAGGATACAAAAGGAATCTATGCGTAGTGCATAGGTTTCTCATCAAAAGTTTGTATTAAATAAGTAGACAAGAGGAAAATAGTCCTATAAGTAGGTTAAACAAACCAACTATCTTTTAACCCTTACTGCTTCCTGGCCATCAAATGTCTGAAGAAGGACATGCCTTAATAGTAAGCATTGAAAGAGCAAACAAAATTTTGTCACAATTAAAATAAGGTTACACCAAAGCATGGGGATACACAGGGCTTGCCAAGTTGCAAGGACAAACCATGTACATATATCCCTGGTTAGAAAACTTGTGTTCAAACTATGCCCAGTTTAAAAGCAATAAAACCAGTCACATTCTAAAGCTAAATTTCTTTACATACTTACGTTAAAACTGTCACTATCAGCTTTGAGTTTTACAAGATGTTTACTCTTTCATCTGACCTATGTTCTTCCCCGCTTGAAAAAAACATCTTCTTTGAGAGAAACCTTACCGCAGCTGCTTCTTTGAGGTGTTTCATGTATGACTTTCTCCTCTTGTCTGCACTTTTGTCTTGTATGACAATTTCACGCCAGTTTTTACTTACTTTCCAAATGCTAGAACAGATGAACAAGTTACCTACTTTCACTTTTTTTCTTTTTAAAGTCATAATAGTGAAACAACATCAAGATTTTGGTATAATTCCACATACTAATTTGGCTATTTGGCAGACACTGTGTACTACAGGAGCTTACATGAGATCTAGATCTTGTAACAGAACTGTATTCTTCCATATCATTGCAGAGAATTACATATAAAACACGCATGGACAATCACAGTATAGATAATAACATTTCTTTAGGTTACAAAAATAAGCAAGTTTCTTCTTTCTACATAAACTAGATTTATAAAAAAAATGCAGCTTTGGGAACAAATTTGGCAAGTATTAAGTTGTGAAAACACCTGTGGCCCTTAAACTTCCACCCCTTCTCCCATTCCCTTTGTAACTAAGGGACACTTGATTTCTCTGAAAGAAGTGACAAATTCTATTGAATTAACATGTATCCAGAATATTGCCCATAATTTTTAAGCTGGCTGAGCAACTTTGGTTTTGTGCTTATAATGAATGAAACTAATACAATTAAATATGAAAAAGAAAAAGACTTTCTAGGCTTAATTAAATTTTTCATACATTAAAATTTTAACAAGTATAGTGATTTAGCTTTAAGTTTGGCAATCATCACTAGGCTTTTCCCTCTCTGCTCCCCCACCCACCCTTTTAATATTACATATTTTTAGAACTTAGAAGGAACACTTGGTCACAGGTGATAGACTTCGATCTCCCCTAAATCAACAGCAAAAAATCCATTGACAACTTCCATTATTCCAGACCTTATTCCAATCCATTAGCAGAAAGGTATTTTCAGTATTTTGAAGAGTAATAGAGCTTACCTGCACAGTAAGTACCATTGCTTAGTACTTACTTGCATAGACTTTCCACTGTCAAAGCATCTAACACTATAGCAAGAACATGTTTTAAATTTCTGTATTTCAGTTCTGTTAAGATATCTAATTTTTCAAGGCCCATTTTCTTGCCTATAAGACCAGCAAGAACTTCTTCCAATGCAAATATTTCTTTCCCAACAGCATTCTCTGGGATTTGCTTTTGGTCCACTCTTTGGCTTTGCAAGCAAATTTCATGAACTACTTGCAGAGCAGGAGTTCTTGAGAGATCTCTGTGATTTAGAACAAAGTCTTTACTAGTCTGTTCTTTTGAGAGCAATGCATGGTCTTCACTGACAGAGTTTCTTTCTTCTGTTAAAATATACACTGAATTAGAAGGACTGACGTGATCTTCTGTCTCTGACTGAGAGCCCTGTTCCCGAAGAGTTGATAACCTTCTAACCCGTTCAAGTTTTCTTGTCTTTCTTTTACTATCCAGATTTTTGGAAGCACCTTTATGACTTTGAATGAGCTCTTGGAAAGATCCCTCATAATCAGAGGGCAAGTCTTCTGATTTATCCAAATGAAGCGAGTTATATCCACTATCCTCAGGCGTGGAAAGATTTGGGTAGCTCACCATTTTAAGAGGTGGACTGTTTCTGTCGCGTAGTTCAAAGTTGAAGTTCTCTACGACACTATTGATGGACATCAGGGACTTACCCTCAGCTGGCTCCGGTAACATACGGCTAGTGGGAGTGCTAAGTGACCCGCCATTAACACCCATAAGGACATCTTCCCCAAATTCATTAGTGTTACTAACACTGTGCTTGCACTGAATTGGAGATAAGCATTCTGGTTCTGGTAAGGCTGCATCCTTACACTTGGACTCATCTAGTGTGGAAGACCTTTGTTGTGAGAAGGAGAGTCTCCTCTTTTGGCTGTCAGGACTAGATTCTTCGGTTTTTGAACTGCTAGTTGCAAGATGTTTGTAACTTTTACCTCTTGGAGAACCTGAACTTTGTGAAAGTCTCTCTTCAAAGCTCAAAACACAAGAAAATACTTTTTTCCTGCTACCTCCTGAAGAACTGTCTTGCCTTTCATGGCATCCTGTAGCGGTGCCATCTAGAGCAGTCTTTGATAAAAGCAGTCTCCTACGTAGTGATGAGGTTTTTTTACTCACTTTAGGAGTTTCAAAAATATCTTTACTCCTGTTTGCTTCTCTTCTTTCTGATAGAGAGATGGAACTCATTTCATTTTCAATAGATGATGACACAGGAAAGAATAAATTTGAATGAGTTTGCTCAGAATGCTCACGTAGCAATGACAGATCTGCTGTGCTTGGTTCCTCTTTCTGTTCTGCACCAGGATCTTTTAATGAGTCATTGCATCTGCTGTCCAGAAATCCTGAAGTGGAACACAAGTCTTTAGAATTGGAGTATTTAGCACTGTTGCTTGGAGACATTAGTCTATTTCTTTTAAGAATATTGAACATGACTGAAGGACTCTCTGACATCTTCTCCTTGGCACTTTGACTCTGTAAATGAAGATACCAATTTTATGCCTGAAATGAACAGTCACATTGGTCACCAAAAGACATGCAGAGTAGTCAAAAGACTTTGTGGAAGTCTGCAAGATGATAGCCCTAAAAAAGCATTTTATTAGTCTTAATGAAAACACTGCTTAAGCACAAACACAAAGATAAAATGTAATCAAAACGGTTAGAATGAACAAACAAAATGCATAGCATATCATAAATTAGATAAATTAGAAAATACAAATGAAGATGGAGCAACTAAAGTCTTCCTCCCACTGAATTCAGACGCCCACTCACTCCACTAAATATCAGTATTTATTAGCTCTGCTATTGCTTTCCTCCAGTCACTAACAGTTCAGTTCAAAAAGTATCTGGTTCTGGTAATAACTTAGTTAAGAAAATGCTTTGTCTAAATTTAAATAAAGGGTCTCATCATGAAGCCACAAGTCTACAGGTCTCCCTATTTTTCAGTCCTTGTAGTCCCTTGAAGAAAATAAGACCTGACTTCTAGTTACAAAGGAAACACTTCATTCTTATTGTCCTTAGCCTTGCCACTGAAATGCCATTTTTTAAGAAAACTATCTCCTTTTACTCAGCTCTATTGATAAACTGCATGCCCTAAAGTTTTGCACATTTGAAAAACTGATAGCCTGACTAGACATTCTCTCACCAAGAACAAAGTCTATTTCATACGGTGGTGACAGAGGAAGTTCCTTTTAAATGTATTAAGTACAGAATCTTCTAGACATACTCTTTTCTCCCAGGGAAGCTGAACATGACTGACATGCCTGCTTAAATAACAGGTTTAATACATTGCGTTTTGCCATTCAATGTGCAAAGGATTTCACTACCCAAATGAAAATGGCAACAGGTTCTCACTTTCTGTACACAAGGCACAGCACATAATATAGAAGACATTAGAATAATCCCAGCATCTCAGAAATCATAAGAGTTCATATGAAGTTTGAGTTAGCATCTTTAATGGTCTATGCTATTGGTCTCCAGCACCAGTTGTTTTGAACATAATGCTGGAAACAGTCACTGAGCTTTCAGACTAGACAAAAATAGGCAAATTGAACAGCAAACATTGAGACTTGCTAATATCCCAACAGTCCTGCTCATCTGAGCCCTCAGGAGCAAGAAGCTAAGTACCCAAACTGCAAGGGGAAAACAGTAGAACAATAAACAAATTATCATTTGATGAGCTTAGATCATTTAATAAACATTCTTGACCAGAGTTGAAGGCACTCTGTATGGTTACTGTAACCCAGAAGGCATTCCTTTACCATGAGCAGATTGAAACTTACCCCATTCAGAGGAGCAGGACAAGAACAGAGTACAAGAACCTGGCAAAAATACCTGTAAAGCCATACTGGTACTGTAGCTCTGGAATTGATTATTCACACCATAAGCAGAAGACCAATTCAGCATAACTTTCTTTTTGTAAAAGAAAAAAGAAGCTGCAAGAGCCCAGTACTAACAATAGGCCGTTATCTTTGTGTAACCTACAGAAAGAATAGGTCTCATTATCCATGCTGGATTTATATTTATAGGTGTACTGCAGGAAGTTAAAAAAAAAAAAAATCATCAAGAGAACTTCCTCCCAAAAATATTGATGGATAATTTTGAATGCTAGAGATAGCTATGCAAATTTGCAAACCCACAAAATCACACAGCCACACTTACCTTGAAAATCATTAATAACTTCTTTAGACATAATTCAAACTGCCTGTACACTTAACAAAAGTTCATAAGCTTGCAGGCTTGCAAAGTTAGTGTTCGAGAAGCATGTTCAGCATATAACACAAGTAAAACTCATGCCTGCAGCTTTGTTCTCAGACATTCCGTGGGAGAAACAAGACAGCAGAGGAAATCTTTAAAAACATACATATATACCACACTACAAAAGTATTTATTAAAAATATGTTTCAAGAGGCAGAAGTCAGAAAAGCAAGTTTTTGCAACTGTGTAAGAGATCCCAGTGACAAAGAGATCCCAGTGACAAGGAGATGAAGGAAAAACCTTTTCAGTAAATAAAAATCTTAAATAAAAGCCTAAAATATGCTGTAAGTTAGTCTAGGCCCAGTAGGAGGAGCCTGTGAGCTTCTTATATTGATTTTGTGGTGATTACTCTTAAGGAAGCACCACAATATAGACACAGAGGGAACACTGTCCATAATAGCTATTTAAGACAGATCCTAGCATAATGTCTATGAAAAACTGAGGGAGAAAGTTATTTACAAGAGTACTACTTATGTTAGGTAGGAATTGATTCAGTTCCAAGTCTCATTTTACAAATCCAGTGCTGAAGGAAAAGCCTCACTGAGATGCTGAATTCTCTCAAAGATGAGGTATTGTACTCAGATGTACGAGATGGCTAAATAAGTCTTTGAAGAATTGTTTAGTGTGTGCTAGGTACTTCCCGTCTTCTCAGGAGACAAGTTTGATCTACTGCATTTGTTACATAATTTAAAGAATTTTTTCAACTGGAAAGTTGAAAAGTACCGGCTGATCGCAGATCCTTTCACTTTATCCATTTCTCCCGTCCTTACAGATGGTTTTGTGCTTCCTCAACTGATGCACAAGTGAACTGCACGTTTCCTGACGTTTACAGAATCCAGTGCTCTGTACAGATTTGTATTCAGAGAACCTAACTAAACTAAGGACAAGGTCGGGATATTTAGATAAGGAATAAGAGGTAACAAGCTTATTCCTACAGTATGCCCTAGAGAGGCAGGGAGGGGCTAGAAAAATGTCGGTTACTAAAAATGCAATACAAGTGACACTGAGACATCAGCTCCAAGATGGAGTTAGACTTGATCCTTATGTTAATTTACTTTTTAAAATACATAACAGCCGTTTTTCCCTCTGAAAAAATATTGTTTTCTGTCTCTGTTTATCACTGCTCACCACAGATAAAGACCAAGCGCTGTGGTGCTTTAACGGTTATCACAGCTACAACACAGCTGTATTTAGTCGGGAATTTGGGGCTCCGAGTTCCCAAACCAGGGCGGTCGCGGGAGACATCAGTGCCAAGGAGGGTTGCTGTAACATGGGGGTCACTTACCCTAATTTGTGAAGCAACTCGAGATCTTCGCGTGCAAGAGTGCTGTATTCAGAGTATGATTTACCCCTACCGAGGACCTAAGGCAAAAAGAAAAAAAGGAGTTGCAGGGAGAAGAGGCAAAGCTCTATGGAGAAACGGCACCCAGCACTTTAATAGCAACTTGGAAACGAGGCGTTTCGGTTGCTCTATATATTCGTTCACTCTTCGGTTTAATTACGCCGCGATGAAGATAATTGACGGCTCCCTAGGGAGCAACACCTGAGGTGTGGGGAGGTCTCAGCACCTGGGGCGCCGGGCACCAGCCGCCCCCTCAGGCAAAGCCCCCCTGCCCCGCGGGGCTCCCCGAGGAGGGGTGAAGCGAGAGCCCCGCCGCTCGCCCGCCCGGGACTCTGCCGCTCCGCTCCCGTTGCCCTAGTGAGGAGCCGCTTCCCTCCACCCACAGCGGCTGCTCGCGAGGCGCCGCTTTCCCTCGCTTGGGTTTGAACTACCCGCCCTCACCAACCGCCTCGCCGCCGCCCCGCGCTGCCGCCCGCCCTCCTTCCTTGCCTAGGGAGCGCAGGGGGCTGAGGAGAAACTCCCCGGAGCTAGCGGGGAGGAAAGCGCTCGCCCTTCTCCTCACACTTTATATTTCTGCGCCCCTCGTTCGCCTCGGCTGCCCCTCGGGCTCCTGTGGGGCGTTGAGGCTTTCCCGCCGCAGGCCGCCCCGCCGCCGCGCACCCCCCTCAAGGCTGCCCCAAGGCTCTGACGAACCCCGCCTGCCCCGAAGCCTGGGAGTCGGGGGTAGCAAATGGCCGATTAATTCAAGTTAATTACAGGGATTTGCACCCGAAGGCCCAGGAGGAGCGGGTCACGGAGAGTGTTGTAAGGTGTTCCCCCTCCTATATAAAGTGTCAGTCAGATGGGAGCATGCCCGGTTTTGTCATGCTTGTAGTCAACGTGCATTAGTAACAACAACAATAATTAACGATAATTGCGTGTAATATTTTTCCGCCGAGCTAGGTGAGGCTTAGGAGAGGCTCCACTCACTCAAATACCCCAAAATACCCAGGAGAGAGTTGTCGAGAGCCCAAGGGAACCGGCAGGCCTCACGCACCATGGGGACCAAGGTATTTCCCACACGGGAATAAGGGAAAGACTGGAGAAATTAATCAGCTTTGTAGCCGCATTCCACTGGGCATTATCCTCCCTTACAACCTGGTTGCTAAAATATTTACTCTGCGTTATCTTTACCCCCCTCCCTTTTTCTCTTTTTGTTTCCAGCAGAACTCCATCAAATCTGAGCATGAGGCATCAAATCGTTGGGCCGAGGGGCCGAGGGTCATATCCATGCCTGAAGTAGCAAATTAGGAGCTCTCTAAAGTGACGTCGAAATTAAGTCAAAATCCTAGCAAGTGAGATCCGCTGGGTTTCCACCTTTCCTCTACGCCAGCCCCACTTCTCCAGCCTCTTCAAACAAGATAACATAGGGAAGAGAAAGAGGGAGGAAAGCCTCCTAGCCTAGAGGGCCCTGAGGAAATATGAAGGACCTCAAGGATAAAGGATAAAAAAAAAAAAAAAAAGCATTTCCTTCTCCCTTTTTTTAATAAGGAAAAATGAATAGTAGCCTAAAAATAGAAAATTAATTCCTGAATACTGCAAGTACTTACTGCATTGATATCTATTTTGTAGATATTTTTATATATTATCTATCAGAAGGTTCTTCCTTTTCAAATTTTATGCAATGATAAAAGTTTTTTTTTTAACTAAAAGTTAAGATGGGTGGTCCCTTTAGCGTCTGTCTCTTTCAGCTCCGGAAGAGCTTGTGTTGCTTAGAACAAACAAACAAAAAAGTCTAATAAAAGTAATAAATTATAATGGGGTTTAATGCAATACACAGAAACATCTCACCAGAAAGAATGTGCTGTTAAAAAAAAAAGCAAAGAGATCACAAAAAGTAATGCTGCAATCATTGCCTCTAAACAAGCTAATGATATTAAATATTAAAACAGTCACACTGCGCTAGATGGAATAAGATCGCATTTCCTCCCAATCTAAAAAAACACTCCGCGCATCCTCTCCACCTAGTGCACAAACCCTTCCCTTATGCTTCCTTATCCTTTCTGTTTTCCAGAAGGATTTCCCCGGGTCTCTTTTTACTGGAGTTTAACTAACGGTGGAAACCTCTCACACATTCCCCTCTGCCCTTTCCCCCCGCTCTGCTACTCTAAGGAGCATCTTGAGAGCTTGTGTTTAGCAGCTCATCAAAATCGCTTTTACTGCTAAAGAGGTCCCTTAGAGGGAGGCATGTTTAAGCAAAAACCGGGAGAATGACCCATGTTTTAAGACCTTGTAAGGGAAACTTGTAAAGGTCCCAGAGAACAGTGAAAGGATGACAGTAACCGTAATACACAGCATTAACTTTAACTGACTTTTTCGTAGCTGTGTAATTAACAACCCGTTTTAAAGTATCGCTTTGACAAAAGCATTTAAACTGCAGAACAAGCCTGGAGAAAGAAGAGAGAAAGAATATCTCAGAAGAGAGAAAGAATATCAGTTGTTTATATCTCTTTAGCCATAGGGTTTTAATTACTTTGTGCGTGTGACTAAAGCGAAGTTTGTTTCAGGTTATTTCCCTCTGCTTCAAACTTTTCACACCCACCGAAAGGCGGAGAAGACCCAGATGAAGAAAAGCTCTGCCTTTCAGCCACTCTTTGCCTTGTACGTGTTTTATTCTGGCACTCAGAAAGTTATATCGAAGGAAAACAGCTCATTTATACAAAGCGGTGCAGAGAACCAGGCGAGCTGTCTAAAAAAAGTTGTATTTTTATTACACTTTTGACATAAACAAAATCGGGAAAAAGGGTAAATTTATTATTTCTCGTATTTAATTTAGATTAGCTAACGGTCAAGTTTTGAACGTGATTTGTGAACACGGTGTCAACAAACAGCGATTAATAGACCCTCGCCACCCGGGGAATAAACCTCGTTCAGCTCCCAGAGGCAGCCAGACCCCCGCTTACGTCCTTGCGCAGATCTCTTAAATGAGCAATTCCTTTAAATCGGCGCATTGACAAAACACACCTTATGTTAAGCTTTTTTTTCCAGGGAGAAACGTAGTTCTTACGGCACTGAGAAAATATAGACAATTCTAACGAACAACTGTGAAACACTCAGAATTTAGACTGCCGGCGATGTGGAGTCAGCGACTAAGTTGGCAGTTCCAAGACTATCTATATGATTATGATTTCGGTTTGGCACGTGCTAAAAGGGTAGAAACTGGAACTTTTTTTTTTTTTTTTTTTTTTTGATAATACGATGCGGCAGTTGAAGTATAACGCATTGAAGCTTGCGAGTTTGTTTCGACATGAAATACATGTCGAGCACATATACGATACGAAGGAAGAAAAAAAGATTTTTTAATCTATTTGGTAAATAAATAAATGGCGAAAAAAAAGGGGGCTCGGGGCCACGCACCGGCCGCCGCAGCCGTCGCCTCCCTCGGGAATTCTGTTTGGGGGAGACGGGGGAGGGGGTCCCCTCGCCGGCCGCACAACCGGCGGGAGGGAGGGCCGCCCTCATCCCCCATTTGGGGCCCGCGGCTCTGTCTACCCGCCGCCGGGCGCCCCAAACCCGCCACGCGCTTTGCCCGCGGCGGGCGCGCAGGCGGCGGCGGCTCCGCCCGGCTGAGGGGCGGGAAGAGGCGGCGCCGGCCGCGGCGCGGAGCGTTGACGGCATCAGGCGGCGCCGGCGAGGCCCGCGCGGCGGTGGCGGCGGCGCTGGTGCAGGTGAGGGGGCTGGGACTGGGGCGCCCTGGGGCTTTCGGCTTCTCCCTTCCTTCTTTCCTCCTCCTCCTCCTCCTCCTCCTCCTCTTCCTTCTCCTCCTCCTCCTCCTCCTTCTCCTCCTCCTCTCGGAGCTGGCGGCCCCTTGGCGGCGGGGAAGGCCTGCGGCCGAGGGCCTGGCCGGGTGCGAGGCAGGCGGCCCCTCTTCCCGCCAGAGCTCTATGGGGCGAGAGAGGGCTGCAGTCCTGGTGCGTGTCCCCCAGCGTGTCCCTGCGCGCTGCCTGTGGCCGTGGAGGTGACCTGGCAGTCACTGTTCGGCTGCGGTGCTGCCTGCTGGGCAGGTGGAGGCTGGCCAAGCGCGGCATCGCCCCGCGCTAGGCTTAGCGCCAGGGCATTGGCTTCTGTTTTCAGTCCATACTCGAGTGTATGAGTGGCAGCACCATCCT
The DNA here is from genome assembly GCA_013389825.1 of Crypturellus undulatus. Classification (NCBI taxonomy): domain Eukaryota; kingdom Metazoa; phylum Chordata; class Aves; order Tinamiformes; family Tinamidae; genus Crypturellus; species Crypturellus undulatus. The sequence continues at coordinate 655,505 of VWPW01008645.1, forward strand.
CGGTTACTTATCTGTAAATGTGCCCGTTGATCATCTTCATCCAGACCTGTCTTAAAAGAATGCTGCTGCTCTAAAATGCGAAGGGATCTAGAATGCTAAAGGATTTGCCTGCCTTTATCTTTAAGGAAGTCTCTCATCTTCTTTTGGCTGTAGATGGAGATACTGAAATGCTTGTATGTTACTTAAAAATAATAAAAACAACTGGTGTGCATGTGTTATTTTTTCTTTAGATCATGGATTCACAGAAGGATGTTCAGCCTCCAAAGCAGCAGCCAATGATTTACATTTGTGGAGGTAAAGGGAAGACGTTACTGATTTTTTTCTGCTTGTTCTTGGAAGTTTGGTATTTTAATAATGTAGAATGCGCATTCATCATGTCTGACAGTGCATCTGGATGATAACTGTTAAGCTTTCTGAACTGATCACAGAGTAACACGGAACTATTTTGAGAGGATGTCTGCTGCTGTGTAGAGGTCCCACTCAGAGAACACTTTTTCTAAGTGCTTGTGTGCAGAGTATTAAAAGCAGACTTTGTAGATTTTTATTTAGTCAATTTTGAAGGTTTTTTTTTTTTTTAAGTGTGAGATTAAAACTTTAACTATTGATAGATTAAAACAGTTTTTTTTTTTCAAAAGTCACTTTAAGAGGCACACATGAAATATTTTATGTCTTTAAAGAAAATATATGTGGGAATTAAAGTTTTCATTAGTAGACACCATGGTGGTATTAGGAGTGGAGTATATTCTTTGCAGTAATGATTTGGTGATTATACAAGATCCTCATATCTTAGTAAAATTCAAGTTTGTCAATCATGTTATTTTCACAGTATCTTAAAATTATTTATTTCTTAGCATGATTTTTTTTTTGCCACAGTATGAGTTTGAATGTTATGACTTCTGGAAGTTGTATTGTTGCCTTAACAATGTTCTTTGTTTTTCCCCACTCCTTTCTCTTCCTACATCACATCAGAATGTCATACAGAAAATGAAATAAAGGCAAGAGATCCTATCAGATGTCGAGAGTGTGGCTACAGAATAATGTACAAGAAAAGGACAAAAAGATGTATCCTTTTACACCAGCGCTTGAATGCACTTTGGAAGCTCTATATGGGGGCAAGGAATATAATGAGACCAAGTAAGACCAGTAAAAAGTGGGGCAAATATTCCTCGACTTTTCAAGGCCGTACCAATGCAATAGAGCAAATTACTAGAGGGATATCTAGACAGTGTAATTGGAGAACTTGTTTTCTTTCTTGATACTTTCCCCCCTTTTTTTTTCTTCCCTCCATTTATTTTGATGCAAAATATAGTAAGCCATGAAGCCATGATATTTTTTTGGGTTGCTATTTTGTAAATGGTTACTATAATATGGTCTTCTAACAAACGGGAAGGGTTGTGGGGTTAGTTAAAAATGAAATTATGGAAAGCTTCTGTGTGATTTCTTGTAACTATGTGCTTAGGCAGTCTGTCTTTCATCTCCCTAATCTTTTTTTTTTTTTTTTTTTCCTCCAGTCTAATTTCATTTTCCTTTAACTGTACTATTACAGTGGTGGTTTTTGATGCCCGGTGATTTGAGCTGAAGATATGGCGACTTCTTATTGCAGTTCTATACAACAATATTTCAGTTGAATTTTCTGTGTAAATCCTTTTGTGTATAAATACATTTTATTTCTGTTTTAAGACTTGAAATATTACACTTCTATGAGATGGTAAACTTTGTCCGTTATACCTTTCCATTATACATTTCTAAAGTGGTGGCCTAAACTGTTGTCTTTTTAAATTCAGTGATATTCTATTAGCTTTTAAGTCACACTAAACCTTGTTTTCATGGTTCTCCAGTAAAGAGTTTCTGGCACCCATTTGTGAGAGAAGTTTTGAAGAATCATGATCATCTCCCCATGAAGAAGGAAAGAGGAATGAAAGAAAAATTAAGAAACTGTAATCAGAAATTGCCAAACTGTTCTGTGACTTGGTTCTTCTTAAGGAAAGAAATAGGGCTGTAGTATAAAAGGTAATTTGGGTGTGGTTCCTAGCTAAAATAACATCCTGCTTTGCTTTTTAGGTGAATTCTCGGGAGTCTTATTTATACAGGGATCTTTCTAGTGAAAATCTGTATGGCCTTTGTTATCAAAGGCTTAAGGTGGTGGTTTTATACTGAAGAGTCAAGATGCCTTGGATCGGTTAGGTTATTAGAATGTGTGTTAAGTAATAATAAATTATTCTTATTACTGGAGTGTATTACAATATACTGCTAGATCATATGTGGTGCAAGTGTAATCTCCTTAAATGCTTGTGAATCCAAATTTTGATAGTAGTGCTAATGGTGTGCTTAATTTCATATGTATTGAACTCTTACTAAGCTTACCTGGTCTGTGGAATACCTTTGATTTGGGAACAAGTGGGTACCGTGAGGAAGTTTTAGGGGGAAGGCATTTAGCTTTGGAGCTGTTTTTGTTAAGGTCTTCACCTTTTTTATGCACCTTGTCCTGTGGAAGTCAAATACCCCAACAAGGTAACAGCCTGTCACGAAACTGCCTCCTAAAAACGTTTACTGAGGGTTGGCAGGGACCTGCTTACGGTGTTTATAGAGCTGTGGAATGAGGGCAGGGCCCATGCGGGGCTCCCCGCGCTGCGAGGAGCGGCTGGCGGCGCCTCCCGCCGCTCACGCGTGATGGCGCCTTGGCCGAGCGGCGGCGGACGGCACGGCGCCATCCGCGCATGCGCGGCAGCCTGGGCAGCCG
>VWPW01008645.1:671349-752857 GCA_013389825.1 Crypturellus undulatus
ACTTCTCTCTTTTGCACACTAGCAACTTCTCTGCAGCTCTTTGAACCTGGAATATGATGCTGTAGAACCACAGCAATGATGCACAGGTTTCCAGTGCTGCAGGCAGGGAGCTACATCCAGAAACTGTGGAGTTTGAAGGATGAAACTCTTTCAGTACCTCACAAAAAAACCCTAACCCTTTTTGCATAAGACAGTGTTTTTGCAAACAGTTGTGTATAGCAGTTTGTAGTACATATCAGTTTCAAGTATATGTGTTGTGGTAATTGTGACCTTTCTGTTTAAATGAGGATCGGTGAAATTTGTTACCAAAAATAACTTCTACAACAATAAATTATATGGAGGGAAATGAAAGAATGTAAAGTTACTATTTCTGTATTATGCTTATAATTTTATGTATGTGCTCAATCTTTAAGTACTTTGGCATGCTGATAGCTTTAAAGTTGTTTGCTCATCTAGGAGCTGGTTATTACTGTATCTGTTCTGTAGGACTATGGCAACAATATTTATTAAAACAAAATCCTAAATAGCTTTTCCAGAAGTCACTTCAGAGTAGGCTGGGAAGTGTCTAAGATGTTGTTCAGAAATCTTTCTCACATTTACAGTAGTAATCGCTAGAAGGTATTTTGGCAAAGTTAATACAGGTGCCTGATAGGGCTGGGACTAAGCCTGAAGATGTTATTTTCTTAAATTTTGCCTGCCTTCTACTGCATGCAGTTTATCAAAATGTTTTTTTTGGGGAGGAGGAGTGGGGCGAAAGAGATGGGGGAGGAGAAGAGTCTTTGTTTGTTTGTTTGTTTGTTTTCTTAACCAGAAGGGAGGATGGAGAGGAGTATTCATCTATAGGAAAAGAAAGAAAAAAAAAAAAAAACACAAAGAAAAATAAAATGTTAAGTCTTATATCTTAACTAGTCATGGATAACTGAACACAATGTCTTTTATCCCCACTTTTTTATATTAAATTTTAAAATATTTATGCCTTTCACTTAACAGAGAAGTTGTGCAATGCAGCGTTCTTGTATTTTTTTATTTTTATTAATATAAGGTTCGATGTGGAAAAGGAGTGCTCTAAAATTGATGATGGCTGTGAAGAGAATACCTCCAAAGCAAGATTCTTTACTAGACCAAGTTTACCTGTAATTGAAAATAAAATAGATACAGCAGGTAATGGCTTAGAAGTATATGATTTTTTTTTTTCAAATGTAATACTGTATAGTCAATTGTGTAGATAAATCGAAGGAGCACATTCCAGAGGAAAAAGTGTAGTTTTGGGGTTTGAGCCTCTAGAAGTGATAAAATACTTACAAATCTACTGAAAATAAAGCCATACTTAACAAAAATACAGTCTTACTATTAAAAATCTGTTGAAATAGTTTTATTTTATATTTTTCTATCTCCCTCAACCTGTGTATATGTTCTGTCTTGTATGCGAAATTATATGTGTATCACAATCATTTAGGTTTTTATTATAGAAAATAAAACACAAACTGGTGTTTTAATAAGCTGTGTTTTTTGCATTTTAAAAAATAATATACAGAAAATGATATTCAATGTATTTTAGCTGAAAATGTTTTGATAGCATGTATGCAAGTTGTTAGCTGTTACGTATGGATATTTTTCTCTAGGCATGACAAAGAAAGAAAAGTTATTTATTGCTACTCGTGAAAAGGAGAAGGGCAATGAAGCCTTTGCTATTGGGGATTATATGGAAGCAGTGACATATTACTGTCGGTGAGTAAATACTACTTGTGTGCCTTTATTTTGGTGACTGTTAACGTGAACATTACGGAAGAACACTTGAAGTACTTACAGCGAGTTGATAAAAGTAAAAGGATAAACAGCATGGTGAGAAATTAAATTAATTAGTGACAGATTTACTGAAAAAAATGCATCGGTCAGATTATCTCTGTTATAATAAGTAAAATTATTTTAATACAGCATTCTGTATAGAAAAAAAAAAAAAAAGCATTACAAATAAAAAGTGAGGCAAAGATTGAGTACCCAAGACTTTTCCATGTCTTTTGTCACTAAGTTCCTTGCCCCATTCAACAGTGAGTCTAAAGTTTCCTTATTCTTCTGCTGATTTACCTAAAACAAACAAACAAAAACATCCTTATTGCCCCTCTCTTCCCTGCTAATTTAAACTCCAGTTTTTGCTTTCTTAATTCCATTACTAATGTGTAGGCTGTGCCTCTATACCTCCTGGGTAGCCTATCCCCCTGTCATCTGTTGTATACTTCTTTTTTTGTGTAAAAGGCAAGAGTTCCCTTTTAATCCCATCTGTCAATCTCCTGCACCTTGGAAAGAATCATTCTTGTACCTTGAAGATGCTGTTTTTGAGGATTGACCAGCTTTCTTGAACCCCTTTGACCTTCAGGGCAGTCTCCCCGCAATCCTGCCAAGCAGATTCCTGAGCAAGCCAAAATCCTGTTTTCTGAAATACAGAATTGTAATTCTCATATGCTTGGCAGTCCAAGACTGCCATTGATTTTCATATTCCCAGCCAATTCTTGTTTGTGAATACCAACTCCAGTAGAGCATCTCCATAGTCAACTTGTTGATCATAGGTCAAGAAGTTTTCTTTGCTACACTCCAAATTTCTTTCTTGTGTCTTGTTAGTTTGTCCTTTCAGCAGTTACTGGTGTGGTTTAGGTTTCCTGTAATATCCAAGGTCTGCACTTGTGAGACCTTCCCCAATTTGAAGAAAATTTCACCTGTTTACTGTTCCTCACCAGTCTGAAACAGCCACTTTCTGTGATGTCAGCATATTGGTCTGTCTTTTTGAGCTTGTCCATCAGCTATTAACAGGTTTGTCATGTATTCCAAGAAAAACCTTCACCTGCTTCAGTCACCCCTTTGACTAGAACTCTACTCGTCCTCCTTGACTAGAACGTCACTCATCCTCCTTGCCCTCCCAGCCTGTCCTTCCTAAGGAACTTATATGCACCCATCACAGCACTGCAATGAAGCAAGCTATTCCACCATGTCTCTGTAATCCTGGTGAGATCATAGCTTGGTAACTGCACACACATTTCTTTTCCTTTGTTTTTTTTTTTTTTTTATTCCCCATGCGGTAGATTTGTGTGCAAGCAAGATGGTCCTCTGATCATGCTGCTTTCACTGAGGAAAGGGGCGAGTCTCTTCCAGTAATGCCAGTCTCAACCTCCTGCGCACCTATTTAGTGCCCTGATTCAGTCTGGGTTCCAACTACTCTGCCCAGTGAACTTAGTTTAAAGCCCTCCTTGCTAAGTTAGCAAGTGTGTTGCCAAAGATGCTCCTGTCCCACCTTGTCAGATCATCCTCATTCATCAAAAAAGGTTCTGTCATAGAAGCCAAAGCTCTGCTTACAATATGAGCTCCACAGCCAGGCACTGACCTGCAGGATTCATCCACTTCTACCTCAGCTTTTCAATTTTACAAGCAACACAAGGAGAAGCCAGTCTGTGTCTCTGCATTTCACCATGCAGCTCTCCAGAACTCTGTACTCACTCTTTCCACTCACAAGTCTTCATTTGGCCTGTTAGAGCCTACATGGTTGGGCAGCAAGAATTAATAGTTCAAGGGCTGGGTAAGCCATGACAGCTTCTCTCAATACCTGATATAAGGCCTAGCAAGCCCTCCCTAAGACAGTAAATCTTGTTGGTGAATGAATGCCACTGTTCTTGCAGGAAGGAGTCTCTAACCCTGATAATTAATTAGTATCAGTAGGAATATTGTTATATACTGTTTCTACATTCAGTTTTTCTAGAAAAGAGCCTACCACGGTCAATACTGTTTTTCAGGAGTATATCAGTATTGCCCACTGTCGCTGCATATAACAACAAAGCTCAAGCAGAAATCAAACTTCAGAACTGGCACAGTGCTTTGCAGGCTTGTGAGAAGGTGCTAGATATGGAACCTGGCAACATAAAAGGTAAAGTGTAAACCTGTCTTCCCACATACTAATTTCTAGCGAGAGAAAAAAAAAAAAAAGAGGTGTCATGCAGTCATACTGTCATTTGTTCTCACTGAGTTTTATATCAGTTCAGATTATGAAGAAGGAAACAGTTTAGTTCCTCAAACTAATTTTGACAGTAATTTGGAGGTCAGGGCAATTTTATGTAACCAGTTCTGTTGATCTGCAGCAGCTATTCTAATGTAGTAGCATAGGACTCTTACTTTCATATGATGATTACAAGCCCCCTAATATTTATGCAGCACATTGTTTCCCTAATATCACACTGAAGCATTAATCACCTTAAAAGCAACATGAAAACATTGAAGGGTGTTGATTTAATCCTTTCTGAAGGTAAGTGCTTGCCTATAGCTAACCATACTTGCATGGGAGGAGTGGAGAAATCGGAAAAATATAAAAGTCATTCACAATCACTCTCTCAAATGAAGGTATCGTCAAATTGCTGTTACTAAAAAAGATCAAGAAAATATTAATCAGCACTTCGTTATGAAGTAACTGCAGGATTTTCAAAATCATTTTACACTTATACTTCATTGAAAAAATAGTGTGGTGTTATCTTTATGCTTCAAAAGGATATATAAATAATATGCTTTTTTTTTTCCTTTGTAGCTCTAATGCGCCGTGCCACTGTACACAGTCATCTGCAGAATTACCAGACAGCTATAGAGGATCTGAGGGAAGTATTATATGTTGAACCAGAAAATGCCATAGCTAAGGTAAAAATAAATTACTTTTATATGACTAGAAAAAGGCACTGTATGGAGTTGTAGAATGAAGTGAGTATATTTCTTTTTGTTTGACTTGAACCTGAGTTCTGCGGACACTGACGTGTCACTAGCTGTGCTGGTGATTCGCTTGGCAAGGCAACATAGGTGCCTGTGGTGGAAATTAGGTACCTGAATGGGATTCACGAAGTCTGCTCTTCGCTACTTAATCCTGATCACTGGTGTGCACCGTTAAAGTACTTTAGGTGCCTACAACTCTGCTAATGAACTCATGGGGTTATTTACTAGGTTGGTGAAAGTTGTTTGGAAATTTCCCTCAAAAAGATCCACACTGGTATACCTGGAATTTGATATACAAATCACAAGAAGAATTAAAAATAATATATTCTAGACTTTTTGGGCCTAAGACAGGATGGTCACCCATTTTGGATCTAAGAAAGCAGGATGCTTTCTTCACAAATTCAAAGTCAGGATGAGGAACTTGCACTGCTATAATTTCAACTAGACAGGGCAAGATCCTTTCATGTCATTTAATCTGTATTTTCTTAAGATGATTTGTGATTTAGAACACAATCCTTGCATTTGACATTCTCATGTCCCTGGGGCATCTTCAATATTAGTTACATGAATTCTGTTTGAGTTGTATTGCTAGAACATTTTGAGTTCTTCACAGTTTGCTTGTTGTTACTTCCTTCTGTGGAGTTATTTGCTGATCAATTTATCAGTATGTTATGTGGGTTATTTAACAATATACTTTCTGACTGAAATTTATATTTTATATACTTTTAAAAAAGGTTTTTGCTATTGCTATTCGTTTCCATATTGCAGAAAAATCTATTAGAGATTGAAAAGAAACTGGAAGATTTAAAGTCTGTATCTGAGACTAAAAGCAAAGGAAAAAGAATACTAATTCAAGATATAGAGGGTTCAGAAGGTGATGAAGAAAATGAGGAAAGTACAAAAGAATATGAAAGAAGAGGAGACAAAAGTAATGTCATATCATTTTCTATTCAATTTCTACCTGATAAAAAATCATTACCTTTGATAAGCTTTATTCACACAATTCATACAAATGCTCCTAAAAATCACTTATTTCCTTGTACCCTCTATGATTTCAGACCTATCCTTTGATGTGGGTCCACACATCGTGGGTTTTCCAGTAAGCATAATTTTCCACTTAAAGCTCTAAATTGTCCTGTATCGTGAACACTAGACTGTATGTGTGTGTTTTAACAGTGCACTGTTGGCACAAGACTTTAAGAAACGTATTTTTTTTCAAAATTAATATGAATACACTAAATCTCCTCAGGTAAACCCCCCGAAGAAAGAATGGAGCACATTCCTAGCCTTAAATATTAGCTAATTTGGGGTTGCTTTACATTGGGAGCATTCATATGACTAACTGCCTTTTAGATCCATAGGAAGACTCCCATTCAGTTGATGAAGGGTTAGGGTTTTAAACACAGGGAAGATCGGCAGCTAAGTTCAACGATGATGTGTGTGATCATGGAAAATAAATAAGTATTTTGAGGTTTAGGAGGCATTTACATCTTCCTAGATTACCCTGAATTTTAAACTGCGTCTGGAAACAAAGGCAGTACAATCAGTGAAAAAAATCTGCTATGTTCTGTGTATGTAATAGGAACAAACAGACTAGGCATGTTGATGTTTCATGGCTTTTCATGGAGAACAACAAGTAAGGTCTTAGATTTGCACTTTGAAGCTTCTGATTCATTTAGAAGTAAAATATATTGAGTTGGAGATGAGAAGAGCTTTCTGCTGCTTAAGAGACCATTTGTGTCTGCTGTTGTATTTGCAGCATAGCTGAAGCACTGAGATGATGAAGGCCAGAGCTCTTAATGCTTCGTGGCTGTGCCCCTATACCTGTGCTTCTCTCTTCACTCACTCGGCCTTTATGCCATTCCTGAATTCATATCTAATCAAATCTTAATTCTTAGTAATCTCTCTGAAAAGAATTTTACTGTAATGGAAACTTCCTTTGCCACTGTATCCTTGAATAATAATTTACTGTCTGTTCTTGTTTTGGTTAGAAGCATTATTGCTGAGGCTTTGTAGAAGGTTCTCTGGCCACCTCCATTAGACCGCTTTTTTCTGTATTCCTTAACACTTCCCAGGGTGCTTGTTCATTGGTATTTTTGACTTTTAGAACTGTCTACTCTGTATAGTCTTTGAGAAAGGAGCTCAATTGAGAAGCCCAACCTTCTGTGGCTTTTAGGCTGTATTGCAAGCTAGCAATATGCAAAATTAGACAATGCTAAAATAAACAGTATTGAAAAATAACTGTAGAGAAAATTAACTGTCTGCTTTTCTTGCCTTTGTCTTGTTTTTGGCAGTTGTGGTGCTCTCCCAGAGTCTTTTTCTGTAAGATTTTGTCCAAGAAATTTGCCCAGTCATGTCTTTTGTCTGTGACTTTTTTTTTTTTTTTACTAGAAAGTATATACAGCATTCTCTGTTTCAGTGAATGTAAAATAAAGTTATTCTAGCATGTACCCTAAGGAAATGATTATTATAATAGTGCTGCTTTTACTTATCTGTCCATTTAGCCTTTTATCATGTTCATTCCTATTTCATAGACCTTTAATCTCTTGGCGCATTTGGTTTTGTCAAACAGATCAGATGGATGGAAGACTCAAAAATAAATGGCTTTAAGTTTCACAGAACCACAGAATCTTGTAATTAAAATAGAGGTAGAATATATATATATCCTACCATTATCCTGTCTGTGTAAAAAAACATGCTGGAAATAAATTACTAAAAAAAAACCCAGATATTTCCAAAGAGCAAGATGAAGACAGGCAGGGCTCTGTTGGAGATTCAGGGTTCATCTCTTTGGCTGTCAAGAATCGCACTCTGACGCACACATCCACATAAAATGAGACTCTAGCAGTTTTGTTGCGTGTGGCACTAATGGTTTTTAAACGTCTTATACTTTTCTGTCCTGCATGCTTTGATTTCAGTAAATACTGTGCATTATTTATTTATTTATTGTAATTTGAAAGTTCATAGATCTTTTTTTTTTCCATCAACTTCAGAATTTTAGTTTGAGTCAGTAGGAGTTGTCACTCTAATATATGAAGGAATTTAAGAAATTCTGCTTGGCAGCAAAGCACCTCTAATTAAGAGAAGATGAAAACCCACCATCTTGATTAGTAACACCAAACCACAAAACTGGTTGTTTACAGTGCTGCTTTTGCCTAACTGATAATTTCAAGAGTCTGTGCTCTTTAATGTAGTTTTCTTTTGAAATCCTCTTTTGAGTACTTGAATGGTAATCTGTCCAGCTAGCTAAAGGAATTTTTTATGTTAATATCTGATACTCTTATCGTAGGCATTTTTCTCAAATTAGTAATAAATATTAGCAAAAATTAAATAATCTAAACTTTATAAAAGGCCCTTTGCCATTATGCTTATGTGAAACCCTTTACAAAATGATTTATGAGTTCTTGTGCCTCCTCTTCTAAGTTATATTTGAGGAGGGTTTTAAAGTGTATAATTTGTATTTTGTTAGTTGTCTGCTCTAATTTTGGCATGGAATCTTGATTTGTTCATAGAAATTCAAAGTACCTGTATTTTAATATTCAGTATTTAAAGGGTTAATTTCAAGGTATATTCTATACCATTCTGACACTAGAGACTTGGGGATTAGAAGGTGCTCAGCAAGGAGAAATAAGGTGCCACAATAACATGTTCTCAGCAATAGTTACAGATTGCTGGTAACTAGGAATATTTCTGTGTTCTTGTAGGTGTTTTCTGAGGCAAGCCAATCCTTATAAAATGAAGATTCCCTAAATATTGTGTGTTCCTTGGAAGTACACCCCTCTTTTGCAGTGGCAATAGTTTCTTCTGATGATGCAAGCTCTAACTCTGCTGATTAACTTCCTTGTAGAAATTGGTGTGCCAGTAAGAGCAGCGGCAGCTCCGGAGGAGGCTGAAATGGGGAACACGCAGAAAAAGTTTCCTAGCAAAGGAGGTGGCGTTAAGCCAGAAGACAGAGACACACAGAAGCAGAAGGAATACACTGAGAGTGGAGTAAAAAAAGGCACATCAGAGAAAAAAGCACAAAAACATTCAGCAGACCGTGAAAATGAAGTTAATGGCCATTTAAACCATAGTCAGAAGAGTGAAAGCTATGAAGATGAGAAGACCTCGGGATCCCATGGAGCAGGCTTGCTGTCTGCTGATGGGCGCAGTCCTTTGCTTCCTCCTACTGCAGCAAAACTAAAAAGTGAAGGAAATGAGTTATTTAAGAGTGGACAGTTTGGAGAAGCTGTGCTCAAATACTCAGCAGCAATTGAATATGTCATGTGTTTAGGTGAGTGTGATACTTTATCTTTAAATCTAGGATTGTTGCTTAGATTACTTAAAAGAACTTAATGTGGCATATTCCTTGATTTTTGGCATGAGTTACAATGCAGTAAATTCTTTGTGATGGACAGTAGAGAACAGTGCACATAATACAAAATATAGAAAAATGAGTGAATGATCCTTTAACTTTCTTAGGGCAGAGATGTTTAGAGTATTTAAATCTGAAGTGTTTAAGTGATGCCATATTCTAGGTGACGTGATGAAAAGAAAGCTTCTGGCAGCTTTGCATCATCAGCAAACTGCATCACTGCAGTGCAACTCAGAGTATACAAGTCTTTAATTCTTGAATGTAATTTTAGTAATGGTTTTTGATTGTAATTGTATATTCTTTTAGCAGAACAAAGTCCAAGTGATATAAGTATCTTATACTCAAACAGAGCAGCGTGTTACCTCAAAGAAGGGAACTGCAGTGACTGTATTCAGGATTGTAACAGGTAAATTGCAATCTCCCATGTAGGGCAACAACATTCCTGATGGTGATTAACTTTGTAATTGATACCCTGCTCTTCCAATTTGGCTTAGAACCATCTTTAATAAAGGCTTGATTCCCTGTCTAAATGACAGGTATCTGTATGTGTCAGTTATATAAACATTCACTCGGAAGCCAGGGAAGGAAAAACTTTTAGTTTGTTGTCTTCCTGTGCAAAAGAGGTCGTTAGACTTGATGTGTACAACAGAAATGCATAGAAGGCTTAATATTTTTAATATAAAAGGAGGCTTTTTTCAGTAATGCTCTGTACTTATATGTAAAAGCTTTGTTAACCCAAAGATTTACAACACAGTTGGAAACTGCTTTCAAGCATGCACATGGGGAATCTGTGTATTCTCTGTTTTTCTTATATAAACATTCAGCAAAATTAAAACCAGTGATTACAGCAGTTCAGGAATTGAGCTAAAATCCTTTCTGTTTCTTGTGGCTTTTAAAGACATAGGAATGAAAGAAGGTCAGACACCTTCCAAACACTGCTTTCCGCAGAAGTGCTACAGTATTTCTAAATGTCTTTTGTTATATTTCCTTAGATGGGATTGTAATACTGAGGTAAAAGGGGTAAAATAGGACCTCATGAGAGTTAGAACTCCTATTAATTAATCAAGCTTTTTCGTAGCACAGTGAAACCTAGCTGCAGAAATATACAACACTTTAGCTGTGAAAATAATTAAATATAAAATATATATATACCTTTATATTGAATGGTTAACTTAGTATATACATTCTGCCTGGTAGCAAAATTTCTTGAAAATGTCATCTGAAGAAAAAATAGCTTATTAACAATATTCTGTTAAAGTAGTTGCAAGATCATAGACAGCTGACGCATAGAACAAAATTGCATACTTAACAGCCTTCACTTTTTTTTAAATTTTAGATTTGATTTAGTATATAAGACATAGTTGAAATCAGTAATACTAGGGTTTGGAGTTTTCTATTCTTACCAAGAAAAGAAAGCTCATTTTCTTATTACGTTGTGATACCACCCTTAATATTGGGCATATTTTCTGGATACACCAGTACCCATGATGCCTAATGAGCACAGCAGAGGCAGAAAGAAATTAGGGACTGGGAAGCTGTCCTGCAAAACGGCACACAGATGATTTGGGTAATACCCCCTGATCTACTGAGGACAGCACAACATAAGGAGGATGTTCGAAGAATGGGTTACTTGATCTCTTAAAAGACAAAAACATGGTTTTCTATTTTCACTGATTTTATTCTTTGAGCCACATGTTGTTTCCTGAATTCATCTGTGGTTGAGTGTTTACTTTGTTCCGGATGTTAAGAGCCCGTAACCTGAAGTTGCAGAATGTCAAGTATTTTTGCTTGTAGGAAGTGACTATCTCCCTGTATTCAGCACTCCTTAATCACCACCTGCAGCACTGTATGAGGAGTGTCCCTGAGATGCCTGAGGCTGGAGCGCCTGTGTTGTGAGGAGAAGCTGGGGGAACAGGGTTCATGTGGCCTGCAAGGGAAAGGGCTCTGAGGGGACATAACTGCAGCCACGCAGGGTCTGCGCGGAGGCTATCACAAAGACGAGCCCTGGACCTCCTTACCAGGAGGGCAAGACACCACAAGCATAAACCGAAAGATGGGAGATTCTGACTTCAGGAAAAATCTTTCCTGTGTGAGGACAGCCGTGCATTGTAACAGGTTGCCCTGAGAGGATGCAGTCCTCAGTGGTTTTTTTTTTCCAGACCCAAATGGATAAAGCCCTGAGCAACCTGGTCAGACCTCAGAGGTGACCCTGCTTTGAGCAAGAGGTTGGATTAGAAACTCCCCACCTCAATTACTCCATGATGCTAATAAATCATAGAGTAGACCCCTAGACTCATCTCAATTTCAGTATTGCAGTGTTGATCTTTTTGTCTTATCAGCAAGAATCATTGATTAGTAAAAGGTCATCACTAATACATAATGCCTTTGTAGGCGGTTACTACATGTTACCGGAAAAGCCTGTGGTATTTGGAAGGAGTTCTGATTACACCACATCAGATATTGAGCTCACTGTTGTCCACTGAAGTACAATCAGAAAAGGAAACAACCGAAGCCAAAAAACAGACAAATATCTAAAAGCCAAAAATAGGCACGAGGTTTATTAATATTTTATTTAATGCATTTTTGAGTATGTGTACATGTATATAAGCAAGAAGACCTGAAAATAATGTAGACAAAAGCACTGTATACTAGAGATTCCTGTAGAGCCAAGAAACTTTATATAGAGAGACCTTTTCTCCTTAAACAGCTGTCTTTACTTCAATCTTTTCTTGAAGAGAGCAATTTTCCAGATGGAGTGTATGAATTTGAGTAAAGTTTGTAATAAAAGCACTAACACACTTTCACAGCTGCATCTCTTTTGGGATACTGAGCAAGTAATAAACCACTCAGTCCCTGTTTTCCTGAGTTATATTACTATAAGGCCCATCTAAAATCACAGATGCTATGTATAGCTGTATATATATAATGAAAACTTCATTATTATTATTATTATTTATTAACTTTGTTATTTTTCAACGCCAGATTTTCTTTTTGTTTTGTGCAGAGCTCTGGAATTTCAGCCGTTTTCTCTTAAGCCTCTTCTGCGACGAGCAATGGCACACGAGTCTATGGAGCGATACAGGCAGGCGTACGTCGACTATAAGACAGTTCTGCAGATAGACAGCAGCATCCAAGCAGCAAATGATAGTGTTAATAGGTAACTATCCTCTATAAATTTTCTGCTCAGACGGGATTCTGAATAGAAAAACAGAATACAATTTTGTTTGGTCATAATTCCTTAGACTCCCTTGAGAAGGCCATCGTATCTTTAAATTCTTGTTTTTTGACCAGATGACCAAAAGATCATGACACTCTAAATTTTGATCATATAACAAGTTGTTTCTGATCTCCTGAATCTGCACTGGTGCTAGAGTATTTGGTTTGGCAAGATGCCTTCTGTTCTGGTGTCTATGTGAATGATTGTACTTTTCTGAACTTCTTGCCTTATTTTATCCCCTGCTATTTTTTTCATATTTCTCCTGATAGTGACTTGAAACTTGCTTAGTGATAAGCTTTTTTCCTTGGTGTGTTTTTTTCTTTTTTTTTTTTTTTTCCTTAACATTCTTCCTTTTCTCCTCTCTAGGCTTCCTTATGCTTTTAGCTTCACTGCTTATTACTCTTTCCTCCCTGGCAACCCATCACCTTATTTCAACTGCTTCTTCCTTCTCCTCCTCTCCTGGTAATTCATTTTTGCTTGCAAATTCTTTGTTTCTAGAGCATAGAGCTCCTGCACAATTGAACTTTTAATCTAATTCATTTTTAATATCATTTGTAAATCAAACTGAAATAGTTGATCAAAATACTAATTTTCATTGCTGAAATAATACATCTTTTAAAATTAATTTTTAAGAAAAGATTAGGTCTCTTCTAAGTGCCTTCTGACTTTTAATTCAGAAGGACAACCCGAAAATGTGTTTTAAGAGGAATAATAGGTTTTAGCGACCTGTTTTTTTATTGGAGGATTTACCTGTTTGTTTTTATGTTCCTGAGGGAAATTGGATCATGATGCTGAAGAAAGCTGACAGAAAAGCTCCTTTTCCTACTTTTATCTGAGGGTGCTTTTGATGAATCCTGATAAGGCTTATCTACAAAAACTTCCCTAATTTAGCAGGCTTCCTAAAAATCTTCCTATCACAGGCAAAGTTGAGTTTAGTAGTCTTGATTCAAATGTAAAAGAGGGTATAAGTTTTGGTATAAAGCCTCTACCTGATCATTTTACATCCCAAAGGAAATAAGTACCTCTTATTTAAGAGGTAAGAATAAGTACCTCTATGTATGTATTCTTATGAAAAATCAGATGAAAACAAAATAAAATCGTTACTGGAAATTTTAACATATTGGTTAGAAGATGCTGAATTGTGTCTTTTATTGGTTTTCTGAGATGACTTCTATGGAAGGAGACTGACGGATATTTCTTTTAATCATGTGGGCTAGATCACAGGAAGATGCTTTCAAGCTTGCTTTTAATTAGTGGCATTTTACTGGCTCTGTGATAGATTCTAAAGGTGCAATAATTTCAGCAATTCAGACTACCATTTAAAAAAATAGTAAGTTTTATTTTTAAGTTTTATAATAATAAGTTTTAGTAAAATTAGAGTAAACAGAACTTGCACAAGCTTCTTTGGTGGTGGCACTTTTAAAATACTCTTTATTAATAATCCAGGTAGTAGAGAGCCCTGGAAGGGCATATGTAGCTAATATGCAGAAAAACATTATTTAGAAAAGATATTAAACAACTAGCTAATACAATGAAATGAGATATTCTGAGTACAAAGACCTTATCTTAAATTCTAAGATAAAAGGTATGTTTCACCCCGCTTCATATATAAATATTTTACAGCTCCACAAAAAGCCTTTTTAAGATATATCATTCTTTAAAACATTTTGGCTGTTTTACAACAAAATATATTAGAACACTTGCAACTTCTTGTACTGGTTCTTCTGTCAGACCTGAAGTAGATAATGAGAAAAGAACTTGGTACTGATTGCTCTTACTCTGTAGCCATGTTATTCTGAGGGCTTTGATCTGTACACATTATTCAAATATTGAAAGAAAATTAGATGTAGGAAGAAAACTTACTGAATTATTTTTCCGCATTTTATCTCATTCTTAACATCACAAATGCACTAAATGGAACTGCACCTAAAGTGCAGTGGTTTCAGGCGTTTTAGATAACATATCTGCATAACATATTTTACAACTCAGTTCAAAGTTTTGCTTTGTTAAAGTACATTGCAAATTTATCACCGGTTGAGCTTAGTGCTTAAATTCCTTTGATACTGGAAGACTTTTATGTCACTGATTCTCATTATTTTTTTAACATGCTAAAAAAATGTAACTGAACAACTTGCATATGACTCACTATGTTCATTTAGGTTTTGCTCCAAAACATGTCATATCAGTAAGAAACTTGCATTCATTATAATGGATTTTGGATTTAATCCATTGTGTATGGGAGTAGTTGACCTGTAATCTCTGGATTTAAGAAAGATTCTGAGCAGTTTAAATTTTTTTCCCTCGTCATTTAAATGGGGATAAAAAATGATTTGAAGCATTTTGTAAAATGCAGCTTGACACTGCTTTGTAACCTGCTTTGGTTATCTAAAAAAATGTTGCAAAAGGTTTTCTTTCTAATTAAAAAATGAACAAATCAGAATATTAAATAAATGCAATACTGTTGGTTGCTGTGGCTATTATTAAATAAATCTTGGAGATAATTATTCAGTCATTTTTGGTAAGAGAAAGGACAACACATTATTTAATTTTTCTGTGTCATTAAAAAAAAAAAATACAGGAAGTCATGTTGATGAAGCTTTTCTCTTGCAGACTAACCAAAACCTTAATAGATCAGGATGGTCCTAGTTGGAGGGAGAAGCTGCCACCAATTCCAGTTGTTCCAGTTTCTGCTCAGCTGCACAGGTGGGATGGAGGCAACTTCACTTCAGAGCCTAAGCCGAGAAGAATGACAGACACCAGTAGAGAAGAACAGCTGCAAAAGAATGGTATGTAGAGCTAATGCAGACATATAGACAAAAAATAAAGAAATTTCATTGAAAAATAGAATATATTTGTTGTTAGTGATGTCAAAGAAACTGCTATAGATAATATTTATCACAATCCTTTGTGAAAAGCTAAATGAGGTCATGGTCATTTACATGATTAGGTTTAACAGGCTTCACAGAGCCACAGTTAGCTATGCATCTGAGTAATCTGTGGCCATCATTTAATTGTACTAAGTATTACTCAGTTCTTTAGAATAGCAAGTATAGCCTTTTAGATGGCTGGCCCAGTAAGATGGGCTATAGAAGAACTTTTCTGATGCTGTTCACTTTGCCTTCCAACTCTGGCATTGGGTAGTCAGTAGCTGCTTTTTAACTGTGGTACATTGGGAGTTTATACGTAAGCACTGAATGCTTTGCTCCTTTAAGACACACTTCCTCCTGAATTTTTCCCTTCATGGGAGTTTCCATTTTTCCACTCAGGAAATTCAGGGGAAGGAGTCCTTATAATTTTATTTTTATTGACATCAAACATTTTTCCTGAAAAGACCTTTACTGTGGCTTCCATTACTGTTAATTGACTCACCTTTGAGTTTAGCTTAATACAAAAAAAAAATGCAGAACATAAGATCCTCCTGTTTAACACAAGGTAGGCAACAAAGCATAACTGAGTTACTAGTTAAACATTTAGCAGTGATAGGGTATCTATCTAATCTCTATTACTGCAGCAGTCTGCATTCTGGCACACTACAGATTTAATGGTTTTAATGTTGTCTGAAAGATGATCTTTACATTTATCTGTACCTGATGTAAAACAGTAGACAACTTGCAAATAACAAGTCCGTATATGAGAATTGAACATTTTGCTCAGGAATCAGATGTGGCTCTAGAAACTTACAGTAGTGTCATTCATACAAGATCTGAATGGTGATGCATACTGCAATAGAGTAATGCTACAGAATATAATTTTTTTTAAAAGGAAAATGAGGGGGATATAGGTGCATAATTTAAGATGAACTGATAAAGAATTCATTGTACTTTTAAAAATAAAATATTTTCATTAAAGTTGTTGTACATATATATCTTTAGTGATTTAACACTCTTAATGATTGGGCAATAATTGGCTTTATCATTTATTTTGGAATGAAGTAGACAGTTGGATTTTGCTTTAGTAGATTGCTGTTGACCATAAATGGCTTGAACATTGCATTTTGTTGTAGTGTTTATAGTGCTGACTTTTTCTGTGAATTATTTCACTTGTTATTTATTTCAAGGTATAACTGAACTGTTTAAACCTTTTAAGTAAGATGTAACTTGCATCAATATAGCCTACTAACTTTAACAGAGGACTAGAACATTGTGGTAGAGAAAGGTGCAAACGTGAAAAGTTCCTCAGAACAGCAGTGATATCCAACCTGTTCTGAACTTAATGACATTTGCTATCAAGTGTATTCTGCAATATTTTGATACAAAATCCTATGTCTCAACTATTTTAAATATATTGGGCTGTGTTTAGGTTTTATAAATATTATCTGAAAACCTTCACCAAAGTTGGACTCCCGAGTATGTAGTTGCCTTTTAGGGCCTGTGAGACCTAGGGGAAGAGCTGCTGCTGGAAACATGCCAGTAATAACAGTCATCAGTGAAGCCTTATGGCTGGCTGACACTTTTTTTGCATGTGTTGAGTTTTGTTTGTATCATATGACTTGAGTTAAAATTCAGGTATGTTTCCTGTTTCAGTCTTCTCTGATCTCAGATTATTACTTTTTTTCAAGTCTATGTAAAGTTTTCTGGCATAGAAGAGTGCTGTGTTTCCATGAAAGAGCTCATGGATTTAAATTTTTTGTTAAAATCATCTTTTTAGATACATTCTTTAAAACCTAAAGGAGTGTCATACCCTTTAGAAAAGCACAAAAACAAATACTTTTTTCCCCCCCACTATGATTTACTTAGAACTATGTTACTAATTATTTTTTACTTGCTACAGAGACATGAAACTACAGTCAGGACTACTTTTCCATTGCAAACATAGCTAAAAATTCTAATCTAACTTTGAACCAATCACAGAGTGATGTGGAGTTTAGAAGGAAAGATAATTTTGGCAGAACAGGGTACATTTACATTTACGTACATTTACATTTATGTACATTTACAGTTGGTTGTTTTCAGATCATTCAAAACAATTATTTTGCCAGCTTACCGTAGTAATTGCTTGCAGAAAAGTGTTGGATTATATTACAGCCTCCCTAGTGTGACAGAGATAATGTAGAAGACTTTAATCCTATTGATAGATCTGCACCATTGTAAATAAAATCAGTTATCTCAGCAGAGATATGTCATCCACACAGAAAGAGTGAAGGAGCAGAGTTAGAAGTAGACCTGCCTGTTGTATTCTGGGTGTTTCAGCAAAATAGTTACACTGGTGGATCAGAAGGTGTGTGTTATGCCAAATATGTATATGGTGATTCATGCCTTCTTTAGAGCAGCAGCAAGATCTGGAACAGAAATTGAATTGCCCTGACTGATTGAAGATGCACCAGATATCAGGCATTTGTTCTTAGTCTGCATAGGCTGCTGAGCTACTCTGAATGAACTGGCCTTCTTAAATAACATTGTGATTCTTTTGTAATACAGGTGAAAAAGAAGAGGAGAAGTTCAAGACATTAAAAAATGAGGGGAATGATTTTGTGAAGAAGGGAAAATATGAAGAAGCTGTAAATAAATACAGTGAGTGCATGAAGCTAAATACCAAAGAATGCACTATCTACACTAACAGGTAAAGATCCAACCCCATTTTGTGGGATAACAATACTTGTTATATTTTATGACTGCAAATAAAATTTTGCATCGCCTCAGTGACTATCAAATGATATTTTCCATTTGATCAGTGTTTCCAATGGAGTTATAATTAGCATAGCATTTTGCAGCATTTTTTCAATAATGCCAGTATAATTGAAAGCAAATGTGCAGTCGCAGTATCTCAAATATGAAAAACAGCATTTCAGAGAAAAGGTACATTTTGAGAATACAAAAGTGGGAGCAGTGCACATTTGCATTATTTTTAAAGGCTGACCTAGCACTGTAGTATAATTCTTTCTGCTGTAATCCTGTCAGCTTCCACTAACTAAGAAGGATTTGGTTAGTCTAGTATTTTAGTAGGACACTTCCAAGTAATAATAAAGTGCAAAAAGTGATATTGCTAATTCGGTTCAGAGTACTGTTTCCTCCCAGAACAACTGTATAAAATCAGTATTTCATTACTGTGGTATTAATACTCTGCTAGCATAGGCTCTGCTTTTGAAATGCATGCATTTCTGTTTAACTCCAAGCACGTAGGTGAGTCATGCTTGAATTTTGAGTTACACTGCAGAAATAGGCGCTTTCTAAATCCATCCAGTGATATCATAAATACCTACTGCTTTTGATGTACAGTTAAAAACACCCGATTGTGGTGGAATTGCATGAAGTATTAAAATTTACATTTATGAGTAAGATATTGCTCTCACTGCAGTACTTTAAAATTTACTTATATTGCATTGTGTTTTGTTTTTCTGCATTAGAGCTCTCTGTTACTTGAAACTGTTTAAATATGAAGAGGCTAAGCAAGACTGTGATCATGTTCTTCAAATAGATAATTCTAATATTAAAGCTTTCTACAGAAGAGCACTAGCACACAAAGGGCTGCAGGTGAGGAAAGCAGAACATGGCAGGTATTGTTAAGCGCTTCTAAACTTGCTTATGCTCTACAAAGGCAATCAGGTAGTTGCAACAGATGGGTAAATACAAGCTAAATATGCAACATGGAAGGCTTATTTCTTTGTAGAGCACTGGACATGTATAAGAGGGGTGTGTGTGTGTATAAATATATATATATATAAAAGAGGATTCATAAAATTGGAGAAAGCAATAAAAATGATCGGGAGTTGATGAATAATCTTAATGAAAGATTTTTTAAGAGCTAAATACATGTAATTGGGCAAAGATAAAACTAAGCTGGGAAGTGTTATTAGTTTGTAAGTATGGAAACAATTATTCATAACAGCCGAAGTGGAATTTAATTTAGTAAATAAGGACGTTTATAGATTCCCTGAGGTGTAGTTAAGATCAGGAAAAAACCCTGCTTGTGTGCTGGCCTCTAGTATAGGACATGGAACTAGAAGGGACCTGCTACAGCTGGTAGTCCTGTGTTGTATTTGTCAAAGTCAACATTAAGCTAAGTTAATTAAGTGCAGTTAGAGTCACATTTTATTAATATTGAAGGAATATTACATTTTATTAGTATTGAAGGAATATTACATTGTAAGCTTAATGCTGAAAAGCAGCAGTCGTCAATAGTGTCATATTTGGATGTGACATTGAGAAAATAAATTACTTCACTCTACATACTTTAATATTAAAAAATACTCTTAAAGTACTAATTTAAAGCTATCTTCAGTTTCATTTTTCCTTTAATGAAATTACATTATCTATTTTGTAGTTATTGCTGCATATTTGATGCCAATGACCAGGCATTTGTGTATTTTTTACTTACTTAGAACTGCCATAATGGTTTTTTTTATAATTTATTTTTCTAGTTGTTTATAAAAACGTCTTTTCCCTTCTACTCACAGAATTACCAAGCCAGTGTTGATGATCTCAACAAAGTACTTCTAATAGATCCAAATGTTCTTGAAGCAAAAAAGGAGCTGCAACAGATAACCCAGCTGCTTAACCTTAAAAGTGGTGCTGGAGCTGGCAGTCAGCAAAAGCAAAGGAAGAAAATAACCATACAGGAGGTACACCTGTTTGTTTTTAAATGCATGCAGTACAGATGCCACACACTGGAAGAGAGAACATTAAAGCTTTTGTTCTGCAGTTACTGCTCTACACTTTTTTGACTGCGTTGTGTTTTCATGCAATTTTAAGAGGATATTGGAGTTTTCTTGCGTACCATGTGTTTGGTCTCCATTGCTTTCTGTAATAAAGCTTGTACTGCCTTGAGGTACATTCAGAACTGAAAAGAAATGAAAAAAGTACTTTGAGAGGGCACTAAAATTGAGGAAATTCTTATAATCAAAAGCTTCTCAGACTTCAAAATAACAGTTTTGCTTTTAGTTGGGGCTATTCAGGCAGCCCCTGGGGCTGTGCTGGCAAAGGGCTGTTGGCAGATGCACTGCACACTCTTGTGCTAGCAGTGATGAAGTTACTGCTCTGAGGAGTGAAATCCTGCCTTTCCAAGAAAGGCTGTGGGGAAAATACCCACAGGATCTTCTAAAAGGAATATGTGGTAGAAGGTAACACGCTGGAGAACTAACTGGGCAGAGTTCAGTCTGAATTAGGTGATGAAAGGATTATCTCAGTCATGTGATATTTTTAGGTCGATGTTTTGAATCAACTTTGACCCTTTAAGAATGTACTTTCCCTTTTTTGTTTTATAATTAAATATATAGCTGCCAGTCTGGACAGTGTTATAAAAGCTACTGTAACTTGGTAATGAAATTTCAAAACCAGTAATCAAAAATCAGTAATACAGAAGCAATGTCTTTTACTGGAACCCTCTGCAGCTGCGTGAGTTCTTGGGATTTGTGTAACTGGCCTAAGGCTGCAGTAGTGTTCCCTAAGCCCTGGGCTGTGGCGAACAGGGACCTGGAGACCGGGCAAAGAGGCTTAGGAAGTGACTATGTCACTGAAGGACCAGTCAGGTTTGTCCAGGGCTGATGCAGGAGGCATTTATGCTTGCGAGGAGAACTGTTGGAGCTGCGCCCTTAGAGAGCCTCTCTTGTCTGCTGCGAGATGGGGGATGGGGATTGCATGAAAGCAGCTTGCCAAAACATAAAGTTTAGTTAGGAACTCTGATTTATTATTATTACTCCATTTTAATCAAGCTGTAATTACGTGCTCTAGGTGAACCTGCTGGAGCAGGGGGTTTGGACTAGATAATCTCTAGAGGTCCCTTCCAACCTCAGCCATTCTGTGACAGATTCTGTGACAGAGTGGAGTGCTGGGCACTAAAATCTCCTAAAAGGAAGAAAATAGCACTTCTTCCTAAAAACCTCTAGCGATAGATGGGGAAGGGGTGCGTTATATAAGAAAAGAACTTACTTAAGTCCATTTCTTGTATGAAGAAGTATGTGGAGCTTCAGGTTATCTGCATGTCCATTTTAATGGTTTGTTGCTGTTTCCTTTTTGAAGGTGTCTGAATTTGATGAGGAGGAGGAACAGGAGGGAGAGGTTATTGCATCAGAAGATGCTGGGACTAATCATGCAGTCCCTGAAGTCGCTGGAACAAGGATGCCAGTGAAGACCTCTGAAAAACTGTCTATTTCAGCACCAACTAATGCTTATGACTTTGGTCAGATTATAAATGCAGTGAATGCCAGTAAGGATAAGCGTGCTTGTGCAGATCTGCTGGCAATGACTGAGCCCTCAAAACTGCCAGTGCTGCTGAGTAACAAACTTGAAGGAGACACCTTCTTGATTTTTATCCAGTCATTGGGATGCTATGTGCTTGGAAAAAATCCTGAGCTTGTTTATCAGCACCTTTTCTACCTGAGTAAAGCAGAAAGATTTAAGGTAAGAATATAGGTTGAATGCTTACCTAAATTCCTTTAAAATTCTGTCCAATATTTCACATTTAAAAAAAAAATAGATACACTGTGAATCTGTGTCCGGTGTCAATCTCTGAAATTCTGTCACCTGTGCTAATTATATGTATGTGTATTTTTTTTCCAGGTAGTTCTGGCTCTTCTTAGCAAAAAGGAAAAAGAACAGCTTCAGCAACTGTTTGACTTGCTTTCCAAAAACCAAAATCATCAATACACTTTGGAAGATTTGGAGAGCCTTAAGAAAGTTTATGAACTTTAAAAATAACTTAAAGTTTGTTTATTGCATGCATGCACAGAGTTGATAAGATCGGTGAATGAACTTGATGGGGATGCAGTGGGACTGTTGGAATTGTATTTTGTTTGTTTGTTGGTGGCATGTACACGTTTAAACATTTTTAAATTGCTGCTTTTTTTTTTTCTTGGAGCTGTATATATTTTTTAATCTCTAGAATTTAATGCATATCTTTGTTCAATAACAGTTCATATTATTTAATATACTGATTTTAATTAGACTATATTAATTATACATCTATTATACATAGTGTGTGTGTGTGTGTGTTTGTAAATATATATATATACACACACACATATATATATATATATATACATACACACACACACACACACACACAAGAAGTGCAAATTTGGTTGATGGTACGTTACATAATACACTTTTAGTCATCATTTGTTATATCCTTTCTGTGGGTTGTATGTTCTTTTGGTAAAGAAGTGTCCTCCAGATAGATGGATCAGTGAACAATAATTTTCTTAAAGTGAGTTTACAAAAAGTGTTGCTTTTTTTTTTTTGATAGCTAAACTGCTACATGCCATCTTTGTTTTTACTATCTCTGCTTTATACAAAACCAATTTAAATATTTTTGGTGTAATACAGCTAATCAGCAAATATTAGCTTGCCCTGGAAACTTCAAATGAAAATAATTATTAAATAAATTGATACTTTTAAAAATGATGGTCAAGTGAGCAGCTTTCAGTGCATAGGGACTTGGGAGGGTTGTGTGTGTGTAGAAGGATTCATGGTTTGCATAGCTTTTGAAGTGAGAGAAAAAGTGGCTGCCCTTGGCAATAAAAATGTTTAGCTCTGAGTTTTGTAATCAGATTATTTAAAATATGAGCTATTTCTGTTTACAGATGTATTAGTAAAGTTAAAAATACAACCTTTTTGTGAACACCAGGTGATTTTTGCTTTATTTCAGGCAATACTTGCATTTTATCTTTGATCCTGAAAATGATCAATATGAAGTTTGGGGGATGGGGGGCGGGGGGAGGTTCTTTCAAAGTTTTTTGATTTTTCAAAATGTATTTAAAACCCCAATGCATTCTTTGCCTCTGGGGAACAAATGTAACTCAAACTCACTAGCACTGCAGAAATTTGGATACTAATACAAAATAAAGGTATTTCTTGAACAATTCGTTGTTCTAGCTGCACATACTAGAATTGTCAAGAATACAACTTTCGATTCATAGAATCACAGAATGCCTAAGGTTGGAAGGGACCTCTAGAGGTCATCTAGTCCAACCCCCCTGCACACGCAGGGCCACCTAGAGCACGTGGCACAGGGCTGCATCCAAGCGGGTCTTGAAGATCTCCAGAGAAGGAGACTCCACAACCTCTCTGGGCAGCCTGTGCCAGTGCTCTGTCACCCTCACTGTCAAGAAGTTCTTCCTTAAGTTCCCGTGGAACTTTTTATGCTTCAGTTTGTGGCCATTTCCTCTGGTTCTGTCAGTGACCACCAGTGAAAAGAGGCCAGCCCCATCCTCCTCACTGCCTCCCTTGAGGCACTTATAGACACTGATCAGATCCCCTCTCAGCCTTCTCTTCTCCAGGCTGAACAGGCCCAGCTCCCTCAGCCTCTCCTCATAGGGCAGGTGTTCCAGGCCCCTGATCATCCTCGTGGCCCTGCGCTGGACTCTCTCCAGCAGCTCCACATCCCTCTTGTACTGGGGGGCCCAGAACTGGACACAGTGCTCCAGATGTGGCCTCACCAGGGCTGAGTAGAGGGACAGGATCACCTCCCTCGACCTGCTGGAGACGCTCCTCTTAATGCATCCCAGGATGCCTTTGGCCTTCTTGCCCACCAGGGCACACTGCTGCCTCATGGTCAACCTGTCGTCCACCATGACGCCCAGGTCCTTCTCAGCAGAGCTGCTCTCCAGCAGGTCGGTCCCCAGCCTGTACTGGTGTCTGGGGTTATTTCTCCCCAGGTGCAGGACCGTGCACTTGGCCTTGTTGAATTTCATGAGGTTTTTGATCGCCCAGTTGTCTAGTCTGTCCAGGTCCCTCTGGATGGCAGCACAGCCCTCTGGAGTGTCCGCTACTCCTCCCAACTTCTTAAAGATATTTCTTTAAAAGGGGTATTTTCTGCTTAAATGACAGACTCTTTTTGTGAGGCTGTCGTATATTCAAGACAGATCTATAGCTGGTCTCCTGGCGGCATGGCTGGCCAGACGTCTCCTACAATTTCATTCTTTGGTTGTGGTGGCGAGATGCTCGGGTTTGCTAACTTCCACTTCAGTATTTTTTCACTGTACTAAAACAAAAAGCATTGTGGTAGGTTGTCTATAGTTCCTAATTAGTTGTCAGAATCGTCCCAACAAGTCTTTTCTTTTGTACTAGCAGCAAGAGCTTACATTATTAAAATTCCCCATATTTTTAAATGTGTATCTCAAAGTTTATGCTAGGAAAAAGGAGAGAGGAGATTGGAACTAGAACTAATGCAGTTCTGTTCTATATGGAGGGGCAGCAGCTCCCTGTCCCGCAGGCTGCGCCGGGGAGGATGTGCCAGCCTGGGGGCACTGAGGGACGGTACTGTAGGGGATCTGATAAAGGATAGAAACAGCAGGAAATCAGATTTCATTTCATGTGCTTTTCAGGTAACAACCTTCTTGTAGCAGTAGGCATACCACCTGCTACACAGCTACATATACATATATATACATAGAGCTATATATACATATACACACACACACACATATATCTATATATGTGTGTGTGTATGTGTGTGCACAAACATACCTAGATAGAAGATTTCAATACACTTGAGAGCTCTAAGAGATTAAAAATAATGAGGAGAGACTGGGACCCCAGGCCCTTCAGCAGTTTGTCAGGAATGCTGCTAACCAAGACCACCTTTCAGATGCATGTGCCTACCAGTTACATAAATGAAACATTATTTGAGGTGTGATATTTTCTAATTTTCACATACTAGTATAAAAATCAATTACTCATTTGTGTTTGAGCCCATCTCCAGAATTCTGCATCTCTTCAAGACTGAGACCTGTTACTCTTAACTCTTGCCCACAGCTCTGCAGCCAGAGAAACAATCTGTTTAAACCATATTCTTGAAATAGCAAAAGCATCAAAAGGTCACTAGATGGGTAAAGGCACAAGTTCAAAGGGGCTTTTTTTTTTTTTTTTAAATCTATTATTTTGCCAACATAAACCTACATATTGAGTCATCTTTAAGTAGAAGGTGAAAGTCTAGCTGTTACCTGGGAAAGTTTTAGAATAAGGTAAAGAGCTGTGGCGTTGGGGGCTCTATGTTACTAATATATTGATTAGGAAAAAGCAGGGCAGGGGGTGTGGATAAAGACAGCATGAAAACAGTTTTATAATTTTAAAGTAGTATCAGTTACTTTAAAGCTGTTGAGTAGGAGACATTTTCAGAAGATAGCAAATGACAAAACTTGATGAAGTTGTTAAACATGAAATAAGCCTGACAACTAAAGTTTGTATCTCACGGTGTGGTTTACTTTGACACCGAAACAAATCCAGAACTTTTGCAGCAGGAAATCACCATTAAAAAAAATCATTTAATAAGCAGGAGTGAGACCAGTTATTATTATGACTTCTTAGAAAGATGAGCTGTTAAAATTGTCTTCTGGAGAGCGCATTTATCCATGTGGGACTAGAGAAATGGCTTTTCATAGCTGCGTGTAGATGCATAACCGCTAATTTCAGTACAATCTGAATTTATTTGTAGAACGTTAACGCAGTGGGCAGCGAAAGGCGCCTGTTGTAACACAACGTTCCAGCTTGCCCGGCCGAGGGGCCAGAGGTTAACGCGGTTCAAGACAGACACGATGGTGGGACCAGCAGCTCCGCAAGCTGAAATTACACCTCGTTAGTCTGGGCTAAATGAAGCGCTGCAGTCAGTCCGGTTTGCCAGAAGCCCCATGGACCAGTGGCGGGAGGGAGTCATCGCTCGCTGCAACCGGCACTCGCCACCGTCCTGTTCCAGGAGCTCAAACAGCGGCAGGTTTGACCAAACCGCGCTGGGCCGCAGGTCTCTCCTCGCCCCCCGCAAGGGCCACGGCTGAGCCCTGGCGCAACGCGGCGCTGAAGCGGCACCAAGAGGCCGGCCCCGGGGAAAGCTCTGCCCCAGCCCCAGCTAAGGGTGCATGGCCAACGGTTCTCGCTTTTCCTGCCATTCTGGCTGATGGCTTCATTTTTAAGGCAGTTAATGCAAGCGTTAGTGTAACAACACTGAGCTCAAATGATATTCCCAGCCTTGGGCACTTATTAGTAGCTGCCTCTTTTTTTTTTTTTTTTTTTTTTGGTAAAGAAAACCTGATTTCAGTCCATCTTCCCCAAGGAAGGAAGGGGCTGTTCTGAAGTCCTGCACCAGCAAGGCTGCTCACATCTGAGGTGCACATTCCCAAGAGACCTGGGCCAAGCCATCCTCTTCCCTGATGTGGCTGTTTCAAGCATCTCCTAGGGATGCTGGACTTTCCTTCTGCACCTTATGATGCATGTTTTTTTTTTTCCCCCCTGAAGTAAAAAGGAATAAAAAAAAGCACCTGAAAGTCACGGTTTTGATAGCTTAAAGATAGATATCAAATAGACAACTCGGCTAGAGCCCTTCAAAGCAGACCAGCAAAGGGACAGCGGCCTCCTGGCACCTGCTCCTGCCTCGTGCCCAGCAGCGCCCTGGCAGGCGCTTGGCACAAAGGCAGGAGCTGGGAGCAGCTCTGGGCTGCCCCTGCCCTCGGCCACCACAGCTGCAGCTGCAGCTTCCCGCTGCAGCCCCTGCGCCGCTCCCGGGCTCACACAGAGAGAAAGAGCCTGGGAGCGAGTCTGTTGCGGCAGCTGGGAATCACCGATGACGCCCGAAGTCTCACTCAGGAGCCCGGCCCATGAATTGCAGCGCTGTGACTGCACTGCATAGCTGCAGCTCTCGCACGGAGAGGCTGCTGCCACCCAGGAGCTCTGTGCTCGGGAGGACCAAACAGCAACACAGAGGAGATCAGATTTTGCTATGGAAGAGGGAAAGAAAGCAGCAAAGGCAGTGGCTGTGAAGGCCAGGGGCAGGAGCAGCATCATGGGGGCGGCCCAGGAGCCCCACAGCAGCCCCTCTCCCATGGGTGCCTGCCCGCGTGGTGGCAGCGGCAGTGATAGGGGTGCATTGTGCATGCGAGGGCTGCTGTGCTCGGCACCCGTGTGAGCTGCTGCACGTGGCACCGGCATGGGCTTCACAGCAGCCCTGCCCCAAGCCAGGGCAGATGAGGAGACACCACAAGTGGCAGAAGCCCCTTCAGAAAAGCCAGAGCTGTTTTCCATAAAGCAGCAAGAAAAAAAAATACAAACTTTTTTTCCACTGTGAAATCCCCAGACAACTCAGCAGTATGGGCCTTGGCTCGTGTTCTTGACAACACCAAAAATGCCTGTCACTGTCCCAAGTACTCAAGGGTACTTTAAAGGACCTGTGTTTCAACATAGTTATTTCAGAAACAGTGGTATAGCGTATTTGCTGCAAGGGCCTGGCCTGCAGGCAAGCAGAACTGCTCTAGCTGAGAGAAAAGGAGGCGGCCACTGCTCCAAGAGGTCTCTCCACTGTGGCTCACGTGTCCTGTCCGAGGACGCAGGGGTGAGATCCCAACTCCAGCCCATTCTGTTAGCCCAGTACCAAGCACAGCCCCAGAAAGGGGCTCCTGGTACTGAATGCCAGTACACGGAACACAGGGACAAACGTGTCCTGCTCCGGGGCTTGTCCCTGCACCTTTTGGACCTGCATTTTCACAAGATGGCTTCACGCTCTCACAGCGCGGAGGCGGCTCCACTTCCTCTAGTTTCTTTATGGCAGTTTTCAAAATCTTATATGAAAACGCTACTGTGAAATCCTATACACAATCTGGTTGATACTTGCCAAAATTTTCCTTTTGGGAGTGCAATGAACTCTGCCTGCATGGTCTGTGTTACACCAGACCCACTATCAGCTCCACTTGCACCCTCCATCAACGCAGAGGCATCCAGGCACGTTCTCACCTTTGCAGGGCTGCGATGTCGCTGCTTGTCTGAAGGGCAAACGTGGAAGGTTACCTGGCAAGCAGCAGCATTTCGCCAGCTTTCCAGGCACGGTCCAGGCAGCTCCCACCCCTCGGCATCTTGCACGTCCATGGAACCGCCGGGGCAATGTGGGGCAGGGAGCCTGCGCGCCCCATGCTGCATCCGCACGGCCACAGTGACAAGACCTTACACATCACCAGAAAACTCAGACACGCAGGATTGCCACACAAACCCAATGGCAGGAAATAATGTGCAAGTCTGGACTAGTTTTTTTTAAACTAGAAAAGCATACGCAAATTGGGAAAACAGACATTTCTAGCAGCTTTCATCTGTTTAAAGATGGAACTCTTTAGAAAAAAATCTGGAAATAGTTTTATGGAAATAAGTAATGCTAAAGTACTTCCAAGGCAAGATAACTTTTATAATTACAAGCACTAAATGATAAAGTCCTGTTCAAATATTCTCCTGAACTATCACAGCAATCTGCTATATCTGTAGCAGAGGTCTGTAATCTGATGTAAATTAGTCAAATTGGCCAGAAACCACAGGGAAAATTTCCAAAAAGGAACTATTATGCCAGGACAGCAGAAGCAAGAGTCAAGAAACTTGATCTTTCCTGTGGCTTGTTTCTCTAAATGTTCCACTTATGAGAACAAGTTCTTCCTTATACTGGCAATTGTGCAGATAAGATACAGGCATCTCCTATACTAGCGCATTGGTGGAAGCGCTGCATCTTTTACCATATTTGACAGACTTGATATCAAATTCCACACTGCATTAGATTTCATAAGGATTGCTCCGAGTAGACAGTGCACAGGCAGTGCATGTGACTGCTTTCCATCATATTATCCAGGAATTAAAGAACAAGCTTTTTGCTTAAAAACAAAACAACTCCTCACACTTCACTATCTTTAAATACATAATCTTATTAAAGGTGATTTCAAAGTGACAAGAAAACTCCACACACCATCATTATATATTTATATTATACATATAATTTCCCTGCACAAAAAAATGGAGGTACCAAGATGGGTTTAAATTTGCAGAGGAATGAGATGTCTCCTCCACCTCGCAGTTTGCTGCCATAGGCATTAGGTTGTATTGCTGCACGTTAACATGCTCCGTCTGCAGCACAAGTGCACTGGATAAAGCCAACACTCACATTGCGAAAGCTGGAAATGACACCAGCTGCTATATGAGACATCAGATGAAACACTAAACTGAAAAAAACACAAACCAAAGCAGAAGTTCACTTTATGGCACAAAAACAAAACAAAACAAACAACAACAACAACAAAACACCATAATTTCTGGCTTCAGATGGCCGGTCATACAAGACTGCATAAAACCCAACGTGCCCCGGGCTCTGGAGCCACAAGGCCCGGCCTGGCCATCACATCAGGTCCACAGCACCTGCAGGGCAGAACCTCCTGCCCCTGCCCGCGCCACTGGTTTTACACTTCAGTCCTCAGCTGCAACAAGAGATTCTATACAGGGAAATTCAAAAACTGATTTGCTACTAGAGTAACAGCAAGTACTTAAGTTAATACTGATATTGATTCATTTGCTCTTCAATAACAACATATTTTAAAATCATTCACACTTTATCAGAAAAAAAGGGAAAAAAATCCATAAGGAACAGAGCATAAGTAAGGAGCTGTTAACACTCTAACCTGACCTATGAAATGTAAAATTTACATTTGCTTCCAATCCAGACTGCCAGATGTCATGGCAAAGACTGCCTTTATGCCTTGCAGTTATTTCTAGGGCACACCATGTGCTTCTCTCATTCTATTTCTTATTCTCTCCTTGAGCATCTACCATTGGAAACTGCAAAAGAACACTCTGTTAATTGCAGCTTTAAAGCTGACCCAGCACAGCAGTTCTCTTCTTGCAATTCACTCTGATCAAAATACAGCTCATGCCTGGGTCAGGAACCAGGCAGATGCAGGTATTCCTTCCATCTTGCATTCCAATTAATTTTAGCTTCCTACTGTCAAAATGAAGGTAAGAAAACAAGCCTAATGAGAAGGCAGATCAGTCAAGCAAATAAATACCAGTTATTTACCCAGAAATTCTGGACAATTTGCAGCATTTCAGAAGGAAAGTCCTGCAGACCACGTGGCTTCAGGTAGAATGGAGCTATAGTCCAGTTTGGCAGCGAGACCATCACTGTCCATTCGTACTAGGTGAAATTTTTAAATAGATTAATACATGTACATGAGAGCTACCTGCTCTCTTAAAACCATTTACTGTCCTGCCCGCTGCAGAGATTGCTACTGTACAAGATGAAAAGAAATCGCATTGAAATCTTAGACAAAAATGCAACTCGTGTTAGGATCTATGCTTCAAATTACCAAAGCTTGCAGCTTCCCCAGCACCTCAGAAAGCAGCACAAGGGCAGCACCTCGCAGGGAAAAGGGCCCTGGGGGCCACGCCGAGGCTGCCAAGCACGCTCAAGGCAGGACACCTGCAAGGTAGTACTTAGACATTTATTTCAGATATGCAGTTTACACGCATATTATTCAGCAAAACTGAATTGCAAATATACAAATACTATAACAAGCATTATCAAATAATGTAACTGGCACTAGTGTTATAAGCATATTAATGAACCTGGTGAGGGTAAGTCATGGAAGAGGACTGCAGCTCATGGCATTTTTTTTTTTTACCCAACTGAACTTCCAGTAGCACCATAAAGGCAATACTTACAAGAAACACAAGACAGAACATTGTTAACCGTTATTCTGATATTCACATTTTTTTTTTTTTTCCATTTTAGTGAATTACCTAGCAAAAAAACGTTAACAGTGCAGGCACTCTGGCCAGCTTCAGCTTGTGCTCAGCTGTACATCTTCCATATGCAAAAAACAAGAACGAAAAAAGCCAGCATATTTAGAACCCATCTTTGCATTTGTGCAATCGTTGCACTGTACTTTGATTCAGGGATTGAAGATATGCATGTCTTGCAAAGAGATGTCGTATGAAAGTCATCCACTAAAGCCTGAGTGAGTCTTTGGTAGGCTAATACTTCTTTATTATTATACATTTATCTACCACAGTCATTTTATTCACTAGAATTTTCTTTTGTGATCCAAGGTGGCCAAAGAGGACATTCTGGAGAACATTACAGTAAAATCCTCAAACGACCAGGCACTTAAAACCCAGTCTTTTCCAAAGGCACCAAGAATTGATGGGGCACCATTTCCCCCCTCCCTTCCACCCCCAAAAGGTGATTGCAACTTATTCTCTACAATGCTTATAAATCAATGGATTCTTTACAGTTTTAATACAATATATAGTAGCCTTATCTGCTGCATGGTTGATTGTATGAATAAATAAGTAACCCCACTGTTCTTCATAGGTGACTTTTCCTTTCTACCATTTATCAAGTACCAATTTCTGCTACTTCAGAATTATGTGAGATGCCATAACCTTGCTCAAAGTGCACGCGCACGTCAACACGTGCGGCGCAGATGCCCACGCGCTCCGACCACGGGGTCGGCCAGGAACCAGTGATCACTGCAAACAGTCATTGCTGAGGCACCTTGGTACAGGCCTCTGCAAAACTTGTCTCCTATAACTGAAGTTCACCCCAGATTGGTTTCACTTTAAGTTACAAACCCAGCTAACATCCATTTATCCCACACCCCGTATTCGTCAAGTGAACAGTGCAGGAAATACTATTCATTTTAGCATTTAACAGATTAAGAATTAGCCAATTTTGTCTAAATACACCAGGTATATGCTTTCAAGCAAAGTTGTGGCAAAAATACAAAACATGGACTTATTTGTACTGTTGTAATGCACTTGTTAAAGCCTTCATGTCTCTTCACATAGGTCTGTAAGATCCATATGAAGTGTTCTCCCTTATTGGGCAGGTACATATAAAATGCAGTTGTATCAAAACCTTGCTTCTGTTGATCACCTGAACCTTATGGGAGCCACACATAATTCAACCAGCTTTCAGACAGGGTTCTTCAGTGGTAAATGTTTTTGCAGCACTTAGAGGCTTAGATTTCAGTCTGAATTGCAGTGCTTAATTCCACAGCGTGTGGTGAATGGTTATTGTTTGTTTCCTTCAGTGTCTCACCAACACCTAAATCTGCATCTGTTGGCGACCCGTTATTAGCGCTTTCCTCTGCGATATAACCCAGCTGCGGAGCATCAGCGCCCGCAGCGAGGGCAGGAATTCCACTCTGGTGAGGAGAGTTTTCCAAGCGATCATTTTCCACCTCTGGGAGAGCGCTAACAGCAGCGAAGCGGCTGTGATAATCGCTGGAGCCGTGGCTGCAGGAGGTTTTCATGCTTTCCATATCCGAGCAGCTGAACTCTGAGAAGTGACTTGAGTGCGAATCTGCTACCGACGGAACGCTGTCACTGAGAGAGGGGGAGTCGAATTCGCTAGAGTTTGTGCTTTGCTGTTCCAACAGCTGAGCATCCATGTCCTCTCGCGTCTCATTGATCTTCATGCTACTTTTCTTTCTCAGTTTAGTTTTGCATTTTTTTCCAGCTGTTGTTTCTTTGGACCACTTGGTGGCACCAGATTTACTTTCTGGTAAGCAGGCTGTCGAACACCCAGCATTACCCCGGCCTGCAGCGCTGCCGTCATCGACGCTGCTGCTTCCGCTGTTGTGTCTGAATTTGGCTGGCTTTGATTCAATATCCACTTGCACTTCCATACTGTTGCCTTCCCTAGAAGGAAAAAGACTCTGTGAGCATAAGCAGTCCTCCTATAGAGAGGCCAGTCAATATAGTCAAACCAATCCTTGCTGCTTTTCAAAATACATAGCAGAAGTTAGGGATGTGGCTTGTTTTAGGGAAAGCTAGAGGAAGTATTTAACTTCCCCCCCCCAAAAAAAAAAAAAAAATATCCCAGAGAGAAAAAGATCAGCTGCCTTTGAGGTACAATAACCATGTTCCTCTTCGGAAGAATATCCTTACTTGACCACTGATATCAAACAAAGTGTCTAATTCAGTATGGAACGAAATTTGTAATTTCAAAGTTTAAGTAGTTAAGTAGAATGGCTGAGGCATGCTTAAAAATTATCTCAATAAGTAAGGCTTATTAATCTAACTTCTACCATGTTTCTCTTACCTATCCAAAGGGATATAGGAGTTCAGAATGGATCCTGCCATTGCTTTGGTACTGGCATTGTCGCTAACCGTTCCCAAGCTAACAGTGCCGGACTCTCCACTCAGGCTGTATCGTTCTTTCTGCACATCTGCTTGCACCTCCAATCTTGGAAAGTTTAAAAAAAAAAAAAAAAAGATTATATGCTACCACAATAGTTAATACCCTAATTAAAAGTTGATGTCATTTGTTTTTCCACTCTTCTGTATTAAGTACAGTTCATTAGTTACTCCACAGAGAGGCATGTTTTTTCCCTACTGAAAGAGGCTGGTGCCAAAAAAGTCTATTTTCTAATCAAGAGAGACAAAACAATAAACTTCTCAATAAAGCAAAATGTTGCACATTAACAAGCAGTTGCAGATACTCTCTTCCCTGGGATTTATAAGAAAGACTTCCAGACTAACCTATGATTTTTTGCAGGTAACATCCTGTACTGTAAAGCTTTTAGAGCGTCCGCGTCTCTCCTGCTGCACAATTATTACTAATAAACAACAAGCACATAATTGCTCAGTACCTATCAACTGCAATAGGAATAATAAAAACCCACTCTTAAGCTTGAGCTGAGCAGATAAAATAAAAATGAATTTTAAATAGAATTTCATCTATGAACACGGCTGCATTAGACATGAGGTGCCTCCAATTGAGGTCCAGAAGAGAAGATGCTCTCCTGCAAAGCTGGAGTCAAGACCTCAGGCCCTTCTCACCCTGAAAAAAAGGTTAGTTTTCTCCTCTGAAGACTGTGTTGCAGCAGGATCTTTTGGAATAAACTTGTCACAGATGTACTAGCTCTATCTCCCAAAGACAGTCAGTTTAATAAGAACCCATTTAAGCATTAAAAAAGTGAAAACACAAGGAATCAGCAGCATCACCTCTACTCCATTTGGAGATGGCTGCCACTGCCTCTGTCTCTCACCTGTTAAAGCAGTTAACCATTGCACTTCCCGAGAGGCTCCCTGTTATACTGGCCCCAGCCAGGGCCATGGTGCTGGCAGTTTCACTGAGGTTGTCCCGGATGGCTCCTATCCTGTCCATGTGGCTCCCGCTGGCGCTCAGGCTGCCGGTGAGGCCGCCGACGCTGCCCTCACCGATGCTGGGGTTGTGTCGCGCCTCCGCCACTGACGCGGCGTCTGTGGATGCAAACAGAGACAGCCCGTCAGGCACGCGAGCACAGCGGAGCACTTGGGAGAATGTAACCTGGGACTCTGTCTCTCAAAAATAACACACAGAAAAAAACTTGTAGAATGTACTGAGATGAAAAGGTAACTTTGTCAAAAAGGGGAGCAGGTCTTGGAGTTGCTACAGTGGTTGTTATTATGCCCCAGGTCCCATATGTAAGTTGCTGAAAAGTTTACTGCATGCAGGGCAAGTAATGTGGAGTCAAGGGACACAGAACACCATGACTAAGAGTACTGCTGTGTAACTAAAGAAAAACACCAGGTTAGCTGCTAAAAGGATTCGTCTTCCCTATTAGAGATAAAAATCAACAAAAAAAGCGAACAGCTTCCACAGAGCAGTATTCTAAAAAAGTGTTACTTTTATCCTACAACTTTTACCTAGCGAAAGGACATTATATAAGTCTAATTAAAATGACTAAGAGCTTGAATGCATCACTACTTGGAATTTGAACACCAAGTACTGACTTGGAAAAAAAAAAAAAAAGATTGAAGCTAAACTCTTGACTAGTTTAACATAGGATTAGGCTGTGGATCCACTGCACTACATTGCTGCCCTTGCGAGATCTTGTTGCCCTTTGGAAAGGAGGGACAATGGAAGCAGGATGCACAGGTAGATTTTAGTCATCCAGATCAGATTTTAAGACTCTCGTCTAAGAAATTAATGTGTACCTGCTTCCAAGAAACTCTATGCTAAAGAATTACTCCAGAGGCACTGCCTAGCAAACGGCGTCACAGTAAACCTGGGCACAAAGCCTGGATTTACAGGAAATAAGTCACTGAATTTTCTTACCTACAGCTGCATTTGTTCCACCAACATTGATATCGTTTTCATCGTCGAATTCAATGCGGACACCCTTTCCATTGCCCGCTGACACTCCACAACCTCCGCTGCGGCACAGCGAAATTGGAACAACCCCATACACATAAGCCAGCATAATGGGAACACCAATACCTACAGAACAGAGCACAAAGCTTTTCACTCAATATAATGGCTTTTTTTTTGTTTGTTTAATCTTTTACAAAAATCATACTACATACCAGAACTAATAAATATTTTACAGTTAAAAAAAAGGAAAGAAATATGAAATATTGGTAAGTCACTAAGATGAAATAATAAGAAAATACTTTCAGCAGGCAGAAGCCCCCATCAGTAATGTTAGGAAAAGAAGCGTAATACTGGGTGAATTAATACTTCTGGCATGTAGCTAATGTCTTCTACAAACAAAACAAAAATACCTGATATTTAAAAGGTTCGTATAAGCCCCATTAAGGACTATTAATAATGTTTTATCTGAGAAGTAGAAATAGTACAGCTCCATTTCAATTGTCATTCAAGCAAAAATGTTACAACCTCTAATAAGGAGCTCGATATTGTATCGATGCAAGTGAAACGAGGTTTTGTTATTAGCAGGACATAACATGATTATTACTGTAGTGTTTCCATGTTTACTGTAGCATTCCATTGTATTGCATTGTTTCCTTTTGAAAGAAACATTCATAATTATTCATTTTTAACAGAATTCGATTCCAAGGAATGAGAGGTAAGGGAAGCAGTAAAAGGCACTGGGCTAAACTGTACATAGATGTACCCTGCATTTATTCCCCTACTTGTAGGGGATTGAGAAAGCTACTCTGCTGATATACAAATTAAGCCATTTAAAGCTTTGCAGATAGAAGTACGTGGAAACTACAGAAAATAAGGCAGATTGAAAAAAGGCAAGCAGGCACATTCCAAAAAAAGCTAGGACAGGACTGGGAGCAAAGGCTCCCCACTCCATCCGAACGAGGGGTTCTGGTTACAGAGAGCCCCTTTTACTAGAAATTCTTCTAGATGTACGAATACATCCATGAGATGAGTGTGGCCTGCTCTGTGAGAAGTGCAGTG
The DNA here is from genome assembly GCA_013389825.1 of Crypturellus undulatus. Lineage (NCBI taxonomy): Eukaryota > Metazoa > Chordata > Aves > Tinamiformes > Tinamidae > Crypturellus > Crypturellus undulatus. The sequence goes on from VWPW01008645.1 coordinate 707,523, forward strand.
CAGACAGAAATCTGAGCACACTACTGCATTAGTAGTGAGTGACCCTCCATAGTTAACACAGCTTAAAGTCATGGCTTCACAGCCAGCTTAAACCAGCACTTGCTCAAAACAGCAGCCCCATGTTCCCAAAGCTGCCCACTCCTGCCTGAGCATCAGCTCTGGCACAAGGGGCTGCAGGAGACAGTGTGAGGAATTGAAGCAGGAAACCCATCCAGCTCAAAAACAAATGTGATGGGTCTTCATGTGCCTAAGTTTTCTACAGCAGCTCAGTGCCCAGTCACAGAGGTACCAGTGCAAAGCAGGCTTTCGAAAACCAGCACTGGTTTACAGAGACCCTGAAACTATGTGGTAGGAAGATAAATATCTTGCAGTGTACAGCCACATTTTCCTCAATGCTATTCTCAAAAATCCCAGTAAGAAAAAAAAATGTAACAATCCAAATCAACCCACAGAGCGTAACAAGAAGAGCAATTACTGTAATGTTAAATGCAAAGGATGCTATTTTTCCACTATGCCGAGCAAAGTTTGATATGAAATCATTTAAGCCACAGATTCTGTGGCATCAGCTTATTCTTATGCAGTCAGACAATGCACACATTTCAATTTGCAGATCAGATAAAAATCATTTTAAATTCTTCATTATAGTGCAGCATTTCCCAAAGACTTTATTTTAATTCAATAATAATATAACTTCAAACACTTCATGCTTTTTCTCTGCCTTCATTTACTCACCTGTTAGAGGAAGCTGTGCTACCTGGCTCAAATAAATGCTTTGTTTAGGGATGCTTATAAAACTCTGGTTTCAAGGTGCAACCAACACACAAAATATCTGCTTACCTACAGTTACTGCAGCTACAACTGGAGAAACGATGACAGACAAGGTTACACCACCAGCTATTGCCAAGTTTCGCTTGTGTTTTGAAATGTCTTTGCCTTCATATCGATTGTGAATCTTGAGAGAGAAAAAAAAGAACTCTTTTAGGTTATATTTTCATTACTCAGGCTGCTGTGGGGATGGAAGGAGTTTTATATAATAGTTTAGGATCTGTATCCTACTCTCTTCTAGAGGGACCACATTCTGTATCACAATTTATTCCTTTAACGTGTCTGAAAGCACAAGGAAATGTTTAATTTTCTTAATTTTAGGCAATAGTCTTAAAACCTAGAAGTCCTCCTATCCAGAAATTAAGCATTTACTTTCATCCCCAAACTGTTGTTTTTTTTTTTTTATCATTGCTCTAGCTTATATAGTTGGGAAAAGCTGACAATTTTCACTACCAAAGAACTGACATATCTAATCATATAAAGACTGACACTTTTACCCAATCTTTCCTTCCCTCACTCCCCCGAAAATGAAGAGATTTACTGAGCTTTCTGAATTATAAGATCAGTTAACAATTTGGTTAACACACATTCTCTAACACACAGATTTTCACTTGTTTAGACAGGACAAAGGGGAGGGAAGAGGAAGAAGACAGTGCTTTAGGTGACAGGAACACATCTGCTTGCTCCGAGATGGACTATGCCAAGACCCAGGGCACAAGAGCCTCCACAGGAATGTGGAGCCTGAGCTCAGAAAACGTCTGGGTACTAATTAAATGAGAAAAAATGAACATGAGTGTGTGCGTAGAAAGTGCCAATCCAGGTAGATGAGATTTTATACGCAGCTAGTAGGATCGCTGGGAGCATTGGATTTGGCTATGGAAAATATTACCAAAACAAGACCCTTAGAAACCACCTGATTCATCCCCTGCTCAAACAGCAGGTTGTCCAGGACTGCATCCTGTCAGGCTGCGACCATCTCTATGGCCGGAGCCTCCACCACCTCTCTGGAAAATACTCATGTAAGGAATTGGTTCTAAGGGAGAAACTAACCGAGAACGTGAAATGACAAGGTCACATAGCGAGGAATATCCATGAAAACTCAGAACCCAGAGGATGAAAAGAAAACAAGCTTCTATCTATACACATTCACATATGTATAAAGTAAGGAAAAAGTAAGGATAACGAGCAGGTCCTCAAGGAGACTATCAAAAGCACAAGCACAGATTCTTTCTGTGCAGCAGAAAGACTGTTGTAAAAGGATAACTCTGCTTCTTTTACTGAAGAAGGAGCAACATCAAGGAAACTAAAATAGGTCAGATGACTATGAAGGGGCATAAAGGAACAGCATGAGGGTGTCGGGACAAAACCAGAAAGGTTAACATTAAGGAGGCAAAGCAAGGTACAAAGTTACCAAGGAATTATTTTACAACTATACCACTTGTAAGAGGGAGATCAAGACTTGCAGTTTAACAAAGATAGAGAGGAAACTGGAGCCCTAGTTTTTTTTTTTTTTTTTTTCTCCTCAGTCTTCATGAAAGATGAAGTGTGAGCTATGTAATTGACGGCACTAATATCGGTAGTAAAATAGTAGGAAAAACATAGGAAAACGTAGGAGAGAGTACTCAGATGAGCTGATCTGAAACTGGCAGGCCCTATTTCAGAGCTACTAACACTAACTATTGAAAATGGTCATTTTTTGTAAACTGAGGGGAAAAAAAGAAAAATGAGAAAACTGGACAAAGTTTAATTGTAATGATGATTATTATAGAGGTGCAAAACAAGGATCTGGGGAATTAAAGACCAATGAACTCAAGTTCAGTTTCCTGAAAACTAGGCACCTGTAGGCACCATAACAGGAATAGAATTAAAAATGAGGGCATATAGATTTTTCATGTAGAAATCATGTCAATTTTATTTGCTTCTAGGACAGGATAAAGTGGCCTTGTGGGTGGGAGGAAGCAGCAAATGTCATATCCTGACTTCAGTAAAATTGACATTTTCTTCTGTGAGTGTCAAACAAGCTACAGTGGTCTGGACTGAAAAATGGCTCAGAAAATTATTAGCAGCCTAATACAAAGCTATGAGAGATATACCAGAGCTGTCACTCAACCCATATATACACCCAAGTTAACACTCTTCCCTCTACACTTTTTCCCCCAAGAGCTCTGCTGTGTATCCAGAAGTGTTCCAACATTTTCACTCATCTAGTGGATGAGATGAGAATAACAGGAGTGTGTTAAGTTTTTTTTTTTTTTTAAATATAACAGCAACCTTAAAGCTGCAAGAAAGCCCAAATTTACACTAGTCTTGTCAAATTGAAAAAATGGCTTGAAATGACTATGAGCAAGTGTAAGATTTCACTTGGAAAGGGACCAATTGCCTACATACAAGTACAGTGGGAAACTGTATAGGTTTTACAATGCACATAATCCAAACAGCATGTAGTTGAGAGGGAGACAACTGCTAGTCACAAGAGGATGATTGCTGCTTGAAGAACAAAATGTTTTTTTTCAGTTATCTCAACAATAAGCAGTAGTGCATTCAAACTGCACAAAGGAGGTAAGAAGATCTGGAAAGAAATCCAGAAGGGAATGGACATGATGAGAGTTCAGTTTGCCAAGAGGAGGGGGAAGGAAAAAAAAAAAAAACACCACACAGCACTGGATTTATTTATAGATGAAAATTAAAATGGGCTGAGAAACAATCATCAAATACATAATAAGAGATTGCAAAATAATAGTATTCTTGATATCAATTAAAACAATTAAAGGTAGAAGAAAAAATGGTATAGGAAGAGAATTTATGTTGAATATCGGTAATATCAGATGGATTAGGCTTGGAAGGTCTGTGAACCAAAGGTTCTGACGAAAACCTCAAACATCTGAGAGGAGTAACAGAAAACTGGCCATGAAGCAGTGGGCTGAAATGAAGTTCTCCTGAGGTTGCCTCCCAGATTCATTGCGAGAGTTTTAGCATTAACATGTGGAAAGACTGGGACCTGTCCAAGAGCTAACCAAGAAAAGCAAAGCAGCCATTGTAACTGGATACAGTAACAGCTGCCTGCCTCCTGTTATCTACAGGGATTCAATAACTGTATAGAAATAAGAGAATACAGAACAAGAAGGTCACAAAAGGCACCACAGCAAAAGGTAAGAGCACTTGGTTTGAACCAGTGACAGGAAACGATAGACTGGAAGAGCCTGACTAGTACCAACAACTCGTGTGAGACGGACAAAAAAAATAATCACCCGGGATACAAAGATGCAGAATTACAGGCAGAAACCTATACCAGTCGCTGTGAAAATTCATGTTGCTAAAAGCAGTAAATACATCCTCTGTGTAAATTTTCCAGCATGTGCAACTCAAAATTTAGCACCTGCTGAACCAAGTCATAAGTTCAAAAAGCCCATTTTCAAAAGACACGAATAATTTACTACTCTATCCTGAATTTCAAATAGGAAATGAAAGAAGGGGTCAGAAAGCGGGGGGGAAGAAAGTAATTCTAACTTTATACTAGCAACCAGTGGGTTATTTTTTTGAGAGGAAATACATTAAGTGCCTTCTTGCTACCATGGTAATTTCTAGCCTATTCCCGTAAACAATAATATGAAAATAGATGCTGTTGGCTACATGTGCTGAGCAGAGCTCCGCAGGGCAAACTGGCTGGAGTCAACCTAAAAACTGCCAAGTACAAACCCTGAAATGGGTGCACTCACACCTGTGCCTTTCGATAGGGGAACAAGATTTTATACTCAGCTACTGATATCTATCTGCTTTTAAGAAAAATAAAAAGGATTTTCCTGGTGCCCTCCCTTTCCCCATAACATTTAATTCTAAGGAAAACAGGAAAACTCAGAAATTAAAAACAGAGCAGTTTTCAATATGTATGTATTTTTATATATGGTAAAAAATAAACCTGTTTTTCAAAGTTTCGTTTCACCTGTACAAAATGGTAAACTACATTCTGATAAACACTGTCTCTCCTGTACAAAGCTCATACAGAGGTTTTCTAAACAATCTCTTTATTTTTTGGAAAAGGTCAGTGAAAACAGTCAATTGAACACACACATACTATTCCACACTAACTGCACTAGATTGCACACTAATAAAACCTGAAACACAGTAGAAGTTGCAGCACATTTTACCTTACGTCCCACGTACACAGGAATTCCAATAATCATAGCAGGAATAGCAATGCCAGCTATTAATGCAATTCCTACAGGAGCTCCAACAAGTGTCCCTAGTTGCCACAGTATTTTCTTTTTACGGCTCCAAGGTTTCTTTCCCCAAAATGTGCAACCTGATGGGCTAATAGTAAGAAGATGTAAGAAAATTGTAAAGAAATTGCAAAAGTAAATCTACACAACTGTACAGAACCAAACTGCTCACTAGGTACAGAAGTACAGTTCCTGGAAAGGTTCAAGACATATGTTGCAAACACCAAATCACCAATTATCTTTTATTATTATTATTATTTTTAAAGTTTTCAAGCATATTTTGCAACATACTGAGGAATCTACTGTTTGCTACCACACACACCACTTCTTGGTTCACAGGTAACTTGGTATCAGAGTTGCTGTGCTGCTTAATTTAAAGCATCAGTATTAAGACATCACCTAATTTAAAATATTTCACTGTACTAGGTACATACTTCACACACAATACACTTGGAAAACTTATTTCAAGTCTTACTAATTTAAATATGTGCATGGAAAACTAAATTCTTAGATGCTTCAACTTCGATTCTCCACTCCAGTAGAAAGTAAAACAAATTCAGAGTACCTTCTACACACTTCAGAGAAAAGTTATCACATTGAACTTTTTCTTAACATACCTTAAATAATGCAAGTCTGAGATCTCTTTCATACACAGCCAACAGAATTCACAGCCACAGACTGCACAAGTCATATGATTGCAGCTTCCATCATTCATTTTTATTATATAAGCAGCACAGCGCGGGCATGGCTTTATATCATCAGCTGTTTAAAAAACAAATATTAAGATCATACCAGTTTTTAAGGTGAGCAGATTTAATCAAAATACAGACAGATAATGCTTCAAACAGTTTTACCAAATATCTAAAAGATGAAAAAGCTTTATAATAAATTTGCTTTAACAGATCATGATTTGATAATGAATTCTTTGATAGCCTTTTGTAGTTGCATGCTTCATACAGAGTGGGATTAATCAAAACAAGGCACACTACATCACATTCCAGTAACCACACAGTCAAATGCACACATGCTCTTCAAGGATTTTCTAAGCCCAATGCAATATATACTGAAGATCCAGGCATTAAATATGTATGTTAATACAGAACCGAAAGCACTCTTTAAATAGAATTCTCTTTTACATTTCATGCTGTTATGAATCTTGTTCTAGAATATTCAGTCCCAACTCTGTTATTGCTTCTTCCTATCTTACATTCACATTCTCTTCTATATTAAATAATTTTTTTGGTAGCACCAGCCTCCTCTCAATTCTTCTTCCTAACCTTACTTAACAGTCATTCCCTGGAAAAAGAGGTATTCTAGTAAAAAGAGAAGGGGGGAGCCAGTCCTTGCTCCTAAGTCAGACAGTGGGAAGTGTGGTTATGTAGCAAGGTAACTCCTTTAACAAAGGAGTCACTGAGCAATACTGACATTCTTGTGTACTGACCCCACCACTGTTGGTATCTTCGCAGCCTCCCACTCCTGATTAGCATCTGGACTATGGGATGAACTATTTACTTAGAGCAACAAATGCAACCTGCAGTTCCTGGTGCAGAAGAGGGGCTCCTGCTGAACATGCTCTTTGCTCCCATCTTCTCTTTGTGCTACCAGTTAGTGCAAAAGGAAGAGAGGGAAGACACCTGCTACAAGGAGTATCAGGGAGATGCAGAACAAGTTTGGCCACCACAGGACAGGGAGTAACTGAAGCAGCACATTAGCTAGTCCCAGAGAAGAGATGCGCATTCTATGGGGCCAAACTCTTTTCAGTGGTGGCCAGTGACAGGACAAGGGGTAATGGGTACAAATTAAAACACAGGCAGTTCCACCTCCATGTGAGGAAGAACTTTACCGTGAGGGTGACAGAGCCCTGGAACAGGCTGCCCAGAGAGGTTGTGGCGTCTCCTTCTCTGGAGATCTTCAAACCCGCCTGGATGCCACCCTGTGCCCCATGCTCTGGGTGTCCCTGCTGGAGCAGGGGGGTTGGACTAAATGATCTCTAGAGGTCCCTTCCAACCTCAACCAGTCTGTGATTCTGTGATGTAGTAACTGGACTACTTACAGGGTTCTTTACAGCATGCATGGGGCATAGACACTGCTGTTTGTGCTGTGAAAGAAGGGAATGTGGTATTAAAGATTTTATTTTCAAATGTGTTTAAACGCTTGGACAAGAAGCCAAGTTTTAAGTTAAGATGAGGTGCCTTGTAAAAATGAGACACCAAAACAATGAACTAGAGACTCCCAATACTAGAGCTGGATTACAGAACTAATAACTAACTGAACTCAAGGTGCAGGAAGGACTTTTATCTGAATATCTACCTAGTTTGGTCAGAGAGAGACAAAAGCTGACAAATAGATTAGAGTTTGGTGAAACTCAAAGTTAATTCTTATCAATAGCAAACTGGACTCTTGCTCTGCAAACTACTGCTCTGAATAACCTACTTTTTTTTTTTTTTTGGTTACAAAACAATTCAGTTTTCAGAAGCTGAACTCATTTGATCTCTGCTAGCCAAGAGAGATAAGCAGTTTATTGAAAAACAGAAATTAGTTAGGTAGCTCCCTGCAAACAAGTACCATCGATGGGTAAGAACAACTAACAAATTAACACAGTAGAAGAGCATCAGAGCTGGAAAGGGACCAACAGTCTCTCTGAAAGTGAAAAAGCAGTGGGTTTTTCATTTTATTTACGAGTGCATTTGTTACTACTAACCTTATGAAATACTACCTACAGTGGAGAAAACAAATGTACACTGTGTGTAAGCAATGCAACTAAGCAAATGAAGTCTGCCTGCTGAACACCAAGTGCTCTGCAATACGTTCTTTACACTTCACATCTCAGCTACAGAGCAAGAATTTAAAATGCTGACAAGCCTCTAAGATTGAATCCAGGTGCTCTGGTTACCAAGAATTTCAAATATTACCAACAGAAACTGGAGATCCAAGTCTTGAACTTGAGAATGCGAATTCAAATCTGAAACTGTGCATTTCTCATCTCTGAGGCACAAAGAGGAGCCATCTGTTCCTTCCTTCTAGAGTTAGCTGTGCAAAGGCAGGAGTAAGGCAGTGCATGGACATCGTATCCGGATCATAAATACCTGCTGCTCCAGACTCCTGGCTATAGCTAATGGAGGAGGAACGGATTGTCCTCAGGCGCAGGCTCTGAGCTCTCTCCTGGCGAGCAGCATCACACGTCTGGTTCGGATGCCAGATCTGCTTGCAGTGGTAGCAGAACTCGGTCCCGCAGCCTTCTCGCCCACACGTAAGCTTGGGGCAGCTGGCACACCCAAAAGCGATCACGGCGTATCTTGTATGATCAAAGAGAGGCAAAAGAGTTCTGTTAATTGAAGTGGTTCTCTAAAGCAAGGAGCACAGGGAGGCAGAGAGGCAGCAGTGGCCGAAGGGGACATGCCAGCCTACGCCGCCTGCTACCCCCGTCCTCCACGGACACAGTGCCGTCACATCACACTAGCACTGCACAAACACAGCAAAATGCATCAGTGCAACACACGGCCTCTCTCCTGCCTCCAACACCCCACATGGTGCTGCTGCATACTCTGGTTAAGGTGCCAAACACGGTGCTGAAATGTTTCACAGCGGAACCACAATTTAGAAGGAAGGGAGGATAGAAACAAATGGTATTTACACACTTTAAATGTTTCAAAAGCATCCCAGGCACTACGGGCTTAAATGCCTGCTGAGTCAGCTGCAATGTAATCCATTACCAAAACGCTCCCTGACTTGACACCGCATGGTATATTAGCATTTTATTGGCTGCCTCTTACCATACATGCTGGTATTCTAACAAAGCATTTTTTTTATTCCTTACATTTTAGAGCATCAAAATATCAGTGTATGTTTTACATATAAGCATTCAGTTTCCCTGTCACTAGCGGATTTAAAAAAAAAGACGCAGAAAAAAGTATTTGGGGTCCCATTACCTTCACTCACCAACTTCACTGCAATAATATTTCAGACTAAAAAGCTCCAAAAATATTGAGACTTTCAAAACAGCTATGTTATTTTAATCAGATGCTAAATAAGCAATTCTATCCTATGATCCTACGATTTCCACAAATCACTAGAGCTTAAACTAGTTCCTGCATTAAGGTTTGCATTTTGAAGTTCACATGATTTGTGCTTGACATGATTCATATGAATGGTACCCCCCAAATATAGGCCTATACAGGCCTGTAAATATAGCAAGGCTTAAGTTTAAGGTTATTTAAATGAAGGTAACTGTTTTACAAGATTAAGTTATTAATCATTATTTCCTCTACCCCTTTTATAGCAGTTTTGCAAAATTCAGGTGAAATATTCCATATCAGTAATGACTGCTAAAAATAAATATATTTCCACTTAAATACTTATCTGAAAATTCCACTATTTTCAAGTAGGTAAATCTGAATCTCTATCAAGTCATAACAGTGTTATGAAGGTTTTAAAACAGCATGTTAGAAGTTCCCCCCTTCTAACAGTTCTGCAAAAACATATGAGCTTTCAAGCTGCAATTTATAGATAATGTAACTACAAATAAAAATGACATATGTGCTTAGCTATTTTCAAACATTTCTAGCTTTCAACTGAATATGGTTTGTTTCAATAACTGCTAAATTCTACTATGTTGCTATTAATTTAATCAGCTCAATTTTCCCCACTCAAAGCAACTGAAGAGACAATCCCTCCTGTACGTACACACAGGGACTCTGATCCAAATGTTTCTGCAACGTAGAGTCACTAATGTGACTACAGAATGATGCAGCAATTTATATCCTTCCTCCCATTGCTAATAAAGCGGAGATCCTTGAAAGCACTCCCTGGCTAGGACATGTTTACTGAAATGCATTTAAAAAGTTACCTTTTGGGTCATTTGCATGTTAGGGACTAAACAATCAAATTCAAACTAATGCCAAACAAAAAACAGAGGCTAGGAGTGATTAACTGGAGAAGGATGTAAGGGTGGGAAGGGAGAAGGAATGAAGAAGTTTTATTCTTTTGTCTAATCATTTTTTTTTAGGTTGACACAGGAAAGAAAAATCTAGGAACCGCTGCTCTCTGTTAGCAAGGTTAGCAGTGTAACTCCTGAGCAAAAACATTAAATAATTCAGCCAGAATAGAGGACAGAACACACTAGGAATACCAATTCATTCAGGCTTATCAAAACTACATCTGCAAACTTACATGGTGAAACAGAATATCCCGAAAATTAATCTGGAAGAAAGCCCGAGAGGTTTTCTCATCTGCATCCCTTCCCCAAGGAAGGCTCAACTATTTGCAAGTGCCCTGCAAAGCCACAGCTAATGCCTTGCAGATGGACACGGGCTATATTACCTTTATGGTATTTCATTTATCTGTTACTGTGTGGGTGTGTTTTAGTTTGCAAGAAAAGCTGAGGATGGAGGAAGCTAGGTTTGGAAAGACCAGTGATAGGGTCCCCTTTCAGCAGTGTTTTTGACCTTGCAGCATCTAGGCTGCATAGAAATAACACAAGAGGCCTGGATGTAGAAAACTATTATTATTCTACACTAATTTAGCTCTCCCTTACTTTCAAGGCAGTAAACAATCCTGCTCCTTTAGAAGTCCTCCCAGCTTCTGGGATTAATTACAAGTTAAGGACATTGCATCTAGGTCCTTCATGGAAATCTTGACTCATGTCAGAACTAGGTCAGCTGCTGTCAGAGCCCCACGCGCCTCCCATCAGTGCTATACATGAAAACCCATCAGAATCAAATAACCTTTCAACTTTAGTCAGATACTGCATCAGTTAATTACAATTGCCCAAGCTGTTAGAGAAGTATGATTGCTGTTGCACCACCTGGTCACTAAATATCTGCTGATGTGGAATCCTTGCATGTTGCGTGTGGCACAGTTGGTCTTTAGATGATGCTTGTAAATGACAGCTTAGTAAAAAACTGACTAATATTTGCTTCCATAAGTCTCACCTCTGTACAACTCACTTGTGTAAAGCACTTCCCTATCATAAAAACATTATGAGAAAGTCTGCAGCACAGGTACATGGTTAGGACTACCCATGTCACATCAGTGTGTTTCCCTTGCACATGCACACAAACACTGAACAGTTGTGCTAGGGGAGGTTCACATTAGATATTAGGAAAAATTTCTACACAGAAAGAGTGGTGAAGCACTGGAAGAGGATGCCCAGGAAAGCGGTGGAGTCACCACTCCTGGCAGTGTTCAAGAAACATGTGGAGCAGCACTTAAACCATGTGCCTAACATACAGTGTTGAGGGGCTTACAGTTGGACTTGATCATCTTGAAGGTCTTTTCCAACCATAATGATTCTATGATTCTATAAGTAACTTCAAAATTCACGCAAACACCCTGCCACACCCCAATGCTATCCAGTTCACTGAATTTCTGACACTCAGTTCTGGACTCTCTCGCAAGTTCTTCGCTTGGAACATGCTTCTCCTAGAAGACCTAACAGCCAGTCCCTGCTTTTGACCCATATTAGCAAAAACAACATGTAAAAATATTATTTTTAAATATAAAATTTAAATTTGAAAGCACAGTATTTAAGTCTATTTTAGTGAGAATTCAGAATGGTTGCAGAACTGTTTAAATACTAAAATAATGTTAATGTAAATTAAATTTAATTTTCATAATGAGCAGAAACCAGTCGATTACAGTTTCACATCAGAATCCAGTTTACAGGCATAAAGTGCCTCAAACAACTGCAGCAGAAAATATCTGAAGCTGGAGAGTGCTTTCCATTCAAACAAATCTTTAAACATGTTTCACACTTAAAACCCTGAAAATCAGGTCAAATGCTAGTGGTGCTATATTTTTAATTTAGTCTATTTATGAAAGTATTTTTTTATGAAAGTCTAAGCTTTGCACTGTTGCCTTGGTAGTGCAACATCTGATTTTTTCCTAGCAGACACATAGCAACCACCTGCCAAGTTTCAGAAAAACCACCAAAATTCTCTACAAAGGGAAAAAAAAAGCCTACTTGAGGAAGGATTTAGTTCTTTTAATTTTTTTTTCTTTTAGTTACTGGTAGAACATATAGCAAAATTTTAAAGCAAAGCAATTAGGTCTTTGAAAAGAAGAACGCTTTTGATAAAGCAATACATGAAACTAAATAAGTTCATCAATCTAGGTTCATCAATGTAGGTAATCATCCAGTGTATATCATCTGTGTGAGCATCAAGTTATAATGAAATGACTGCTCCATTGCAGTTGTACCAATTTCATTAAAAATAAAGCAGGTATCTAGATAAAGCAGATATACAGACAAAAGTGATTCAGCACAATAACATTAGATCAAGAAATTCTACATGTCTTACTAAATTGAATGGAAAAAGGGGAAAAAAATTAAAAAACCCACATACCCGCAATCTGGAGCTGGGCACCATCTGCAATCAGGATCTGCAACAAGCCATCGCCTAAGCATGAACTCTTCATATTTTTCCATCAAGACATCATCATTTAATATCAAACGAATATCATGAGGATTAAACCGTTCTGAGCATTCTGGACAGCTAATATTAACTCTGCTCTCGGAGATTTCTATCCGGAGATACTGACGCAAGCAATCCACACAGGACCTATGGTGACAAGTCATGATCTCAGGGAACCTGTCCTTCGAGTGCCGCAGAAGGCAGAGGGGGCACTCCATGAAGTCTCCGCTTGGTTTGCCGCTAGAGGTTGTTCCATTATCGGAGGAGGTACACGTGGAGAAAATGGAGTTCTTGTCTGTGCACATTTCTGAATGAATGCTTTCAATACTTGCAATCCCATCGACACCTCCATTTAAATCCCTTGACTTGCGTTTCGTGTCTTTTTTTCTCCGGAAGAGAGAGCCCAAGGAAATTCTTCTTTTCTTTGGTGCCTTTTTAACAGAAGGCAAACTCACAGAGGAAGCAGAAGACTGCAGGTCCCGATCAGAGCCCATTTGCCGGTGTAAACTCATGTCTAGATCACTCATCAGAAACAGGCTAAATTTTGCACACAATCCTAATCATGGCTAGGGATCAAAATAACAGAGGATATATGCTTAAGCCATACTGTTAAGTAATCCAGTTTGAGAGTCTTCATGCAGAAAAATTCTCACACATCTGCTTTCAGCAAGTTCTTCACAGAAGCTCCCTACACAGGAGAAAAGAAAAGGAAAAGGCAGATTAGAAATCACATTCATCACAATTTTTGTGAAAAAGCAGGGCACTCTGAAGATCTGCTATTCACATCAACTACTATCTTCTTTTCACTATGTGAGGGAATACCTTTTTTTTCTTTTTTTCCTTCTTCTTCTCTCCCTCTATTACCTCTTTCTCACTTTACCAGGCCTGAAAAATCTCTAGAGGCAAGGCATACTGTGCATCAAGCAGTGCTGAGAACTGCATCTCCATTCTCCGGCCCCTCTGAGGTATGCGTGCATGTACAGAAATACCATTATCCAAAATGATAACTAAATAAGTTCTTCTACGAAGCACAGTATAACAGACTTACGGCGCTGAAAACTTCTTTCTTTACCTGTTTTCCATATGTGTCATGGTCAGGCACAGAACCAATATAAGTTCTGTTACCGGAAACAAAAGATTTCTGTGCAATTTTTAAATCCATTTAGACTGCCAAAAGAAATTACTGTGATTAAACAGCTTAAGATACTCCCAGATATGAAGGGTTCACAGAGAAATAAGCAGCTGCACATAAATATGTAAAGCATCTGAATATTTCAGGAAAAAGAGCTGGAGAGTGAATAAGTAACAGCCAACGCTGCATTGCTCTCGGATTTCCATACTGCAAGACAAGCAGACTCTTGAGTTCAGGTGAAGCATCTCAGTTTTTCATGACATTGACTAAAAAGGCCCCAAAAAAGATTCTTATCGCATATCAAGTGTCAAATAACCCCTTCATACAGTAAGTCTGTGATGATCCATCTCCTGTCCCTTTGATCCATCTCCTGCCCCTTAACTGATTGCTTCTCAGAGAAGAGGGAAAGGTACCATCTCCCTTATCTTCCCACAGAAGAAGCATATCTCCGAGGAAAAAAATACTAGCTTCCCACAAACATGCCAAGCATTCCCACTTCTTGGCAGCTTATTTGTTGCAGCAGTATTCATCCAACTCTTAGCAAACTGCTTTTGAGAGAGAAGGACAGGGGGTTCTTATGAGACATCAGTGTTGCATATCTGGACGCAGCTGGCACCACTTTTTTTCTCAGTGTTTCAAAGCCTGTCTCCCAGAAGTGCGCTTCTTGGGTTCCCCTGACTTCACTGGAGTGTGGCAACAGTAAAACCTGAGCATTAGAAAAAAAAAAAAATCAAAAACCAAAAACAGAAGAACGCAGAGGACCCACTGGTGATACAAAACCGCCATTTCTAACTTGAGCACTGTGGCAGAGAGGCAACAGCTCCCGACCTCCTGGCTAACCACAGCGCCCAGGTTGGAGGCAGCTGCAGGAGCAGGGGGCCATCCTTAAGCTGCTGCAGCTCCCGGGCACGCACAGCCTGGCAAGCACCAAGGCAAGGCCACACAACTGAGGCTGGCACCCGCACATTGATAGCCTATGGCTGCATTCACTTCATCGAGGACAAGAAACTCGAACAGAAAACACACTGCTATCAACTGGCTTAAAGGTCTTATGCTTGGGCCATTAGAGGTGTTTTTTTTTTTTTATTAAAAAAAAAAGAAACATTTTCAGCTAATGTTAACAGAGACCAGCTTAAAACTTAATCAAAACTTAATCTTGGATGCTTTACCTCCATCTGCTCCCAGAACTATTTTAGCACTTTATAGCTGCTGTTTCTCATTCCAGCAATTAAAACATCCTGATCTACAGCAAGAAAGAAGTGGAGCAGAGGAGTCTCTAGGTAGATATGACAGGAGGGAGCGCTCCTCTTTCGAGTTGCTCCGTGTTAACCTGGCTGCGGGCACTATGTGGGGCTGGAAACATCCACCAAGACACCAACTCCGCAGTCTACAGCCGAAGGTGCATGAGGTTTGAGGGTCTGGAGCTACAGGGATGGCACTGAGAGAGTTATAACTACATGGTGACCAACATGAAGGAGATGAACGGCAGTCAAGGCATTTGTTTCAGACAAGGCTTTTTCTTTTAATGTAGGGAGCAAACACCAGCACATGGCCAAGACAACCCAGGCCTCCTCAGGAGAGGAGGAACACTGCCTGCAGCACTCCTGCCAGCTCCAACAGATGGACAAGATCAAGCTGAGAAATGCCACTGACGAACCAGTTGTGCTTCCTAAATAAACAGGATTTGCCTCGCTCTGAGGTGGAGGACGGGCCAGCTCGGCCTGCTCCGCGCAGGGCCACTGCATAAGGGCTCTCCCCAGAGCAGCAGGGTGCCCCAGCGAGGCTGACAGCCATGCTCTGGTCAGGCTTTTTTGAGTAGAGAAGCTGACGGTTATTTCAGGGCAATCAACAGTTACTCTCTTGGAGATTTAAAAAGAGAGTCTTCAACGCCATACTCTTCCTTTTATGGTAATTTTGACTTAGTGACGTTAACAGATGACTTCAGTGAAGCGAAAAGATACAGGAGATGATTTATTACAGGAAAACTGAAGACAAGTCCTGTAAGAGATCAGAGCTGCACAAATCCGTAAAAGCCTCTCTAGCAACACACGGAGCCCTGGCCCGCTCACATATTGTCCAACCCGGCAGCGTCTGCAATATTACAGAGAAGGCAGAAACATCTCCCCAAGGACAGCAGCGTTAACACAGAGCCTGAGCGATCTAGAGAAGACGGCGTGCAAGGAAAGCAGGGCTGCAAAATCAAAAGACTTGGAAGGAGCCAAGACCTGCTGTAATGATAGCACATGTGAACCTGACTTGGAGAAACAGCATCTGCTTCAAATGCCTGCACAGACCGTCGCAGGTTTTGCCAAGGATACAGAAGAAACCAGTGTGGACGAGAAGGATGAAGGAGAAGCAAAGCAAGAAAAACAAACAAAAAAACACAATTAGCAGAAGGACTCCTAAAAACACAGACTCCCCATCATCCCCATCATTTCCTCAGAAGCACTCTGAGACTGCGGAAAAGTCACAGGTTTTGGCATCCTGCCCTGGCTGCACCTACCGCAAGAGAAAATTCCAGCAGTTCTTTGAATTCTCCTCGAGCCACAGACTGCCACAAAACACCACTGGCCGCAGCACAAAGGCCCCTTCCCACCAGAAGGTTTCCAAAAGCACAAATGATGGCAGAATTCACATGGTCTATCTGTTCCTTCAGGAATCTCTCCCCAGATTATTTGCTGAGAAAATCTAACTCCACTAACAGTTCATTTCCTTCTGCAACTCTTTTCAAGCATGCTGCTGTAAGTAAATGCTATTGCTGACCATAAAACAGAAGAGGGCAGAAAGTATAGGAATAATATTCCCTCCAAATGGTATAGGACAAAGCTCCAAATCAGAAAATGACTAGGGGTGACAAATACCTGGTCTCTCCCCCCATAACCTAGCCTATAGATGACTCGACAACTTCAAAACTTTTCAGAAATAAATGCTCTAGGACAGCTAGGCGTAACCATACTGATTTTGCAAGGAGAGCGTGATAAAATCTCACTTCAGCAAGCTAGCTGCTGCAGAGCAACTCCCGCAGGCTCCTAACTGGAACCTGGAGCAGCTAGGTGCACTCCAAGAATGACAGACAGATGCAGTTATGCCCCCACTAAGACCGTTAAACATTCTCTTCATGCCACTGGTACTTAGAAGACATATTCTGACTTTTCCTGCTGCAAGTGCATAGTCTTCTTTTTAGCCATTTTCTCCTCCTGGAAATTTAACTGAGCACTAACTTGGAGTTGTTATGTGGAAAGCTGTTTCTTGATTCAAGCTGATAATAGCTTCCCTCTTAACATTTATCTGGTCCAACATCTATACTCTGGAGCTGCACTACTCCAGCTTAGGAAGAGCTGTAACACAACCCCTCCAGCTTCAAGACTATTCAGTGATAGTGTGTGATCAGATCTGAAACACATCCTGCCTCCCTGTTGCAGGACCCAGGTCCTGCTGCAATAAGGGGGCAACCTCAGAACTTCCCATCCAGGATGCTCGCACCTGGAAACACCTGCAAGGCAACTTGCCCTTTTGATTGCTGCTAAAAGAATACCTATACAAAAAGAGTAATTCTTATGGAATAAGAAGCAAGTGCACCTTGAATTGATCAGGTCTAATGCAATCTAATGCACACAGATGTGAAATATCTAATGCTTTTCATCCAACTGGAGAATAGTATTTACTTTTTGATTTTCAACATATTTCTGATAAGATCCAGCCACATTAGTAGAAACTTATGTAAAGAAGATTGGGCGGAGAAGGTATCTTATTTTTAAAGATACATACATTATTTTGTGCTGTAAGAACCTGATAGTTAAAATGGAATAAAATATAGAATGTATAAAAATATATAAAAGCTGAAGTCATTCAATGCCTATACACAGAGGCATTTTAAAGAGCAAAGAAATCCCTTTAAACATTTTTAAAGTCAACTCATTCCACAACAGATTTTAATTGGGATGGGAGGGTAGGGGAGACAACTTTTCTCTGTCCATCTCTTTTTTTTTTTTTTTTTAATAAACTCAATTACTTTTTTTGCTGGCCCTGGTTTAACTAATAAAAATCTGATATCACTAAGAGTTAAAACAGAAGGAGCAAACAGTCTTAAAGTGCTCAGTGTTGATGGCTATGTGCTTCTATGATATTACGTCCCATTAACAATAACAAAAATCTCAATATATAAGCATCAGACCATGGTAGGACTACTAGGCAAGAGCAGGTGTGTGTGACATATAACTTGGATTCCTAATAAAAGGTGAAAATTAAAAGTTGATGGAATTTGGATTAAACTGAAAAATTCTGATTAAGAAAGTTTAAAAAACAAATAAACAAAAAAAAAACAGAAGACTTCTCAAACTTTAAAAAGAAAAGTATCAGTAGGTCTGCGTATTTATCAAACATACAGTGATTTGTTATATTACACCAGGAGACAAAGATACAAAATATTTTATAGAGGGATCAAATTGAACTCTGCAAAACTACTGTAAACATATTGGTGTAAATCTTACTCATCATAGGTTTTTTTTCAAAAGAAGGCAACAGTATTTTTTTTAAAATTTACTCTAAGCAAGAAGCAATTGGGATCCCTTAAACACTTCTACAAGATCCCTTTACTCCATGTTCTACTTAGTTGTGAGAACCACATCTGTGAATGACTCACTTTACACACACAAAATTGTTTGGGCCTTAAAATTACTAGGTCTTTCAAACCGAGAAAGGCTTCTTCAAGCAATTAGGCTTTCACTTCCTCCCACATAGTGTGCACTAATGAACTGTATTACTGGGCTACAAATGCACACTTGGGAATTCAGGGATGATGTGATGCACCTTAGAAGTCTCAAACTTCACACCATTTCAAACAGAAGAACAGCTTCAGCAAAATAATTTCATCTTTAACTTATGCAAGTTGAAAAGATGAGGAGTTGAGTTGCTGACAAATCTCACTTCGGAGTTTGCACTCGTGAAGGTGCTGACAAGATTTTGGACATCAACTCTGCTCTGGCATAGACACAAGCACAAGAGACTAAGCCTGTCAGCCCCGAACTGAAAGGGTGATTGGATATTCCTGGGTATCAAACTACCAATATCAGAAGCAGACAAAGGGTCATAACAATCCTGTCACCACATGTAACTTGTCTTTTTAGCTGTTATCTACTCTTCAGCTGGGATAAAAAAATGCTCTTTATTTGTAAAGATCTATTGTTTCAGAAAGAAACAATGATTTAAGTCTGGATTAAGTCAGGATTAAGTCAATATTTCAAGTCATGTTATGAAATAACATTTAGATTTTTACAGAAATTAGCATACATGATTTCAGGAGAAACAAACACTTGGGAGAGATAGATACTTCAATCTCTTGAAAATCTGAATGCTATACTGTTATCGCATCACAACTTGTTCTGCTTGCACTTTATTTTTCCACAAAGTCCTGTGTCAATTATCTGGAAATGCTATTGTCACTTAGGGAACAATGCAACATTGTTTGTGAGACAATGAAGCAAAAAGACAGCCTGTGAAGCACTTGAGCTCACAGCCTGCAACAGCCAGACTGACTGGCCATCGCAACCAGGAGACAGGCAGCAGCACGGGGGCTCCAACACTGCAGTAGCACCTATATTCCCCTATATTTGCTCTGCTATTTCAAAATTCATAAGCATATGTAGTATGCAATCTCACAGCCAGAAAAGTCTCCAAGGGTTTATTTAAAAAAAAAAAAAAAAAAAAAGGCCAACAAACAGAAACCCCCTTATGTGTCTTCCTTAGAAACTGGTACGCAATACGTCCTGTATCATGTGTCTGACAGCTGCTGGGAAGAGAGGAAGTCCTGCAAGCTGCTTCACTCATTCTGAAAGTCCCACGCGCCTGCCTGCCAGCTCCAGCCAAGCGGCTCTCCTTGCCCTTGGAGGCCGGGCCTGCAATTAACAGGGCTCGTACCTCCTCTTTTTTCTTCCACTATCATTTTAAACCCTCAAACAACTCTACAAAATGCCCCTAGAAACTGACAGAAGAGAAATATTTTTTCTCTACAGTACAAGCGTTCAGTAAAAGATTTCACTGTAGATTATAAGTAAGGTCTGCCATTGTAAGTTGAAGGTCCTCTGAAGTTCTACCAAGGGCCCTCATGGCACTTCACAGCAAACAACAAGCAGGCAAAATTCCTTAAATCCCCCAAAACTTCAATTTTCAGAATGAGTGGCATTATGTATGGGTATAACGGTTGCCACCTGTAGGTGTCTTTAGCCTAACTGCACAAATACTGTCATTTTAACCAAAGGCTGATTGTTTCATCAATCATCGGAAACTAAAAAGAAAATAAGCCTGTATCAGAGAATCATTTAGAAGAACTCTTTTCTTGGGTGACCTGCCTGGGATGATTAAAAAACAAACTTTTTACTGTACACTCCTCTGGAGGTGGGAAATTTGTCCTTTAATATTCTAACCATCTGTAAGTACAGTCAATGCAAAAGAGCCAAGAAAGTTGTTTCCTGCACTGTCACCAATCCTGTGAGTGGAAAATAAGACACCTCTTCTGACTGCTTAGATCATTCTTGAGAAAAGCTTCTCCAAAACAAAAGCCCAACTTGCATAATCGAGAATACGCACATGTAATAAATGCCATCCTGTGTGCACATCTGTAACTGAGCCTCAGCAAACAGGCCGGGCTCTGTATCAGTAGGGCCACCGAAGAGGTGGCAAAGCTCAGCTCCTGGCTCCTGCGAGGATTTCCTCCCTTACACAGGAAAACAGCATTGATCAGGTACTTGCAACATCTTTCAGCTCTGAGTTTTTCCCTTCTTCCCTGGATGCCTAACCTCTGCTTTCTGGAAAGAGTACATTAATCCTGAAGTATCTTTGCCTCAGAGTAAGAGGTGCTGGAAACACCTCTTCCTATATCAACTCTTAGCCCTCTGGTAGCGCTACTTTACCTAGTCTGGATACAGAGGCACTCTGGATAAAACACTCAAAAGATACTCAAAATTAACTTTAAAATAGTGAGTTAACGAAGCGTTTGCTGTCTTCCCTGAGCGACATCAAGCTCCATGGCATTACTTTACACGAGAATAGAGCAGGGACACAGGCAGAGGCTCTGGGAGCAACTGTGAGTGCTCACCCTGCGTGAGGGCTCAGAGCACCACGAGTCAAGAGCGTGCCCGGCCCTGGGGAACCAACTGCCCCTGAGCACAGCTCCAATTTGAGACTGATCTCTTTAAACAGAAAGCAATACCCTTAGAAAACATAAGTCAGCATAAAACTTCCAGAAAAACTTGGATAACCAAATGAATAATCCAAGTCCCTCTACTCCAGCAGCAGCAGGTCCATGATAGAAAAGGAACTACAGCCACCCCCTGCTATGGCTCATGCCACAAGCACTAAAACCATTGTGACAGAGTCCACGTACAGCCTTACACCAGCCTAACCAACCACTCCTGGCCACTCAGGAGTGAAATTAGTGCAAATCCCAATGCAAAATGCTGAATTCCACTGGTGTACGACATACCAACTCATTCTGTTGACACACGAATGTTGATTTCTATTTATCCGCGTGGGATTTTGCAGTAAGTCTGTTCTGTGTTTAACGACAGCTCTGGTTAAACTGGCGCAAGTTTGAATGCAGCCCAAGATCCTGAAAGAACAAACAGACAACTGGAAGAAAAAGAGACAAAAACAAAGACAGGGAAAGGTCTAGCCAGGGAAACAAAAATAACCCGCCCTGACAGGAACGCTGCCTCCAGCTTCCAGACAGGAAACACTCACTGCCTCCAGAAAAACCATTGGCGTCAGAAAATGGCAAATATACCAGGAAAGTTATCTCGCAGCCTAAGCTAATGAAGGACAAGAGAGAATGCTAGAAAAAGAGGGTGGAGGAGAAAAACTGTCTAGCTGTAGAGCACAAAGTATTGCTGGTTAATGCTTTAGGGTGGAAAGTTCATTTTGCAGACAGTTTTAAGGGAGGAAGAAGGAAAAAAAAGCAAAGCAGAGGGGGGAAATGTAGCCCATGCAGAGCGGTCAGCGCAAGAGAAGGGAGAAGCTCCCACAGCCTTGGCAAATCTCCCTGGCCATATACATAGTGCATGGGCTAGTTAAAAAGCACAAAGCAAGGGGGGGAGGGGGAAAAAAATAAAAATGCAAGTCCTAGTCACCAGAAGTATCTCTGTTGCCCTAACTATGCTGGAAAACACAATATGTGTCAATATGAGTTTTTATCCCAGCACATTTATACCACCTACAACAATATCACACATTATGCCAAAATAGCGGCTAGGGTGCTGGGGTGCACATGGATTTCCTTAGGTTGCTGCAGGTTTTTACTGAGCAATACAACACAGCAGATTTTCTTTGTGCTGAAGTTCACTATACTGAGGGGTTAAAAAGTTGATTTCAAGTAAATAAGTTGAAACAACAACAACCACCACCAAAGGTTTACTTCTGTGCTTAATGCATTTAATAGCAGAATATAAGGTCAGAAAAAGCTACCAGGCATTGGATAATTTTCCTCTGACTGTTAAGAAGGATATGAATGGTCTGAATGGGGAGGGCCACTATCTCCAAGCAATTGCCAGAAAGGAGAAAAATAACATTTCCTCCATGAGTTTTAAATTAGCAAGTTATACCTCCATAGGCAGGCCCCACAACACGGCGAGTATTTTGAAATTCTACTCCCCTGCTGTCATGCTTTGAAGGGGATTTATTTCTGGACACCATCTCCCTCCACATGCAGACCATACAGACTACAGTTTAACTATACCACTTTACTATTTGTTTCTGCCCCCCATTACCTTGTGCAGCTCTTTGCACACAAGCGAGGAAGCAGCATTACCTAGGGCTTGTTGGGTGTAGGCTGTGACGCACCAGCCACTTCCAACAATTACAGGCTCAGAAGAAAAAAGAAACAAGCAAAATTCCTAAAAAAAGCTACTGTGTTTTTTTTTTTCCTTCAGTGCTAAAACAGCTAAGCATTTTCTAATTATAATTTCCAAAGGAGCATATAATTTCCAAAGGAGCATTTGGCCTTTACGGTAAAACCAGGCTTTATGGTTTTTAAATGGTAACACTGGTACATGCCTTCAATTACACCTTTTCTAGTAAAACTCAAGTAAAAGCAATTCTCTTATCTCAAGTCCAATCTAAAAGCTTTCTAGACCACAGAAACATAAAATTTGTTAAACTAAGTGCAAAAGGAAAAAGTTAGAAAACAGTAATTTGCAAAACATACAACAGCTTCTTGCTCATTTCTTAGGTGGGCTGCAATCCTCCCGCTTGGCTGCGAACCTCAATGGCACCACAGATCTGCACTGACAGCCTCCAGCACAGCACTCTGGATGGCTATGACCCCAGCAAGCCTCAGGCTACACAAATATCTTAGACTGACCCTCACACACAGGCTTTCGTATTTATTATTAATACAAAGATGTATATATTTTTAAAAGAGCAGTATCCTCTGTTTATTTCAAAAACAAAATACCACTTTCTCTGGCAGATCATAAACTCACACAGCGCTGTGAAGTCCCTGCTGGCTTGCTTTCTGTCTGGAAGTTTCTTGTTGCAAATGCCAAATTACAGCAAGTGATTAATGATTTTTTTTTCTCCATACTGAAAAAAATTCCAGCACGTTTCTGAAAATTGCTGGAATTTGAAATGAATGTGAAGAGCTATTATGGTGACCCCTGCCTAAAAACCTAAAAGCAATACCCTGCAAGCCAAAAGTGGCAAGTACAAATATTTCCCAAATAATCTCAAACGTTCATAACGAACAAATGAGACATTTTGTCAAGTGTATTTTCTACCCACAGAGACACAGACTGAGCACTAGGCTTTATATAAACACGGCGCCCAAAGGCTTTTCTTGCTCCGCATTTTGCTTCCCTTCCAATCTGCCATTACCCCTAACGAACGAGGTGACTGAATGTGCGCAATGCAAAACCTCTCCCCAGCTTTGCTGCCGTCAGAGCTTTCCTGCCAGCAGATGCTTTGGAAGCAGCTACACAGCCCAGCGGAGCCTTAGCATAACTCAGAGGTTGCATTCTTGAGCCACAAAGCAAGTGCACAAGGGTAGGAAGGGGGAAGGCTTAATTCAGTTTTCCTGATAGGGAGGGCTGCTGTGCCAGACATCATGTTTTCCTAGCATCAGGTAGATTTTCTGTACTGGAAGGAGGCAGGGGGAAAAGGAAGCAGCAGAGAGCAGGACTGGTAAAGGAGCAGCTAACAGTGACTGCAGCAGTCACCATCTCCCCGTGTGCCAGTGGCCCCAGCCTGCAGCAAAGGCGCCTCGTCCTGCCTGCCGCCTGGCCTGACCCAGACGGAGCAGGGCGGACAGCAGGGCACCCGCCTTCCCTTCAAGCTTTAAAAACAAAACAGATGCCTCAAGCGAGCAGCAGTCATTTGAATTATCTAATGGGAGAAAGTGGAGCCAAAGCTAATAGTTTGTACGCACTGCAGATCCTCAGGATTGAGGGATTTCTCCACTGCCTGCTGATACTGTGTCCATGGCGGCAGTAGGAAACCTCATGTGACTTCGGGGACAAGCAACTCTAGCTCAAAAACTGTATTAAAAGCCTCTTTCACCCACCTTGCTTGCCCACCCTAGGTCTCCTCTGCTCTAATCCAACACTGGTCATGCTTTGAATCTTTAATCAAATAGTTAAATATTTACCCTAAGCAAGCTATGCACAGGCAGCAAGAAAGGTTCATAAACCTGACGCAGGTATCACAAATCCTTGTGCATCAAAATGTACATGAGGACACTCACAGTCCTCTAAGGGGGGACCTCCTCCCCACTCCTGCCAGAATTTCTATCTGACATCAAACAGAGGAAGAGAAGCCCAACAGCAGACAGTAATGCCCGAAACAGATTTAAAACATGGTTTTTACAAAGCTGCTCACAAGCATTCAAAGGGTGGTGACATTTAACTTCCCCAGCTGCTGTCAGCACATCTTGGGTTTTGAACAAAATTCAGCTTCTAGGAGGAAAAAAAAAAAAAAAATCTGACAAAAACAGACAAACCCAAGTTCTTACTGACATTCAAACAAACCCAAAAAACCTCACACCCAAATAATCAGAAGCGTTTCAGGTTTCATACTCTCAGGGCCACATGTGCTCCTAGATAACCTGGCAACACTACCGAGTGTTAGCTGCAGCTGTTTGCAGTTCACCATAATACCCCATTCCAGCTCTGTGGACTGTGATCTGGACAAACTCATATTTGCCTTTGCCATCTCCCATACTATCTGCTTGGACACTGTGCCAGCTGCTCTTAGAAAACCCCAGCAAACCCAGCAAGAGCCCTTCCCCTCAGCTACATGGACTGCTAGGCTCTGACCTCAACTATTCTCTTGGCATTTGAACACAAATTCAACAAATGAGCCTATTTTGAGGGGATCAAACTAAAAATTTAACGTTTTAAAAAGCAGCATTACCATCAGCTTCTTTCTTTGGGCAGTAGAGAACTTCCTATAGCAAAACTGAAGGTCTGTACAAGGGAAGATTCTTCCACAGTCTGCTCCATAATGCAGGACAAACTTCCACAGAACAAATAAATACTCCGGCCTTGGCGACTGCTTGGGGTTCTTGATTCAAAATGCACTTCAGCTTCGTTATAGCACAACATGCATGTGGTCTCCTTGCAACAGCTACCATGAGACCAAAATGAATCATATCCTGGAACAGTGCCAGCGTGGGAAATAACACTGGCCCATATCCTTGTAACGGAGGAATGAAAGTCCCCAAAACAATGAGTTTTGTTGCTCACCTGTTTCCATTGTGCAAAAACAGAGTTAGTTAACTTTATTTTTCGGCAATTCTGAAGTTTAATAACATCACTTGGAAAACAGGGTGCATAAAATATCAAAAGTTTTAGTATTCTATAATTAAAACATTTTAATCAGACTCTATAATTTAGGTAACTTGTTAAAATATATTTTTTAATGATTTGACAGTTATTTAGAAGCTCCAAAATTGTTCCAAATCAAACAGTAACTACTTCAGCAATTTAGTTTTTTTTTTTTTTCCCCCCTCTCCAAATCTGCAATATTTTTGCCATTCTATTACATTAACTCTGTTTTCAGTAAGGAGGATTTATTGCCTATTCTCTTATAAATTACTCAAATCTGTATTAAAAAAATGAAAGACTGCATAACTGAAAAGTTATTCAGAAATTAATTCTGAAATTCTTATTTTTGGCTACTTTTCCCTTCTCTTCCTTAAGTCTTTTCTGTGTTTTGCCGGCTCACGTAATTTTAAAAAAAAGTGACAGTCAGCAAAATAAGGCATTCATGATAATCTTTCTGTCCTCATTTTTCTTACCTTTTTTATTTGTAATTTGCAAACTCATTGTTTAGCACTTCTAATCCTCAACTTCATCTGCTCATTGGAAGCATTCAAGCATTAGGTATTTTCAAGGGACATGCATGATTCCTCACTCATTAAAATTGGATACAACTATGGAAATATTTTATTACAAGCTTATAGTTGATATTACAAATGAATTCTCCTTAAAAGAGCAAAACTGTCATCATCTACCAAAATAAAAACCTCACCTTGTAGCTACCAAAGTTTTATAATTAATTGAGAGTGCTGCACACTGGAATTTAAGCATACCAAAATAAATATTCAAAAAGTATATGAATAATAAACGTAAATAAAGTAGAATAATCATCTTCCAAGCCAACACTGATTTCACAAAAGGATGTCCAAAAAACAAGCTGTTCTGACTTGCATTACCAGCCCTGACCATCAACACTAGCCGGCTCCAACAGCAGCTGAAGCATGTGCTGCTTGAAGCCTTTTTAAACAACTGTTGGTCAGCCTGACATACTAGGCAGCTAACAGCTACTTTTAAAAACACACGGCTTTGTTTAAATTTACATTTTGATATAATTTAAATAGTTCAGATATGCCTACATTTCCTCTCTAGAGTTTGGAGCAGCTCCATGCACATTTGTGGTTTTTCAGGGGAACATAAAAGGAAGACTGTGTGTCAGAAACAACCAGTAGAGAAATATTTAGCATCGCACAATTGAGTGCTCAAAAGTCACAGATGCCAGAACACAAGTTGCCCGTAAAACCTAAATTGAACATAGCCCTCTTCATCCATTCAGGTGCATCACCCACAGAATGAACTGCTGGTACCAGCTCAGAAAGTAGTATCAGAAGGGTCATGTCTGACCCTTCCACCACTTCTGGAAGCATCAGGAAGCATCTTCTCCTGTCTGCAATGGAAATCTGACCAACAGTATTGCTTTAAGTTGATGTATAGGCTAAGTCACACTTCCTAACCCCAGCTGCTGTTTGCTATGGAGGGAAGGTGCAAAGTAACACCTGGTAGATGAACTCTGCAAAGAGAAGATGAAGGAGCTGTGCTGCCTACAAGTCCGTAAGACATTTTTACCAGACTTACAGCTGCCAGAGCATTAACAAGCCTGTCTTTCAAGTACTCTTGTGAAATCTGCATAGCGTTTTTGTGATGGAAGATTATTTCTCCCAATTTACAAAATAGGAACAGATACTAAGGCCAAAACTGCTTTCTGAAACAGAATTAAGGCACTGCAGGCTGCTAAAGTTTTAAGTGTGTTTTATGTCTCTATAGGATTCCATATGTTCAAAGCTTATGCTGAGCACTTACAGCTGCAACTATCGGCAAACCAACCAAGTCCTGGCTGCCTAAAGATAGGCAAACGGCAAAACAACCAAGGAGTCTGGAGGGCCCTCTCCAACTGCACACATCCCGTGGATGCGGTTACCACAGACAACTCAATCTCTCATGGCCTTTACCTCAGCACTCTCCAAAAACACGTTACCTGGAACATTTCAAATGTCAACAAGATTTTGGTCTATGCTTAGGGCGTGATTAGGAATGTTATGTAAGTGTTTTATGATTTAATAACAGACAGGCAGTGGATGGGAAAACCAACCTAGTGTCAGCTAGATTTTTTTTTTTTTTTGAGACTCCTAGACCCATATCAGATTTGATTAACTGAGGATGCGCTAGGACAGCAAAGTCCGAGGACCAGCCTCCCTCCACAGCCTGCACAGGACACGAGAAACCCCTCTGCAAATCCACGCTCATGCAGAGTGGCGGCTTAGAGGGCTATCTAGGGCTAAGCTCCACTCAGCCTTCCCATCCCTGCCTACCCAGGAACCACAGCCACATGACAGCCTATAGGGGCCCAGGTGCTAGCCAGCACCTCGGCAGGGGTTAAGGTTAACACCCCAGAGCAGTCCCTTCTTTTCTTCAAGCATTTTCCTGGTTCTCCTACAAAATACCCACATGGCATCAGGGTACCAATAATGGCAAATAAGGGACAGCATCAGAAGTGAAATCTGATCTAAAAGGAGAATTGCTGTTTGAGCAGTTTCTGCCTTCTCGTCACCCTGGCATGCTGCCTTCTCCTCCCACCCTTCCTCATGGCCTAACTCTTCCCCATTCCTCCATCTCCCTCCTCTGGAGCCTGTGCTCACCCCGCTTCCCTGCACCTCCTCTGAACTTGGGTTTGGCAGCTCCCCCTCTCCCCTCAAGGCCTCACACTGGCAGGGAAGCAAGAGCAGAGGGAGCAACTTGCCCCTCACTTGGGGTGCTCATCATTGACCTGATGCCTGGAGGCTGGGAGAAGCAACGAGGCATCTGACCAGTTCCTACACCGGTGAAAGAAGCTGGATGCACGTGAAATATCCAGGAACTTAACTGCCACACAGCTGGTCTCCAAGGAAAATGCTTGAAACGAGTTTTCCAGAATTTGTCATTCTTTACACATTTTCACAGGGAGAATAGACAAAACAAAGCAAACAAAACAAAAAAGGAGATCCACCCTTGTTCTAAAACACTGGCATTACTGCTTCACCAGAGCAGCTGCAAGGATTGCATTTTTTTAAAGAAACATTTCCTCTGTGTTTTCAGAAACACTTTAAGAATCTAATTTGAAGATCAACACAAACATCAGTGTTTCAGGCTAATTACATTTGGGATTGAAAACCTAAAAGCTTGCTTTTATAAAGCAAACTATTAAGCATTCTTAATCGTAGGAGTTGCTATCAGTTCCAAATATTGCATACATGTGTAGATACACTAGCCTAAAAAATGAACTCTTTATTGCTCATTTGATAACACCCCCAGTCAAAACGAAGCTTTGTCAAGACCACTGCCACGACAGCACGCAGTGGGCATACATATAAGAGTGTTTTTCTTATATAATTTATTATGTTCTAAAAACAAAGCACTAAGAGCAAGGCATTCTTGCTCATTCTTTCTTTATACATGGGAATCAAGGCAGGGAAACAACGTGACTTGCCAAACTGTGACACGGAGTGAGCGCCGTGCAGCCAGATGACAGAGGGAAGGGAACGTGTCTCACCTCACAGCCAGGGCACCCTTGGATCACCAAGGAACCTCCAATATCAGAGTCAATTAGCATTAAGCACCAAACCACAATAACTTCACAATTAGCACTTAAGCAACTGTGCTCTAAGATACTGAAATCACCAGTTTAATGTCTCATTACTATGGCTGTGTTAAATAGACACTTAGAAATCCCACTGCCATGTGGAGCAGAAATAAACCATGTTTTTTTTCTCTCTCATATATATCCCAGTAGTGTCTTTCAAATAGCCACAGACTCCGCAAGCAGAAAATGATTGCTTTCTTCCTTTTCACAACTTACCATACGATGTCCTCCTGATAACTGACATCACTGAAGAACGAACCCTCAATTTTACTCTGCTCAGCAAAAGATATTGTCTCTAATGGTAGCCTGGAGGCTTAATGTCATTCAAGATTACATGTCCTTCCCATCCTCAAAAGGAACCACGTATCTAAAAGGCATGATGAAAAGAGACAAAAATAATCCCAGAGTATTTAATGGGATTTGCAGTAGTAGCTTCACAAGCTATAAGAGAAAAAGAAGTGTGTATTCTTAGATGAAGATTTCTATAGGTAATCATCTAAGCTAACCTAATATGCAGGAAGAATTGGCTTCCACTGCAGGAAGCTAGGTTCTCTTTAACAGAGAAATACAAAGCTGAACATGACCAAGCCTACAAAACGACCAAACTGATTCTGAAAAAATAGTTTGAAAAGAGTTTAAATACTAGAATAACATAACGCCAAATTTATTTAATAAAAAAAATTGCTTCACCTGATTTTTTTTTTTTTAATAAAGGAACTGCAAACTTCAAGCTGTCTTTGAAGCCATACATTTGTGAGCTACAGCATGGATAATATCATTTAAAATGTCCGTATGGAAGCGTACCAATTCTAGGCATTTTTTGAAGGGAATAGGATTTATATTTAAGAAATACTCTTTTGACATATCTTTAATATACATTAAAAGCAAAATATGTGTTTTATTCAAGCATCATAAACCTTATAGAAATTTACATATCAAATATTACAATTCTAACATTTTAAGAATCAGTAACCACTAAGAAAAAAATTGCCCTTTGACTAGTCACTGATGGTATTGACTAGTGCTAAACTCCACCAGAACACCAGAAAAATTTCACTGGGGTTCAGGATCCCGTCTTTAAGACTCCACAGCGTAGATGAGGGATGCAAAAAACCTCTCACTGAGCCCAAATATTAAGTCCCAACAGGCTGTTTTCAATTCCAGAAAGTTCATCTTCCTGCCAGGCAGCACCACTACCTTCTATTCCAACTTTCTACATTGCTCTCCACATACATTTCAAATACCTGCCCAGACTGACGCATGCTGGCTGCACATCCTCAAGTAGCTCTATGGCAAAGGGTTTGATGGCCTATGCAAGCGTGGCTTAAAGCACTTTACCCCTTGAAAGCATTTGCTACTAGTTTTAGCGAGTACCACACCTGGTTCTTACATTTTGATTCAAGAGGAACAGTTTTAATTTGCCCTCATCCTTCTCCTATGCTAACAGCGTTGCCACCTAGGGAGCAGTGGGGTTGGCAGGGGAAGGAAACACATCACAGATTTTTTCCAGAAGGCAAACACAGGACCAATGCCTGAGACAGGGAAGAACTCTATATGTCTTTGCAGGTACACAGAGCCACTTGCAAAACAATAAATTATGTATTTTCTAACTTTGCAAATGAACTGTTGAAGGATACTTGTTTCTGCTTTTGTCAGTACATTAGCAGAAAAACAGGAAATGAATCAGACTGAAATAATAAACCTTGAAAAGAAACACCATGAAATTTTTTGGTCTTACAAAAGATGTTTTTTCAAGTGAAAGAAACTGCAGCAAACTGACCTGCAGTAAACAGCAAATTTAACAGATTATAATGTAATTAACCGATTGCTTAAAAAAAAAAAATTAGAGCTTTCTTTGTTATCATGGTAGATCAGAGTTGTTCCACTGTCTTTCCAATACATATGGCATCGTTTATTTGGTTTCTACCCAACAAAATGTAAGTGACCTCTATATATGTGTGCTGACTGACAGAACACTAGCCCAGGTAAGTCATTAAGTGGCCTGCCAAAGAAACATTGGTGCCACAGCAGAGTGAACCCTCTATTTAATTTTCTTCCCAGCTTTGCCACAGAATAGGCTTCATGCAGAGCAACTTGGGGCCTCTGTTTCATGGCTACACTGTCAATATTACACTTGCATTCAACTAAGACTTTCTCAGATAATTTCTGCAGTCAGCTTTCTCTTGGATGAAATCTCACAATTGCAATGCAAACTAGAATACTAAGAAGCTACTTAAGGAGTTACTGCTGTAATAGACTTCGCACATATACTTTGAATACATCCTATTTGAATAAGTTATTACAACGAAAGGCTTGTGTGTTTAGATTGTTGTTCTCCACCATCATATGAAGATAATAAGCTTGATTTGATCACACAGCAGCATCTAGAATCCAATCTAATTATATACATATCAGAAAATACACAAGTAATAATTTACTCAGGAATACAGAGGCACAATGGCAACAGTCACTAAGGAGTATCATTCTCTATCACCATACTCTAAATCCTAAAGAATCTATTTTTCCCCCACACTGACCAAAACATTTTCTTCTATGCAAAGATTAAAAATAAGAATTTGCCAAGGAATATCCTATTATTACTTATTTCAATCCTGCCAAGAGAATAAGGTAGGTTTTGATTATCCTTTGGTAAACTATTCTATTTAAACTGTAAAGCTATATCTGCACAGTATAACACACAATTAAGACAACTAAGACTACAAAAGCAGAAAAATAGGATTTTTTTTCTGAACTTATTACTGACAATGCACTGGAAGAAGTTAGCTAAATTCTCAGATATCGGTTGACTCAGAACCTTAAATTAAAAAAGAAAAAAAACAAGTTTAATTAATAACCTAATTATTAAGCTGTTGACATGTTTCTGTAACCATTTTGAAGAGAAAAGCATGGCTTTTTTTTAAAGACATAATGAAAAATTTCCATTCACTTCTCTATCCTGAACTCAATCCATCTTTTTTTTTTTCTAAATCTAAAGGTAAATCAAAATCTTTCTAAAGAATTTAACTGAATGTTGTTCCAATTTACTGCTTTCTTCAAAAAAAAAAAAAAGTAATGCCTGGATCCTCTTTCTAACAAATGTTTTAAACCCTGTTCCTCTGACTGCCTTTTTCATGCTCGTCTTCAATACATTCTCTCATACTTCCTTCTTCTGAAATAATGCCTATGTCTATACATCTATTCATTTATGTTTCCAAAACTGCCAACCAGAATATTCAGGAATGAATAAAAGCTCCCTCAGTGAATGTCATGAAATAAGTTACACTGGCAACGAGCAGAAATTATGCAAGATTTGAAGTCATTTTCCATACAAGTGCATAACCCCATCATCTGTGAGCACCACTCCTGCCAACTTCCCTCCTCTCAAAAAGGAGTCACACATACAAAAAAAAAAGACGACAAAAAAAAAAAAAAAAAAAAAAAAACAGAAGAAAATGCAATAGGGAAGCCAAATCCTCAAGAAAATATCTTTCCACTAAAAAATTAAAATGCCAGTCGACAGTCAAAGTCTTTTAGCTGAGGATGCCACAGGACATGCTGACAGCTGTCTAATTGCATAGACAGAGAGCGAGGCTACAACCCCCTTGCATATTAACAACTTGAATATCAACTTTGGACTAAAATTGTTCAAAGTAAAGGGCAATTTCTTAGGAGAATTTCAGAGGAGATTTCTCCCCTCCAACCAAAAACAGTCTACAGGAGGGGAACAAAAGACACCACCACCTCCTAACACAACTGCCTCTGATCAGGTAAAGCTTCTACTTTAGTAGCAAGTTGTACAGCAAAACATTCTATTTCTTTCTTTTCTGAGAGACATCAGTAAGCTTGCAAGAAACGCCCCTTGGATGTCTGGATGTCTCTCAGCTGAGACCCATACTCATTTTAGTGATTTAATCCCAGGCTTCAAAGTTTTCTCTGACCCCTGGCAGGAGTCAGAAATGGAAGAGCCTCCTTAGCCCAATGGTTAAGGGAAATTTACCTTCCTCTCACCTACCAGGGATTGGCTACAACTCTAAATAGCATACAGCAGGTATACACTGACGCCCTCCGCATCACTAAGACTTGCTGTATGTCTGACATACATCCCCTTGTCTCCATGGTTAAGCCAGTTACTAAATGTCAGCTTGGAGATGTATTAGTTTTACTCTAAATCTTGTTTTTCTTTACTAATAAAAAATATTAGTAACTATAAATATTAGTATATCACCATGATTAAGAGGAAATAGCATCAATTGTTGTGATAGAGTATTTTTCATATAAAATATAATCCTTGCACCCCTATGTAATTCACACCAGGTCTTCCTTTTTTTATTAAGAATTAAATATTTCACTAATCATGGACTTGAAAAGTGTTTCTCTAAACATATCAGTAATCTCCTGGGAAAGCAGACTTTCAGATCAGACCTGCAAAAGACCTGAACTGCTGAAGAAATTAAACAGATGAACAGACTTTCAGGAGCATTCAGTGTTTTAGTTATTGCAAGAATAATGAAAACAACTGGATGTGTAACATTGTGGGACATTTGATCCGTAAGTGTATATATATAAGCTTATTTCAAGATCAAATATCTGCAAACATCCTAATTAAGCAGCCTTTGCCAGTAAAAACTATTATATTTTCATTATATTACTAGAGTATTGTCCTGGTTAAGGAAAACATGAGCACAGACGATATCTAGTCTATGTTTGGGACACTCTACAAAGGAAACAGCTATTGAAAAAGAAACTGTTGTGCAGTATTACCGCAGAAAAAGATTGCTACGCTGCCTCTTCTCAAAAAGGGAGTCCATGTCCTATTTCTTTTTACATTATCAGAACTTAAGATATGCAACAGATGAGCTTAAAACCAGCCAATTGCTTTCAGTCCTACTTTGAGATGTTCTATACTAGTAAATCTTTTCCTATAATAGACCCAAGATGAAAATTCCAGCAGCTTTATACACATAGAGGAAAAAAGTGACAAGGTGAAGTAAATTTTTTCATTCATTTGAGAAATGAAAGTGAAGTTATTTCACTTCTGAGGAAGTCCTTTGAAGTCAGGAGCTTCACTGTGTATTTGAAACCATTTATTTCCTCATACAGTTCCAAAGAAAACAGTTATGCAAACATGTTAGAGGAAGCAGGTATATAATTCCACTTAAAAGCTATTTAATTTTGTTAAAAGGGAACTTGGATTGTTAGCACAGGTTCTTTCAAATATTTAAGTTACTTGCTCTACTCGTCTTACTACTCCACTGAAGGAAAGCAACCACAAACGAGGTATTCCAAAGAATTACAAGTGCTCCTCTATGGCCCAAAATACAAAGTTAAATGGTTATTGTGCTGGGAAAAAGTTTGAGCTGTAGCTACATAGGAAAAAAAACTCAACATTGTTACAGTTAAATGATGAAATAGTTAGGCACATGACAGTTTAAAAGTTGTATGGAAATTAAATTTTAAGTTAGAGTGCCGCAATTAAGCATAACTCCATAAGATACTATGCACTTTGTTTTCATTATGCCCTCACAGTTTTAGTTCAATTCTTTTCTTCTAAACTGTCATCTACCACAAACTACAGTATTACCTAGTGTTATTCAAGACCAATTAAGCTATTTACAAACTGTTAGAAAGGCATTTCTGCAGGAAAACTTCTATTTACAAAATTCCACTAACGCTTACAACTAAGCAGCTTACAGAATTGTGATATATCATTTTCCCCAGCAGTACACCAAGCAACTCCAATAATGAAACATGGCAGACAAGTTCTATATGAACATAGATATGAAATTGCTTCTTTGCATTTAAAAGTATTTACTGCGATAGGAAGTGCTTCTCTTTCGAGATCCAAAGTGAGAAGCTTACTGATTTCAGAGCCTTTCTAAACTGGAACTGCTCTTTATAGTTTGTGACTCCTGCAGATAAAGCCATTACTAAACCAGGTGAAAAGGTGAGAATTAGCACAGAAAGCTATTCACTCTGCCACAACTGTGGGTTACTTACCCCACAGCAGAAATTCAGAGCAGGGCCACCTTGCCCACTCCAGAACAAAGCCATGTATTTCATTTAAGCTTACAATGAGGTATATTTAAATTAAATCTCCGGATCAGAATGAAAGCAAAGGTATTCATTTGATTATACTGATGCTGCATGTTGATAAAATCCAAAAGGATTACCGTAAAGAACAGGATGAGGTAACAGAATTAGCATTTAAAATACTGAGTCTGCTTGCTAGATTAACAATGCCCTCCTGAAAGCAGCTGAGTTCCTAAAGTGGCCAACTATACCCATATGCAGGGCTAACCCTCCAAGAGCCACTTCCTACAAACCACCCACACATGAGCAGCTCGTCCAGGGGTACAGCAGTGCTACAAAAGGCTGCAGCAGCCTTCAAGGAAGGAAGGACAAAGCAGCTCATGGTTAAACAGCAGTTGGTGTTTGGGGGAAGGGAATGTAAGCAGACAATCAGGTTAAGTCAAACTGGAAAAAATAACCTTGCTGCTGAAAACAGAAACCAAGTAGTTAGAAGTTAAGTGCATTGAGATTCTTCTCATTTTTACAGTTCAATACATCTTTTATCATAAGAAATAATTATTTCTTGGTGTAAGATTAGTAGTTCTATTAAGATTGCCTGACACTTCTCATTATAATATCCTATTTTTAAAACTGCTTAGACTCTTCAAGCATAACTGGGCTGAAAAGTTTTATGTGAAAAATCTTCAGACTTCCATCTTGACCGCTGCATCAAGGATATGCATTTTGTCAGCACTTTGACAATGTCAGCAGAGTCGTGCTTGCAAGCATGGGGAACAGAAGATGCACAATTTGCAGCTTACAGGATGTATTTTAACCGTCTTAAACATCCATTGAATATAATCCAATCTAGAATTGAACTGGATCTTATTTTTTTTACTTTCATTTTTAGGTGCACAATATGCTCAGCTGAAGTACCAGAAAACCTGCTTTAGAAAAGGCCTTACACTTCCCGATGCCCCACTACACAAGCCAAACACACATAGACAGGCTCCGAGCAAGCTGACCTACTGTTGGCCCAGACTCTGAACACAGGGCTTGGACAGGGCACCCTCCAAACATCCCTCTCACTGAATCATACCGCAGTTTTAACAGTGCAAGAGGTGGCTGCCAGGAGGACAAATGGAGTCAGCACTGAGCAGAGCTAGGACGACTGATCTGAGACTCTAACGAGTGACAGGGAGAAGGAAACACGAGAAAAGTGGAGATCATGGAGTGATGAGACTGACAAGAGTTGTTAAGAAAAGAATCAGGAAACTTGTAGCACAACTACTAGAGACACCAAATCTCATGAAAATCTCAGTGACACAGAACTGACTTGCTGATCGCAAACACCAGAGGAAAATGAGCCAACAACCAAAGGGTAAAGATAAGGAGACACTACAAAGTAGCAGAACTGGGCGAGCTGG
Organism: Crypturellus undulatus; assembly: GCA_013389825.1. NCBI lineage: Eukaryota > Metazoa > Chordata > Aves > Tinamiformes > Tinamidae > Crypturellus > Crypturellus undulatus. Next base: position 743,962 of record VWPW01008645.1, read on the forward strand.
GAGAGGGAGCATCTCTGAATAACAGGAAAGAGACCAAATCAAGAACTTAGGATTGGCTGGAGTATCTTCCTAACACAAATCATAACCAAATGGGATAAAGTAGCATAGTTAGGCAGAGAGTAAAAGGTGTATGTGGCAGCAAGGGAAGAAAGCAGCAGTGCAAAAGCCTTGGACAGGCTAAGGTTGCTTTTTTCTAGAGCCTGTCCTCTGCAGTCTGCAGACACCCACAGAGGCCTCTGCACAAGCGTATGGCTCATGCTACCTAGGGCTGATCCCTGTAAAGCATTACAGGGTATTATTAGACACCACTAGCTCAAATAGCAGACCTCTGCTTGGCGAGTAGGTTCCAGACCTGCTGATATGGTTGCAATTATTATTTTTAACAGCTAGGAAACAGCACACAAACTACATTAAAATAACGTCGTCCAGTAAACAGAATTAGGAAGTTAGAGTCAAAGTTTGCTGAGAGCTTCACTGCATGACCATTATCTCATCTCTCCTTGTAGAGTCCTTGCCAGACTCACACTTATCAAGTCACTATTTGTTATTTTCGGGTTTTGTTTGTTTCTCTCTCTCTCTTCTATCTTAAAAAAAGAAAAAAGAGCATAGAGCTGAATATAATTCTACACTGAAAGCAGGAATTCACTTCTTCGCATGCCTTTGCAGAGCAGTGATCATGTTAGAGTAATATTGCTGAAGTAGTCAAATACCCTACTCATCACAGCGAAGTAAAATGCTTATTAAGCCTATTAATAGAGATGATATTAAAGCATATGATGAAGGATGAAACTACTTATCATGCTCAGGTGCCTGATCTGATACACATAAGAACTTAGTTTCTTTCTGTGTTCTACAGCAAATGACATATTCAAAGAACAGCTTCCACTGACTTCAAGGCCTGGCTGTGCCTGCTCAGTGCTTTTGTATCAGTTCCTACAGTACTGAGTGGAGAGACAAGACAAAAAAAAAAAATCAAGAAATCTCAAGATGTGGATCTTTGAAATTTTAATTAGCTTCTCAAAAACGTATCAGGCAAAGTAGAAAGAATACAGGACACACCCAGGATTTAGATGCCTTCACCAAGCAAGAATAAAATATTCTTTCTTCACTTACTTACTGCCCTTTATTTGCATTACACCTCCAAGCTTTTGCAAAGAAAATAATTATCCTAAAGATAAGGCTTTATTGCTGCACAATCTAGACCAACTCCCCAAGGGAAAGGAAAAGAGATCTGAGGGAAGTTTCTCTCGGTAAGAAAAAACAACTACAGTAGTATTAAGGAGTGTATTTTAATATAGTCACAAAGGGTAATCGAGCCATGGTTGCTTTTTCAACTTTACTTCTGGCCTTTCCTAACATTTGAGGATCTAACCTGAAAGCCTTAAAGTGTCAGTAAGCTGCATGCAATGTCAGCATCCATATCACTTCATTGCTGTGAGTAATACTTCACAAGAAGAGTGCAGACAGAGGTCAACTAATTGTTGCAGAAGCTCCACACACCTATTTCCAGTGCACTCATTAGCATGCAAGCTGAGCAACAATTAAGTTAGATCAAGCAAACAGCATCCTGAAGGCATTTTCTTTGATTTCACACCAGAAAATAAGAATGAATTCCTGCATTCTGCACACTACTAAAAGGGAAGCTATTCCTCACTTACGCCACGTAGTTTTGCAGCATGTGTGTTAGAGAAGTTCTAACTTTAGACAGTAATTGCTCAGAGCCATAACTCAGTTAACTAGTTTGACAACCTGAGAATCACACAGCAATGAATACAAGCCAGATATCTCCCATCTTTGAAGGAAACCAAGTCACCAAAGCAAGGTTTTATCTAAATCACCAGATATTCCCAAACCACCCATATGCAGTCACAGTAGCACCATACAGCCAAAGTGCATGTTTCAGAAAGGGTGTTCACCTTTCATTGTGAACAGTGCCAACTTGAGGGGACTTCTCCATCACTCTGCCAGAGACAAAAGCATCCATCTACTGACACTTTCCATAAACTGCTGTACTTTATTATATTGCCAACTGAAAGCTCTCTTCTTTCACAGGCTCTGATTTGATTCCTCACAATGATTTTTAGCACAAGGACACCCTTCTGCCTCTTCTCAGAGGTGCATTCCCAGGCATTTCAGGAGGAACACCACCATATTAAAATATGTGTTCCTTTATTATACCTACTTTTAACTAGCAGAGATGAACAAAGAGGACCTGCCCCATGAATACTGTGTATTGTGGCTTCATATTAATTGTGCCTCTACAAGGTTTTAAAGGCCCATCCATAGTTTGTGGGAGATGATTTACGTTGAAATTGTGGTTTCGAAATAATTTGTTATCCTTAAAATAGAAAAGTGATATTTTATGACCTTCCAGTTAACAAAAATCATATGGATTAACTACATATCCCCCTAAAAAGACAAAGCAGCATATCACATCTCCAAAACAACATGGTCTGGGGCAGGGGAGAAGACAAGAATAGCAAGAATACTATTTCACTGTCTTCATATTTTATTCAAATGACACCTCCTGGTCTAGATCCAGCTGCGATATTATGTTGATTTGGGCAAAGCGTAGGTGGGAAGAAACTTTTATCACTACTTACTGTGTTTGAGGGAAAATGCTGCTGGGCAGGGCTAAACAGGATGCTTCTGTTTTCTTAACTAATCCCCCCAGTAAACACCACCTCCTATGCAAAGCCTCAATTCAACAACATAAGATAAACTTCTCTGGCATATCACATACATTATCCACTAACTAAATTAATCCTGAAAACAAAGGAGCTTCTTGTTTCTTTCCCAGACAGACAGGCAACATAGAATCCCAATAATCCAAATTCTTGCAAAGCAGGATCTTTCAAGTCAGAATCTTTTTTTCACTCTTTGTTCTCTTTTCATTAGTTTGTTAATCCATTACCTAATTTACCTTGAAATCATCCTTTAATTGTTAATAGTGGAAAGACTCTGGATACCTCTGCTGAGTTTACCATGCTCTCTTCTATTCTTACCCTGGCTGGATTTCTGCATGGTGTCAGATCACAGAAGGCAAAGTCTACTTTTCTGCAACTACCTTGCACTGCCACAAACAAAGTTTGACCAAGAGTTTGCTGCCACATCATGAGGAAAAAAAAAAAAAAAAAAAAAAAAATCAGGAAACAGGAACAGTAAAGGGAAGAAAGAGAAAGAGATGAACAAGTCAGGTAGCTCCTACTCTACCAGGAAACACATTTGGCTACTAAATACGAAAATCCCTCAGGACAAATGGAGAAGTGTTTTGAAATTATGGGAAATAAGCAGCACGCTGTGCTCTGTCCTGTGCCGTCCCACAGTTAAATCTGTGCTGAGTGGGGAAGCCTATGTCCACAGCAGGCAAGAGCCTGACTTCCCAGCCTGAACACTGCAGAGTCCGTCACTTAAAAAGCGCCTAGAAGTTTGATACCCCCATCTCTGACCCTGCGCAAAAGAGCTCCTGGTCTCCCATGAAGACATATATTTAGCAGTGTCATATAAAGGAAAGCCTGACTTAAAGAAAAAGCAAGTATCAGCCATAGCTTTTCAAGTAAAATAAGACTGAGGAAACTACTACTCTTCAGAAGTAAGGGCTTCAACTCTGAAGGAAATAAAAATTTCAACTCTGAAAATAAATGTTCTAAGACTATATTCTGTTTATATTTTACTTACAGTAGAGGGATACAGAGTCAGAGCATCTTCACTGGGACATATCGTAAAGAAGCCTGTGATAAAAATTCATTTAGTACAGATAGATCAAAAGACAGGTTTTTAATCTTGATCAAACTTTGTCACACAGCCACTTTTTTTTACATTAATCAGCACATTAGATTTCTCTGCTTTATTTTGCAATTCTCTTGCCAACTGTGTGGTAGAGCTACAATCATTTATCTATTCCCAGTTAAATGTTCCTCCTCTTTTACTTGACTGAGGGATATCTCTCTTCCCTAAGGGAAGGATTTTGATAGGAAGGAGAAAACCCAAACAGTACCTTTTAACAACCATCCTCAGCCTGTTTCTTCGCTTATTACACAGAATTCTTTTAAAGATATTCAGTTACTCCTTCAGTAAAACATACACTGTCAAGTTACAATTGGATTCTAATACAAAGAAGAGCTGCAGCACTGTATCTGGGTTGGGCATATGGCACCCAGGCTTTAAGAAACACAAATCACAAGGAGAAAAAGTAGTCTTCAGCATCTAATTTATACAGAATAAAAACCTTTTATTTCCTTAAAAAAAAAAAAATAAAAATAACTGTTTCTTCCTGAGAATGAGTTCTGAATGATGATACTGCAGATGCCTCATCTTCAGTAAGGGGAGGGATATTTTAAGTTCTGTGCACTAGGTATTTTCAGCAAAGAAACTGTATGAATGATGAATTTAGGCACAGTACCACCAATACTCTTGTTCTCTGGAAAGCAACCATCAGGGTGCTACAAAAGATTCTTACTTGCCTGTAGAATTTAAGAGCAGATAGATAAATTAAACCTATTTCATACATAAACAAGGTGCTCAATTAAAACTACTGCATATATAACAAAGTGCAGTAACAGTGCTGCAAATGTATTCACATATCAAATAAACTACCCATACAACACTATAGTATAGTCATGCTTGCTAGGCAATTTCATTTTATGGAAATTATCTGATCATTAACTGAAAAACTTAAAATTGATACTCCTATTTATTGACATTACATAGCATCAGTGACTCATAGTGAGAACAAAGCAACAAGATGCTGATTTCAAACAGTTTCTCCAGAATAAGGTCTTTTGCTGAAGCATCTCTTCAAGCAACAAACAGAAGAATCCAAGGGGACAGCCAGGGGCTCCAGTTCTCCAGATTGCAATAAGAGTCTAATTTGCCTTATGGAAGCAGCTAAAGGATCTATGGAAAAGTGTGTATTTAACAGCAATTTATCTCAACTATAAATGGCAACAGAACAGAATTGACATAGTTCCACAATGACAGCTTGTACTGAACAATAACAGGATACTTCCATTAACAGAGCTGTGCTCGGCTTAGGAAGCAAAAACAACCAAAAAAAAGGCAACAAAAAAAGTAACTATACCAAATTGAATTACTACAAAAAAAAAAAAAATTCTGCAAGTTGCCCTTCAAAAATCTTGCTGAAGACATCATTGGGGGAATACAGCAGCCTTTAAAGAGAGGAAGTTTTAACGCTTGAGGAAACACCTGTGTATATACAATTTTTATTTAAGCTCATTTAATTAAATCTCTGTGCTAAGTTGCTTTATGTTAAAGAAATTCTTATATCAACATTCCAGTCTGGTGTGATATTTAGATGTAAAGTGAACCTGCTGGAACTCGCCCTTCAGAGAGAAGAGGGGGGGGGGGAGGAAAAAAAAAAAAAAAAAAAAAAACACATACACACACACCACACAGTCTTCTATTGCTATTTTCATCTTGCAAGAGGTAATTCCCTTGGAATGTTTCAGCTACCTGCCCAGCAAGATACTACTAGTCATCCAACAGATGACTAAGGTGAATCTACAGTTGAGATACTTAAGAGTAGAAAAGCCTAATGTAATCTTTCTTTTGAAAATAATTGAAGCACTCCTACTTTTTCTTATTCCATGGATAAACCTAATGATGAGGTCAAATCTTAGCCGTGTGTCAACACTTCTGTCAAAGTCAAGTACAGGAATCAGTTAAGACCCTCTTCACTCGCCTCAAGAACTAAACACTTAATGGTGAAATCACTAAGGACACGGACAGCTCAGCTGTAGAGCTCCTCTTGTTTCTCTCAATTCTAGCTGATCCTCTGATATTCCAGCATGTTATGTCCCTCAGGATCTAAAGACTGTTCCTCTAGTGGGGCAGACCTTGCACATAACAAGAAAACTTGCAGTTGAGGCCTGTAATACGTTGGTTACATAAAACATCTATAGTTCTCTTTATTCTGATTTGTCATTCTGGATCCTTCAGCCAACACAGGAGTGTGCTGCACTAATGGAAGAAAAAGAGCAAAGTCTGCCAAGAAAGAGCCAGCAATCAGAGTTGTTACAGTGCCTGAGAATTGCCTGAAATGCTCATGAAACAACCAGAGACCACTGAAAGACACTACCTTCTTACGGCTCAGATGAGCAAAGACTCTTCCATGGATCTAATCAACTAAAAAATATCCTTACAAGAATATCTGGGATGCTAAAGTGAATGTTAATTTACAGAATTTTGGATGAAGTCTATGAATCCCCCAAAATATCAGCAACTGACCAAAGATATTGCATAATAACTTATCATAAAAGCCTGAAAAAAAAAAGTGCCCAAAGTATCTTCTGAAGTCACCTTAAGTAAAAATTTAAGAACAGAAGACTGCAAATTATACTCCAAACAGCAAAAAAAAATAGGGAAGAACTGGGAGGTAGTTATTAGTTTACTTGCACCTTTTTTTAATTATAGCACAGCACATGCGAGATCTGTGATATATACATATATATATATACACACACACACACATAAACACAAAAGTTTTGATTTTTCCTTAAGAATCATTTAAAAGCATCATTGAAAGTAAACTACAGTTAGATAAAACACAGTCATAACTTCCAATTCAGAAAATCCAAAATATAAGGATTTCCCCTCCTGACAAAAATTAGCAACATTATTTTCTATATACAGACGCAACCTCTACCATAGTCTTGCTGCAGCAAAACAAAACAGACATTCAGGTCTAATATTGCTAAAAACAAATCTCAGAGGCTCAAAGTAACTTTTTACCTTCTTGGTGGAAGTCTACCTCCATGCGCAACTCAGATGCATTTAGCAATATAACAGCCAACATCATCCTTAGTATCTTGAAGTGCGTATGTGCAATGATTCACTCAGCTACATGTCTTCCGTCAGTTAACGGGGAAGGGACAACGGAAACTTAAAGCTAAGACAAATTTAAAGAGAGAAAAACTGAAATTAACTTCCTCAAGGATTAGCCAGTGTTAGCATGAACATTTATGTTACTGCAAAAAAGCGCGTGCTGATTCTGAAGAGAATCAGACCAACTTGCAGCTCATCTGTAAACCAGATATCAGATCAAGAAGAGTGGCAGCTAAATCATATATTCATCAACTCCTCCTAGTCAAGTATTAAAACTTATTCTACTAGGCTGGTACGTGGCATTTAAGACAAATCAGAAAATAAATCACACTGCTAATTATGGATATCCAACTGTGGGCCAGAGTAAACTGACCCCATAATAGACATCAGGAGTTTGGCTACAGGCCATCAGAAGACAGTGGTGCAGAACAGTGGAGCTACACTTGAGAGTTCAAAGACCCTTCTGAACACTTTCAAAATAGGATTCAGGAGTCCTGGGCAATGATTTAGGCCTCTTACTTTGTTTGCTTGGAGCAGAAAAAAATACCTTTCTGAAGGACACTTTAGTGAGGAACAAAAGAGTTCCAAGTAGACTAAAAAGGAAAAGAATAGCGAGTGGAAAAATCACTTACACAATTAATAAATTTAGAGGGACAGATATCATTACGGCTCCTGAAATTTGTTTTTGCCATGTTATTGTTAATGAATAATGAAGCTTAAGCACATTTTCCATCCAGCTCTACACAGCCACCAGAAGAACTCAAGAACTTGTGTTCTTTTATAAACTGAAAATAATCACATAAAGCAAGTCTTCCTAGAACTTCCTTGATTCCTAGAACACATATTACTGATATCTGGGAATCCTACGGCTAAGGGAGCTTTAATGACTCATTTGCTAATACAGGGATTAGGATTTGTAAACATTATGAAGGTAAACAAGCACATCAAATATATCTTCCCTTTCTTGAACCTTTGCTGGCATAATTAATTGAAATCGGATGTACATAAGAAATCTACACAAGAAATCTGCCATTGGGGAATAGATTTTGGGAAGAGCAAGAAGAAAGTTACATGTACACAGACTTCAACTCCCTCCTTTGGAATTAATGATCTGATGTCCTTGGAGTCTAAAATAGCTGTTAACATGAAGAAAACAGGCAGACTTTATTCCACTTAAAAAGATGACCAATAAATATTTCAACCATCAGGATCTTTAAAAAAAACAAAATTGGGACTGGCAGAGTTCAATAAAAATTCATGTGGGAAAGAGGTCTCCACTAAGTCTTTTAATTGGACTTGTTATTAAGAATAGTATTATTGCCATTATGCAAAAGAAAGTGAATTTTTTCAATTCCGGAGCCAAAAAGGCCTAAATCATATGCAACTGAAGGCTCATCTCAGCACTTTCATAAGCAGTTTAAGAATGAACCTTTCAATGTTTGCAGCTCAAAAGGGGTAAAAGTTCAGGCATTTGTCAAGTGATATTAGACACAAGTGATTTCTGGGCAGTGGAGCAGCTCACTTCAGCTCCAGCTGAATAGAGAACAAAACTGAAAACCTTCTCCTATGGACACAACACAAAGCATTTCATCACTTCTCTGCTGACACACACACAAAAAAGGGCTTTTTAACCTTGAAAATTGAAATTAAGATCGAGGGAAGAAATTATTTTAAAAGAAACAGATTTACGCGTAATGGGCCGAATTAAACGCTGCCAGAGCCACTTCCTGAGCTGCCCTCTTGCTTCTTTTCAAATAAGGCTGCCCGCGACGACACCGCGGACGGAGCAGCGAGCGGCGCCGCCGCCCGCGGCCCCCGCTCCGCAGCGCCGCCCGGGGGGAGGCAGCGAAGATCGAGGGAAGAAATTATTTTAAAAGAAACAGATTTACGCGTAATGGGCCGAATTAAACGCTGCCAGAGCCACTTCCTGAGCTGCCCTCTTGCTTCTTTTCAAATAAGGCTGCCCGCGACGACACCGCGGACGGAGCAGCGAGCGGCGCCGCCGCCCGCGGCCCCCGCTCCGCAGCGCCGCCCGGGGGGAGGCAGCGGCTCC
>VWPW01008645.1:753381-816919 GCA_013389825.1 Crypturellus undulatus
GAGCTCACGCGCACGGCGCCCGCCGGGGCGGGGCGGGGCGGGGGCGGTGCGCAACAGTCGGAGCTTCTGCCCCCGCCCCCGGGGCCCGGCTGGCGCGGGGTGCGTGGGGGAGTGGTGTGTGCGCGTGGGAGTGGTGGGTGGGTGTGGGAGTAGGGTGTGCGAGGGAGTGGGGGGTGTGTGTGCGTGGGAGGGGTGTGTGCGCGGGGGAGTGGTGTGTGCGCGGGAGTGGGGTGTGCGCGTGGGAGGTGTGTGTGCGCGTGGGAGGTGTGTGTGCGCGTGGGAGGTGTGTGTGCGCGTGGGAGGTGTGTGTGCGCGTGGGAGTGGTGTGTGTTTGTGGGTGTACCGCGTGGGTGTGTATGGGTGTAGTGCGTATGGGTGTACGTAAACACCTAGGGGAACAAGTCGCTTAGTGCATGCAGGTAGCCTCGTTGTGTTCGGCTGGACAAAGCACACGGGAAAATACTACCCATAGTGTTTCAGGATGGAGCCTCATGCGCATTCTCGCGTATGAAATCTGGTGTGGGGAGAGAGAGGGGAGAAAGGAAAGACCATGGTGTGACGGGGGAGGGGAGTAGGGAGATCAGGGCAGTGGAAGCCTGTGGTAAGGTGAAATAGAAGAGCAAGGAATGGCTAGAATTAGGGCAGAATGGGAACCGCAGGCGTGTTCAGGAACAAATGTGCAATTGCCAATGGGCTTAAACACTAACATGCAAAGCAAAGCAATGCAGGAGTGTGTTGGTTTCTTAATCGCCCAGAGGGATCCAGCAAATCAGTAAAAGTATTCTGAAGCCTTTTGGCCAGTGCTGGAGGGCGGGAGGGACACCGCGTCGGCTGTTTTACAGTTCTGGGTATTCACTGCGGCATCTCACGGTTTCTCCTTGAAATAGCAAAACAGAAACCTCCAGCCAGCTCCACTCTCTGGAGGGACTGCAGCAATGTAGGTGCTGCTTGACAAAAGCCTTCAAGAGAGTCAATTAGCAAAATTCAGCAAGGCAGGAAAGAGAAAAGGACACAAGAAACCCGTCCACCGAAACCAGTAGAGACTTTTTCTCATTTGTAGGGAGCAAGTGTTGTCTGCTTGCTTGTTTGCTTGTTTTTTTATCACAGAACAAGATGACAAAGAGGTATTAAGGAAAAGTAGGGGCTGTCCAAACTCTTTAATAGAGAAGAAATATATCAAAGCGCTGCATTTCCCCTTAAAGCACACAAGATTTATGAAAATATGCAGGCCTGCCTTGCCACAACGCTTTCTGGAGAACATCTGGGATTAAAACATTCTGTCTAGATCGTGTTTCTTTTTTTTTTTTTTTTTTTTTTTAATTCAGCAGCTGACGGGAGAGTACAAAGTGGTTTATCAGAACACAAAAGTACTTCCCTCAGGACGAAACATCTGGTGTGTGCCAAAAAGGCCTGAGTGTACAGAGTGCTGTCAAGCGTGGAAAGGCAAAACATCTCACTGGCGTGATGAGGGGGGAATAGAGAGGACCGGGAGGTGCAAATGGTTTTTGTCCCAGTGGTAGGAGACGGAGAAAGAATGTGACCTGGATAAACCTGCTCTTGATTTGGACTATCTTTCATGTATTTATGTTTGCATGGATTTCTCGTCTCAGTATAGTTTGAGTGTTTACTTATGCAACAGCTATCTCGTATAAAAGGGTACCATGAAATACAGTCCTTTGGCCCCAGATTTCATGTGTTTATGTTCCTTTCTCCAAGCTTCTGTTGGAAGTGTATCAAATTTGATGGGTAAATGTTTCCATCTCTCTGGTTCTACATCTGAACATCTCCCTGGAATCATTTTTTGAATATTCAGCCATTAGCTTAAAATTGCCGACATTAAGCTCTTTCTTTAAAAATCATTCCATAGTTCCTGTAGCCTCTGCTGGCACCTGGTATCCAACCTGTCATATTTTAGGGGGAAAGGGGCATCCTTAACCACCTTTGATTTGTGTCCCTGATCTTTCTCTTGCCTTGTTCTGAGGAGCACTGTTTGTTTCAGCATTCACCACTTTCCTACATTCTCCAGCTCATGTCTCCTGACACTTGATTTATTTATTTTTCTGGAGAGTTTCTTCCTAATAACCCCTCAGTTTACTAATACAACTTATGATGTTGCCAAAAAATTGCACAAAAAATTGCATTAGCACAAAAAAAATAGTCAGAAAAAATGATATGGCTGCAGGTGCAGGTGACTAAAGCAGAGAATTATGTAGATCAATTTCACTATTTGAGAAAATGTAATGTGGAAATGCATTTTGACTTGCACCTAAAGAGGAAAGGATAAGAGCCTTTGATGGACTAAAATATCTGTAATATCCCCTGATAGCACAACATCCCTTTTAACCAGGCATAAATACTTCCAGTAAAGTATATGCATGGAGAAATAGATGACACTAATAAATATCAGTATATAACTGATGAACATATTACATATTTGTAAGCTAAGATACAAATTACACAGAGGCAAGAGTAGGCATTGAATTCTCTCAGATTTCTGTTTCCTCTTCCCTCCCTCTTCCCCAAATCATTTGCCATTAGCTAATTGTCATCATCAATTGCTTTGAGTAGAGTAGATTAAAAAAGGTATACTATGGAAGAAATCCAGATTAGGATTTTATCAAAAGGCAACATGGCCTTGAAGCTAAAATGAAGGGATATTCAAGTACTGGGGCACCATGATGACAAGCACATTTTAAGTGCCTGAAATGATGGATTAGCGTCAAACAGAACAAACTGAGGTAGATAAAACCCTGTCTCAATGATGCAAGTTAAAAAGCAGCAAGATATCAGTAAACATTGTGCAAAGCTAGAACTTCCAAATTCTCAGCATGCCATTAAACGTTAAAGACTTCCATAGCCATATCAGACATCTCAGATATCTTACAGTTACATCATTTGATCTAATCAGCATTCAAAAATGATACCATGTTTCTTCAGTCATCAATAAAGACAAAGCAAGGGTGGAAAATTTTAACTAGCTAGAACTACAGGCCCTAACATGCCTGTTGCAATAAATAAAATTGATTTAAAACAATTAAATGTGTTTCTTTCCAGCTTTTCTTTTATGAAACTGAAAAGGAAGACTATTGTGTAAGGGCTTGAGCAGATCACATTGTCTGCTATGGTCAGACTCCTACTGAATTCAGCAAGCTTTTTCTAAGTAATGTGCACAAGCTGGGGCCTATTAAATGGTGAAATCAATTACAAGAGAGGACCCTTGGTTTTCAAAGATTCCCCTCAACAAATCTAATTATTGCCATTTTGGTGGTATTTTATGCTTATCTGATATGGTAACAGTGACAACTGGCTGCATGGCCCAGCGGTTTTGATGTAATGATCTAAACTGGAGAGACTGGGCAGCCAGTTATCAGCTGGTAGTTATATTAGCCACAGGACATCTGAGTTTAGATGGGAGATTGGGTTTTATGCCAACTCCTGGAAAATACAATGTACAGGGGGAAAGAGTAACAAATCATCAGGTCTGTCTCACTACAAATACTGGATTGACTCTGCAGGGCACTTTCTGTGATTTATAGAGAAAGATCTCATTAATTGTGTTCAGGTTTGCCAGTAGTGAAATCCCACGACATATGAAATACATAGTGCTTACTTGACATGAAGTATGGGAAATAAACACATTATGCCAAATGTGTGAGTAGAGCAACCAGCCATACTCTTCTGTGTCATGGTGCCAGATACTGTATTTTGATAATAAGTAGTGTGTGGAGCAGAAAGGAGGGAATTGCTCTTCTGTTACCCTATAAAGAATTTTTAGAAGAAAAAATCTAATTCCTCTCCCTACTCTCTCCCTTGCACCCCCATCCCCTCCAATTAGAAATCTTTTTATCATCCCAGTAAGCCTAAAGTTTCCTGGATGCATAAGACTTCTAGAGATAGCACTTTAGTACTAGAGTCTATTCTGGAAGTTAGGTGTCCAAAATCCGCATGTTCTACCCATGTCCTTTCTTGGATTTTTTTTTCACTTTAAAGCCATTTGCTGTTACTGTCTGTATCTTCAGATACATTTTTATGCATCCTTAGGTACATTTTTTTTAGATATCCTTAGATACAACATTTAATTTGTTGGAAAAAAATAAAGCCAAGTAACAGTTACACTGTGAAAAGCAGCAGACTATCATTTCTGTTGCACAACACTCTTTCCATTCAAGTCCCCTGGGTCTTCCCCCTCTATTACTCAGAACAGACAGAAACTTCTGTTTTTCTGGGTTGGTAAGTTATGTGCTTAGTCTCTGACCAGAGGTGAAATTGTTTCTGGAAGCTTGAGCAAGAATGTTTCTGCTTTTTCATGCAAAAGAAGTGTGGGGCAGTAGGCTAGAGAGGAAGAATTGCATAAAGGTAAAGTGCTTGAGTTATTTTTTTAATAGCTTTCTCATAAACATCTAGATGTCAAAAAAATAAAGTCATGGTAGTAATGGCCTTGCTCACTTTTTCTAAAATTTCTCTCACATCAGCTAGAGGTCATTCAAACATGAGTCCAACTTATGCAGAGTCAAAGAACAGGTAGATTTGTCCTTTCTTGAGGAGTTAATGTCTGCGCAGGTCTAGCTGTGGAAGAGTCTCAAAAAGTGCATGTTAACACACTGAAGGTCCCCCAGAGTCCTTGTCCACAGGTTGTCTTCTTACTGCATAACACTGCTTGGCTGAAGTGGATCTACAGGTTCCCTCACAAATAAACCTGGATAGGGGTTGGACGGAGGTTGCTTTCCCTGGAGGTCCCACCTCAATGTGTGCTGCCATAAGAGACACGGAGTCCTCCAGAAGTATCACAATGGGCCTTGATGTTTTGTCCCTCTGCCTGTCCTCATGCCACTGTTAAGTGTCATCCCTCCGTCATGCCTTTAGAAGAACATGTCATCAGTGCAGCAACAGGGACAAAAGGAGCCTATGTCACTGCCACCTTGGCGGGTGCAAAACAGAGCATTTCTCTGTGGGAGCACTTCATAGCTGCTGCTGAGCTGCCTCAAGTCAACAAGAAGGTCGGAGAACCTGAAGGCAGCATGTGTTTGCATCCAGCTGCCAGCTGCCTGCCTGGACAGCGTGAGAAGGTGTAACACCATGCGACCCACTATCACCCACAGCCGTGCCTGGTGTGCGGCTCTAGCATGGGGCACGTGCCACAAAGGAGCAGCGAGGCAGGCGTCCCCTAGGCTGGACCTATAGCCTGCAAGCTGTGGCTTCTGTGGCCACAAAGCTGTTTTGTCAGGATGCTGCCAGTGACTTTGTGGGGGCCAGGCAGCTGGGAGTGCAGCAGCGCTGGCAGGACCAGGCCTCACCAGCCAGGGCCATCCCACCGGCCCACAGGCAGCAGGGCAGCTGTGGGCCAACAGGGCAGCCCGGTGTTGGGCACCGCTGCAGAGTCAGGGCAGGCTGAGTCCAGGCCAGGTGCTCCCCTGCGGGTTGGGGTGCAGCTGTGAGAGGGGCAGGGCTATGGCAGGGCTGGAGACCAGGACTGCTATGGCAGGAGCTCCTAACAGGCCCCAAAAGGTTTGCTGGTACCCTCAGAACCCTGGGACGTCCCCTTGGAAGGACTCCATGTGGCTTTGCCCATGCTCCTGACTCCAAGAGGGGTTTACACAGCAGAGCTCTGGAGGGCGGATTAATGTGTGTCATCACGTTGCTGGTGGGAAGGGACAGAGATGGGAGTTGGTGAAGGGTGGCTGTGGCTCTGGTAGCCAAGAAATGAGAAACAGTAGGTTGCAGGATGCCTGTGCAAGGAGAGAGTTCCAGAAATGCATCATCCTTCCCCAGTTTCTCCATGGCAGAAGGGCCTTCGTGGGAGTGATTTACTTGTTCTCTGTGGGGAGCAACAAACACAGCTGTACCAGGTTGTCCAGCCATTTCCACTTGCGATTAAACATCTTACAGCATTGACTGCTGCTGCCCAAGTACAGGGGACATCACCAGGTTGCTCTGAGGCAGCCTGGTCCTCATCGGTGTCTGCAGGTGAATTCTGCACACCATGCACAGCCGCCCTCGTCTGCAAGTTAGACTACTGCCAGGTTGGTGGCTTTACCATGAGTATTGCAACTGTGACCATGCCTGCTCTCCTGCCAGCAGCCTCAGGTATGTAGTTAAATTTTGGGCAGAGATGTAGTTTTGACGGATTGTGGTCAGCACATGTGGACCAGCCTCATTTTGACTGGAAAACAACTGCTAATCTCAAATGATCCTACCCCCACAAGCCAGGGTTGTATCGGAAGCAGCCAAAGGTTTTTGACCCTAGCACCACTCAGACCAGACTGCAGAGAAATATCAAAGATCTTTAATGTAAGGCCTCGAACCTTACAGAGACATAAGCTGCTCCCCTTTTTCTTTCTTATTCAAGCTGATAACGTATCCCTTTTCTTCATCTGCAGTCTAAGCCAATGCTCACAGAAACTTGCAATGCGCAAACGTGTTTCTTGGACTCAGACCTGGCTCTTGGTGCCTCTCCAGATACTTGGTCTCTTAGCTTATGTATTACTTGCTTTGGAGAACTCCAAGCAACACTACCAGAACACACTCTATATTTGTATTGGGCCTCTGCATCCAAAAATAAGGTTGCAATTCTTTCCCTGTAGGCACAGGTATCTTCAGGAGACTCCATGTCTCCAGTGGGACCTGGAGAACAAGGACATTTTGGTAGAGCAGTGGCGAGCGAGCTACCTCCAGGAATATTACCATCACTTACAGAGCCAACCTGAGTTGGAATTCCTCTTCTTTCACGGGCAAGGAAGGAATTTCTACTGGCAGATGATCCATGAAGTTTATGGCGTGAGACTTCATGTGGAGTCCCTGAGAACTCCATGTCGGGAGAGAGATGAAGGGAGTATGTCCTGCTCCTTCTAAGTCCATATCAGTCAGTCTCTGCAAAGGCTTGTGAAGGGCCAGAAGGTTAGGGGATCACTGCGAGAGTCTCTTTTTTTTTTTTCTTTTACTTTGCCTGAAGACCAACTTACCTCATGGTTAAACAGGGCTTTTTAATTTATGTTTTTCTTTCAGCCTGGTAGTATTTGTGTTAGATATTGAAGTACTTGTGTGTACTCGCTATCTCCTTCCTGCATTCTTGAAGTCTTCGACAGCTCAGTTTCTTGGGCTTCAAAAGAACATATAGGTTCTGGACCCACAAAAGACAAGAAATGAATCCCACCAGGCTTATCAGGAAGGCCTGTGTTTTTTTTTTCATTTTTGTTTGATTTGTTTTGTTTTTGGTGTTTTTTAGCTATTTGACTATGTAGTGAGCAGAATATTCCTGGGGATGCCTCAGACTGGCTACAGTCCACAGCATCTGGAAGGGAATCATCTGTGTGCGCTTGAGAATGGGCAACGGGTCTTTATTCAAAACAATTTTCATGCTGACATCCTTCTGGATCAGCTATGGAATAATCCTCTGAGCCTTGTCCTGCACAGTCACATACAGTTTGATGCTTAAAAATACCATCATCATAATCATGCTTAAAAACACAGGACTAGGAAATATAATATGCAATTTGTACGTGGAAATTTATATGCATTTGCACTGGCAAATGGCAAAGTGAAGAAGATGCTGCTCAGTGTTTTCTTCCACCTGGTTTCCAACAAAGTCCCCAGGACTCTGGGCCCTCCATGCAGCCACCCTTCTGCCATGCTACAGATGGGCTGATGATACAGCTCTTGAAGAGTGTGCCCATTTGGCCTGGCTTTGTCATAAAAGAAAATTGCATTAATTTTAAATATATTTAACATATGCTTTGGGCCACAGTTGTTAATTGCTAAAATTAAATTTCATGAGTTAGCCTTTTATTGTTTTTCATACCCAGATTTGTCCCTACGTAATCAGTGCAGGAATCAGTGGATTTGGCTTCTCTGAGGACTGTGCCTGCCTGTTACAGACAAGGTCTGTAGGAGGTACTGCATGTGTTGGTGTGGCTTCCCTTTTTTTTTTTTTTTTTTTTTTGGCTTGTCTTCATGCGCTTTCTTTCCCCTGATTCCTTTCTATTTTTGCATTAGATCAGATGAACACATGACACCTAAGACCTCGCTCTCCTGCCCCCCTACTGTGCTCAATTCCAGCCAAGAAATGCGAACAGAGATTTCCTCTCACCCAAAAGTAATGAGTCATAAAGTCTGGATGATTAGAAGGAAGAGTTCAGGTTTCACCTGCCTTTTGGGAGATCATTTTCTCCTTCAAACCCCATTCCTAATCCTTTTATACCTACTGCAGATGCAGTCTGGCATAAGACCCACAGAAGTGTGGCCTCTCTAGAGATTTCAATGCTGCTCATCACTTGCTGCAGGGTGTTTCTGCACAACATTCATCCCTAAAGGACTGGAGCTGGGACTTGACACTGAAACTTTTTTTTTTTTTTTTTTTTTTTTTGGTGTATCCATGTGGGGTTGTTATTTCAATAAAAGTTAACCACCAAGATAGTCCAACTTTCTATTTGAAGCAACAGAAGGGCAGCTGTACTGCTCAGCACGCAGACAACCTGATGTTGTGGAAGGCTCTATCTATAATGCAGGGTATATAGGTGCACCTGGGATGCATCTAAATGCTGTCTGTGCCACCAGAGAGCCCAGTGGAGAGCAAGAGCTCACCAGCCTCCTGGGGTGAAAATGTTCTGTGCAGTTCAGAGTTCAGGGGAAGCAAGTCTCTTGTGATCTTAAGATCCTAGTCTTGCTGTCTTTTGCTTCATCTGGGAGAGCTGACTGAGCTAAAACAATGCCAGGATGATGAGTTTCTATACAAAATTATTTCCCATAACAGGAACTAGCAAGACAGGTCTCTGCTATGCAGGGAATGTCTTAAGCTTCAGACCACCCCAAGTCATCTCCTCCTGAGCTCTCAGATCAAGGCCCCACAATGTGGAAGCTGGCATTCACATCCAGCAGCTTAGCTGACATTTACCAAAGGCTGAAGCAGTTTATGGTTAATTAAAAAAATGACTTAAGTACAGGTGTGAAGAAAAGAATGAGCACGATTTATCCTTCCCCCATGTGGGCACGTAGTCTTCATGGTAGAACCATTCCTCCAAAGCCTCTCCAAATGACCATTGCTAGAGACAGACCTCGCTGGAGTAATTACGTTACTCATAATGACAAATACTCCAATGCTATCAATTTAAATCCCTTTCATAGTGCTGAATTACAGCTTGACAGCAGAGATCTCATGACACACTCCTGCTTCTGATTCTCCACCTGCCTCGTGACAGATGTATTGCTTGGTTACATGAAAAAACAACATCTTTGCTTAACAGGAAGACAAAATGACAATAAACTCTCTTTGCCATATCCCATTTGTCTTCTGTATTTTTTATTTCTTCTTCTTACAGGATTTTATATTATTGGGGCTGCATCTTCTGACTGCTTGCAATTCCCTGCTGCTCTGATGTGATTGCTTTCTGGTTTGCAGTTTATCTCTATTTGCTGCTAGATGTTAAAATTCAATGACATCCCTGGCATTTTATAAAAATACAATCTGCACCAATGAAACATCTTCCAAAAACCAGGAGTAAAATTAAGATAGCAGTCTAAGGTATGGCTGGGATTCTTGCTTTTGTTGTCAAAAAAAAAAAGTGGAGACTTTCTTTCTTTCTTTCTTTCTTTCTCTCTCTCTCTCTCTCTCTCTCTCTCTCTCTCTCTCTCTCTCTCTCTCTCTCTCTCTCTCTCTCTCTCTCTCTCTCTCTCTCTCTCTCTCTCTCTCTCTCTCTCTCTCTCTCTCTCTCTCTCTCTCTCTCTCTCTCTCTCTCTCTCTCTCTCTCTCTCTCTCTCTCTCTCTCTCTCTCTCTCTCTCTCTCTCTCTCTCTCTCTCTCTCTCTCTCTCTCTCTCTCTCTCTCTCTCTCTCTCTCTCTCTCTCTCTCTCTCTCTCTCTCTCTCTCTCTCTCTCTCTCTCTCTCTCTCTCTCTCTCTCTCTCTCTCTCTCTCTCTCTCTCTCTCTCTCTCTCTCTCTCTCTCTCTCTCTCTCTCTCTCTCTCTCTCTCTCTCTCTCTCTCTCTCTCTCTCTCTCTCTCTCTCTCTCTCTCTCTCTCTCTCTCTCTCTCCCCCCTCATTTTTTTCTTTCCTCCTTTCTTTTTTTTCTTTCCTTCTTTCTTCCTTTCCTCCCTTCCTCCTTTCTTCCTTTCTTCCTTTCATCACACCTGAGCACCTGGAACTAGGATAAGACAACTGTGCCACACTGTTCTGAAGACTGGAAACACTGAAAATAGTTTATATTTTGACAATGAAATCACAGGTTAACCCAAGTTCTTTATCACATACCCAAGGTGTGCCATTTTCCCATGACATACTGTAGCTCCATGTCAACTGGTTGGCTATGAAGAAGCTGTATGAATCACCTTCTGGCTGTGCCTGTACTTTGATCTTTCAGCACAGACAGAGCACAGGTTGTGAGCATAGACAATCTATAGGCTATATTTAAGGTTAGATAAAATGCATTCTGCCCTCAGAATAGTCAGATATCAGAAAAGATTTCAAACGTTCCCTTCCTTCTTTCCCCAAAGCATTACTAAAAATCTAGGTTGTTTCTTGTGGAATTATTTGGTATAATAAATATTTGTACTTACAAGCAAAGCAGTGTAACTAGTCAGTGATGATAGCTTACATAGTTTAATTTGCAAATAAACTCTCATCCCATTTCTATCTTAAATGAGTTTTTCAACAGCTGGACAATTTTGCTAGCCAGATCACACCAGGCAGCTGGAGGAAAGTGGTGAGCGATCTTTGCAAGGGTCTGCTGCTGTGCAAAGATGTGAGCTAGCCAGTTTGTTGGCTTTTATTCCTTCTTAGTGCACAGGAAGCCTTGATTCAATGTTTGTGCAGCACCAGAAATGTGTAAGGAACCTGACAGTCAAGTGAAAGGCTTTGAGATTGCACCATATGGGGTTAACACACATCAAGACTAGAGGATGGCTCTAGCAATAAGGCTATAAGCAAAGGGAGAAAATACAGGATCACAAGTCTTTGCACTGTACTGAGCTGCCATTATCACCCTTTTCATGGGCACTTTTCCTGAAGGAGCCATAAAGCTTGGTTAGGGCTTTCCCAAAGACCATTTTTGTCTCCTTTACATAGGGAATGAGGGGCTGGCATGGATAGGATGCAGATGCCATGGGCACCCAGACCCCCTGGCTCAGCCTTTTCAGCTGTAGAGGTGCTCAAAGCCAGTCTTGGAGAGCAGTGCTATGATTATTCAGCAGTGAATAAACCAAAAGTAAAAGGTTTTCCATCCCTTTGGTTACAGCCAAGGTTTCAAGGGAGTGAATGGTTTAAAAATAGGGGACAGAATGCTACTCAGGAACATCTGCTCTTGTGCTTCATCCCATTTCCAAGTCCAGGCTCATGATCCCTGGACAGAAGCCAAAAAAGAATAATCCTAAACATGTTGTTAAAAGAAAGAACCAGCCACACTAGCAAGAGGTTAGGCAGAGCCCAGAGAATAATGCGTTAACATCCCCTTAGCATTCAGCCCATAATGGCCTGCTTTATTTTTTTCCTTACTGCTTAAGTAAAATATAGGAGACATAAATAGAAACTCTGAATATAGATTGTAAGAGATTATTTTAGCACTGTATGAAGTAGTAATGTCAGTAAACCTGTAATTTGAATATGTATTTTCATTGCAAGAATTGTTGTTCTGTTTATACCCACACACACCTATCACATACATAAAACACAGCAGCAATTATGTTGTCAGTTCTGACCATCTCAGAAGTATTACCAAATCCTGGAGAAGATGAAAAACTGCTGCATTCAGTGAAGAAATCAGTTTAAGCAAAATGCCTAGAGAAAATAGATTTTTATCTATAGAAAAGGGGAAATTAAAGGCGAGCGAAACTTCACTAAAGTATACCCTACTTTGAAGAAAACAGAGTTCTAAGCTGAAAATCTAGCTGAGTTTAAAACAATTTAGCAATTAAATTTATTGAGCTACTTTAATTGCAAGAAGAGTAACCCTTTATATATTAGTTTTCTAGAAATTATAATGGGCGCTAAAGGAATAGAAGGCATTTATATTAAGTGTCAAAGAAATATTCACAAATAATTCATATATGGAATGATGTGACAGAGAAACGTAAAAAGACAGTTTGAACAGGAGTTAGTCAAACCTGAGGACTGCGTTCAGATCTCTTCCTTTTTAGGATGCATCACTGAGTTGTTTTTACAGCAGTTAATAAACCCAGTGATTTGGGATACATCTGGTCCTACTGCCACTCTCTAGAGTGAGGTGATTGAAAGACGGTTTGAAAATAACTGTGGAAGGAAAAGTTTTTCTCTCCTTCATGTGCACGAAATGGGCTTGGAGGAGAGTGCTGATGGAGTTTATTTTCCACCTTCGGGAAAAGCGTGGATCTATTCCAAACGTCTTAGCTGCAGTTAGCCAGAGCAGAGCCCTGCCATTTACCTCAAGTTCTCCACAGTTTGGGCCACTTTCCTGGCTCTTATGTCCCTTTTGGTCTTGACAGGGCCGACAACAAATTTAATGAGGTTATTTCCCTTGGTGTTTTGCAGACTCTTCCCATCTCTTCCTGTTTTTCAAATGAATATTCATGCTTACTAACATCTTATGCAGAAGGCCAAGACTTTGGTACAGCTTTGGAAATACTGTAGTTGTGAGAGTTTGAATCATTAATAGAATCATTAAAATAAAAGGAATTAATATATATAATTCTCTATTAATTCTGTGTCAGCTTCTTGACACAACTAAATATAACGTCTCAATATCAGAGAGAGACCTTTTTTCTTTTCTTCAGTCTGTCTAGAAATTTCTAACTGTGGTTTATAGAGAGCTGCCTGGTGGTCCCCATAGATTTGGCTGATCACATGCTACTGGCTCCTCATCTTTTCCAGCTGCTAATGTCTAATAAAGGCAGGAGAAAAACGGTGTTTCACAGAAATAATGACTACAGCTGTCCCAGGAGAATTATGTGAACATGAACTGGAGAAAAATGGTCTCCACTCTCCTGAAAGGGAAGGGAGGCAGAGTTAGTGAGACAGGCGTTTCGTTAAACTGTATTTTACCATGTGAAAAAGTTGGACAGCTGACATCTTTTAAGTCATACTTTAATTATCACTTCAGGATCTTTGCAGTTGTGATACATTTATACAGCACTTTTCCTCTAAATCCAGGTCCATAGGAACTGCATGTGGGATAAGATGCTTAGCTTCTAAGGCAATGCCATTTCTTGGGTAGTGGAGGACTTTTTAATATAGTGGTACTCTTCATCTAATACTTGTCCAGGCTATTTTTTTTTCAGTCAATATAGAATTCAAACAAAACTCTAAGCTGTATGAACAAGCGTAACCAAATGAGAATTTTCTCTGAGTAAAGACCTGGGTATGGCCTCTGAAGAACAGTGTCTGGCTCCTTTGAAAATTGCAATTGTACGAAAATGTCACAAGAATACGTGTATCTTTATTTGAGGAAGCTTTTTCTTTTCTTTCTTTCTTTCTTTCTTTCTTTCTTTCTTTCTTTCTTTCTTTCTTTCTTTCTTTCTTTCTTTCTTTCTTTCTTTCTTTCTTTCTTTCTTTCTTTCTTTCTTTCTTTTCTTTTTTCTTTCTTTTTTTTTCTGCCTGTGTTGCTGAAAACCACATGGCTGAGGTATTTTTCGGCACAGCTGTTACAGATGACTCCAGAATAACCTCCTTTACAATCAAAGGGAAGCATGGAAAATAACAGATCGTCGGATAAGGGAAAAATCATTTGTAGCTGTACTGAGGATTGCTTTTTCATTTTCAGAAGCACACTTGGGTCAAGTGCTGCCCTCGCACCTGCGGGACCAGGCTCAGGACTGAGAGCTGCGGGCTGATCCTGGCTCCGCACAGGGTGGCCAGGCTGTTTGTCCATCATCCCCAGGACCAATTCCCATGTGCCCGCTCCAGCCATTAGAGCTGCTGGATCACAGCACAGACCCCATGCGAGGTCCATTTTTTTCCCTTTTTCTCCCCTGTTTTGTGCTGTCTTCTTCAGAAGGAATCCAAATCTTTGGTGTGTCCTTCTGACAGTAAGTGATTTAATTTAGTCAGAATAAAACAGCTAGCATTACTTTGGTGTTCTGTATTCAGTTCACATCTTAAAACATCCCTCTAATTCCCAAACCATAAAAGTTAGAGATTTTACAGGTTTGAAAATGAAAGGGAACTGTGCAATACCCACAGACACACACAGTAGCTTTCTACAGGAGGCAGTGGGCACCGTCTGACCACACTAAGCTGTGATGAAGGTAGGAGAACACACGGGACACACAGGCACATAGGAAAGACAGGACAAAGACAAAGAAAATCTACTTACTCTTAAAGTCATGTTGGCAACTAACTTAAGATCAAATTTATTTTTTTGAAAAACAGTGTGCTTTACCAGGCAAAAACTAATGAGGCTGATTTTTAAACAACTTAGCACAATTACATTGATTGCAAGAGCAATTTGGGTAATTATAAGTGGAAATGACCATAATTAGCCAGGAATGAGCAAAAAAACTTGCAAATGTTCCTGTGTACAATATTTTCTACATTTCTACAGTATGTACAATGCATATTGCAAGTTCCTTTCCTTAAGCCAATAAAAACGAGTGTCTGGTCATAAATGATGTGTAATAATCCAGATACCTAAAAAACAAAAACAAAAACGTTTGAAACAATTCTGTGTTATCAAATATGTCTGTCAGGATGCTGGGGGAAGGCTGGCATCAGCGTTACAGTAACGGGGCCCAGTGACACAGGCAGAAGCATTTCAGTATGCAGATGGAGAAGGGGGAGGAATCATGCATTTTGTATTGAAGTTCTGCCTGGCATCATGTCAAAAAGTTAATTTCAATGTGGTAAGAGAACAAAGAACAATTTTAGGATGGGTTTGATATTTTATTCATATTTAGATTAGGTCCAGAGAGACGATGAGCACATTAATTGGTCTCTCTGAAGAGACAGACATTCTCACCAACAAGAAAAAACATCTCAAACAGTTGGGTCTTTTTGTTACTCCTCATTTTTTATTCTTTTTTATGCAAAGTTGAAGAGATGTTGAAGAAAGTCAGTCTAATGGCAAAAAATAAGTGCAGGAACAGAAGAAGCATTAACAGCAGTCAACTGATGAAGGGAACTGTGGACATCAGGGAAGGAGTCAGAGCAATTCCTATCATTTTGGATGAGACTTAGTTGCCTAGGATTTTATGTAATTGTTTTTGATCCATTATTACTGTTGTTATCATCACAGAACTCTAATGGGGAAGAAAGTACTAGATAGGAGTTTATTACATGTTTAGAGACAAAACGGTGACTTTATAGAAAGTTTCCCTATTAAAAAGCCATGTTCAATAGCTGCAAGAATCTTTCTTTAAACAAATGCTGCCTGTAATAAGAGATTTTCAGCAGAAAGCTCAAAATAGCCACCCGAAATGGTTATCGCTGTAGAACTCAGCAAACTGACAGCAGAATTGTGTTTTTGGCAAAACTCACTCCCCTGCTCATTGACACAGTGAACTTCCGCTTTAAAACTCATCCACGGCCCAGCTGGACAAGCCTCTTAAAATAAATACAATAAACTAGATTTGTTTTAAAGCTTTAACCAAAAGATGGCAAAACTGGGGGAATTAAGACAAAGTTCTGTTACAGAGCTTTGGACAAGTTATCTCGTAGATTAATATCAGTTTTCCTATATTCAGTATTTCAGTTGATTACAGTATTCTTTCTTTTCCTGGTGTTTTTCCATTGTTGCTAATGTTTTTATCTGACTTGTGACTACTTTTTCCACTGGGCTCTGTTGCTTCCTTAGGGTTGCTCCTAAACATGCCACAGGCTGGCTCCATACAGTGGTAAATATTCCCAGGTGCTCTTGGCCTTGCCTGGATGTGATGCTCACCTCAGTCCCACCACCTTCTGGCTTGATGTATTTTTTGGTAGCCTGAGGAATAAGAGCAGATCAAGTGTGACCCGTATCCTTTTGCTGGCGTAGCACTGGGCAAACCTAGCCTACAGGGGTAAGGTGTGCACTAATCCTATCTGCTGCTGTAGTAGAGAAGTTATGGGCAAGGAAAGAAAGTGAGAGTCTGTTCAGCAGGTCTTCCTCCCATGCCAGGATGCACCATGTCCCTCAGACGCCACCAAACGGCAGTCGGAGCAGAGTAGCTTGCAGGGGCTGCGAGGCACAGGCAGAGGGACTTTTCCTCTCATCTGCGGTGGCAGCAGCTCCCTGCTCAGCCCACCCTGTGTAAGGCTACACAATGGGGCTAGTGGCCAGCTGGCCTTACAGACCTTCAGTTGACATTGCAAAAGCAAACTCTTATTTTGGAGGACCACTGTGTGTCCTTGAGGAGCTTATTCTGCTGCTCAGTGCCTCCCAATAACACCCTGTTTAGTCAAGTCTCTTTGCTTTGATTTTCCTGATGTGACACACTGAACATTGAGATAGTAAAAAGACGTTTTTTCTCGAGTTCCCGTGGGAGCTTGAGCTGATGTTTCCATGAAGACCGCTTGGATTCAGCCTGGCCATTGCTGTTGCCAACGAACACCAGGCAGATGGAGAACACGGTGCTAGTGTTTGAGCTGGAGACATTTGCATTGACTGGGCCTGCTGGCCTCAGGAGCACAAGCCACCCATGCAGTCCTGCCCTTCCCTTGCTCGCCTTGCCTATCTTGTCCCGTCCTGCTCCTTTTGCTGTAGCCAGCACCACAGCTAAAGAGGTGGCAAATGAAGCATCGTTGCTAATGAAAGGAGCAGGAGGTGCCTTTGTGAATGGCTGAGGCTGTGGTGATCCACAGAGAAGCAGAAATTCAGGTTAAATTTGGTTCCGCTCTCAGAGGAATGAATTCTACTGAATTTTCCCATGTGGACAGAACATGATACGTGGTGAGGGCTGTATGTTTATGAATACTATTTCAGTGTACAGTAAGCTGGAATATAACATTCTTATTTGGATTAAAAGACAAGCATAACTTGCTGTTTCAGGAAGCAAATGGATCAGACCTTCAGCTGACCCATGACTGTGCCAGTCTGCTGAAAAGCTTTAATAGTACCTTACACTGAGGAGGCTGCCTTCAGGTCTGCAATTACTTTTGGCCACACTGTCTGTGTTTACTCTGCAAATACAGTGAGTTAGCTCCTAAGGTAAATGCCCAGCTTGCTTTACAAGACTTAGGAAGCAACAGTGTGTGAGACAGGCTCATGTATGAGACATATATATGTGACATACTGCTCAGTTTTACACATAGTTGTTGCAGCTCTTTTATGGGCTGTTGGGATACAATAGAACTTCCTTTTTAAACCAACACTGAGTCTATTGCAACTGTTTAAAAAGTCTCTGTGTAATCTCAGTGATGGTTTTCACCACTTGCTTTAGCTAACTTTCATTACCTGGAGAGGTTCAACTCCAGATGGCCTAAGTGGTGTAAAATTAATTACTTTTGTATATTCCTGTGCTGCAAGCACTGGGAGCGGTCATTGTGTTGTAGTAGTAGATTAAGCTGAGTACATTATTAGCTTTATTGATGATTCATTACAATCTTAACGCAAACCAAAAGCACATAGAGTACCCATTTACCAGTGTGCCTCTAGCAAGCACTGCAACATGCTGGTGTATATTTGGAAGTGCCTTTATCAAGGAATATACAATATTGGAAATTTCCTGTGTTGAGTACATGTGTTTCAAGTAGATTATATCATATACAAGGAAAATAAATACAGCAAGGTGCTGAAGTTCTGACTCTGATCCGAATGTGCCATGCAGCTAGAATTCAACAGATGGTGAGGGACCTTAGCAACCTTAATACCGTTCTGTGCAACAGCAAACAGCGCTGCAAACTGAGAGCCATACCATGTCTGTGTGTTGCAGTATTGATTGGCAGGTGTGTCCTTGTGAGTCTGAAATGTAAAGCAACCAAATACACTTATGAAATATAGTCGTACAGTCTCTCGGAAGCAGTGGCATGTAGCTGATTACCACCGCTTGCTGGTCACTTGCTTTTCTTTCTCCCTGCTCCTGGAAGGAGCTGTCTCCACCATTCATCACTTCAGCTTCCTTCCACTGCAAGGTCATTCCTTTCCTACCCACCTTTCACCTGAGTCCTGGGGGAAAGGTGGGCTGCTGTGCACTCCCTGCTATGAAAATGCAGGGAATTGCTAATTACTAGGATCAGAAGGGGTATTTCAAAGGGCAGGCATCAACTGCTAAAGAGACAGTAGGTACCTTCAAGGCTTCTCTGTCTTTTTGAAAGACGAGGCACTGGCTCGTGGTATGTACTTTTGTTAACAACTGTATATTCACCCCCATGGGCTTGAATCAAATCTACCTACACCCCAGTTTGTTACTAGTGTAACCACTGCTTTCAGTTGGCTTATTCTCTATTTACACCAGTGAGTATGAGGAAAATCAGGTTTGCCAAGTGTGGCAGATGAGACCAAAGCCGTATTTTCCTTCCAGGGAGGTTTCGCCATTAGTCACCAGCGCTGGCACTTTGCTGCGTCAGGCTGTACACAGGGCAGTTGGGCTTTCGAGGAAGAAGACACATGTTTCTGAGGGCTCTGTGCTGCCTTTTTTTTTTTTTTTTTTTGCTAAGGCTAGTTAAAACTGATAACTGCTTCAAAAAGGAATCAATAAAATTCCAGAAACAAATTTCCCTGGGGCCAGATTTGGGGTTGACCTGCTGGAAAACAGTTCCATGGAGAGGGATTTGAGAGTCCTGGTTGACAACAAGTTAACCATGAGGCAGCAGTGTGCCCTCGTGGCCAAGGCCAACGGGATTCTGGTCTACATGAGGAGGAGCGTTGCCAGCACATCGAGAGAGGGGATCCTGCCCCTCTGCTCAGCTCTGGCGAGGCCACATCTGGAGTATTGGGTGCAGTTCTGGGCGCCCCAGTACAAGAGGGATGTGGATCTTCTAGAGAGGGTCCAGTGTAGAGCCACAAAGATGATTAAGGGACTGGAGCATCTATCATATGAGGAAAGACTAAGTGAGTTGGGCCTGTTTAGCCTGGAGAAGACTGAGAGGAGATTTGATCAACATGTTCAAGTACCGCAGGGGAGAATGTAGGGAGGATGGGGCCAAACTCTTCTTGGTGGTGGCCAGTGACAGGACAAGGGGTAATGGGTATGAAATAAAACACAGGCAGTTCCATCACCATATGAGGAAGAACTTCTTTCCTGTGAGGGTGCCAGAGGCCTGGAACAGGCTGCCCAGAGAGGTTGCAGAGTCTCCTTCTCTGGAGATCTTCCAACCCAACTAGATCTTCCAACTAGATGATCTCTAGAGGTCCCTTCCAACCTCAACCAGTCTGGGATTCTGTGAAAGGCAAGGATTGCTGTACACCAGACCGACAAGCAAATATGTGTGTCCCAGGAGGAGCCCGCAGCTGTTTGCAGAGCACCTCCACTGGGATCTGAAGGGTGAGTGTAGTGCCATGTGTCTCGATAAACACACATACAATAAATATTACTCAGTAGTAGTTGCATAAATGGGCTTTATAGAGCTCAAAGTCCTTCTGAGAAAATACATAGATATTCGTAACGCATAACTGAAAGGGTTTTCAGCTTGAGGTCTTCTGGGTCAGTACTAGGGGACCTGCTAAAAAGCAAGAAAGAAAATGAGACATCCTGCAAGTAGGTTTC
Organism: Crypturellus undulatus; assembly: GCA_013389825.1. NCBI lineage: Eukaryota > Metazoa > Chordata > Aves > Tinamiformes > Tinamidae > Crypturellus > Crypturellus undulatus. Next base: position 772,954 of record VWPW01008645.1, read on the forward strand.
ATTTCACTGTAATGGGATTTGTGTTTCCACTGGAAAACACTTAGTGTTTCATGACTCAAAAAGAACTACAAACTACTGACTATTGCTTTTGCCCTTTACAGATGAGAGTAAATGACATTACACAGATGAGGAATCTAAATCATCACAGCTGAACGTTTGGCTCAAACTCATACAGCAACTCTGAATTTTCAAGAAAGGCACAAACACATCATTCTTGGGACTAAAAAATCCCCAATATCTGCCTACTTCAAAATTCAATAAGCAAAACAGACAGTTTCTACAAAAGAGAAGTAAATAAAAGAAATTAAAAAATCATTTCCCATTTAAATGCTTCTTCAAAACAGACCTAATTAGAAACCTAATTTCCTAGAAGCTTTCTGAAAATGTGCCCACTTCTTTCATTTGTGTTTTTGCAGTGTCCCCACACTTCACATTATGTGCTTACTTAAATCCTCAGACTTACATAATTCTGTATAGATTTTATGCATATACACATATTTTAAATCCTGAGCCTTCCAACATGTACATATTTACACACACACATATATATGTATATTTTGTGCATATACACACATGCATGTGTGTGTATATACAAACATAAACCATACACACAAGCTTAATTTATTTCTCCTTCATTCTTATATATTTTCTTAGTCTTCTTAGTTTGCAAGTTTGTTGTCCATCTATACGTGGTGTATCTTACCTTGAGAGGAGAGTATTCCTATAATATAAATATTAGTTTATAACTCTTTATCTGCTTTCAGAGAAAACTGATGCTGAGAAGTCAAGCAGCCAAAGATAGGAAACATCAGTCACTATAATTCATTCTCCTTTGCACATTGATAATAGCTGATCACTTATTCTCCTTTTCCTATAATCACTGCTTCATTCAACAAATGAGATGTGCAGTATGAGCCTCTGGAGAGGCGTTCCCTTGACTGTCCCATTTACAAACTTGCAGCCTATTTACTGCATACTCTTCCAACCCCACTTCTGAGAAAAAAAATATGTTTCTTCATTCCTTTATTCCTGTTGGAGATCCTCTGGATCACCCTGGAGTGATCCAGAGGCTCCTGAATCTCTGTTCACAGCATCCTCGCTGAGGTGGGACAAATGTCTATCCCTGACAGAAGCTGAATTACAGACAGATTAAGATAAAAATTCAGAAGCTTGGGGTATGCAGCTTGAGAACCACCCTGATTTTTCACATTATCTATCACCAAATAATTCACTACAATTTCAAAGCTCAGCTTTCAAAAATTTCAGTTCAGTGTTTAGCCATTCTGAAAAAAATGAAGCCAGAGAACATCAAGACAGCCCTTAAATCCTGGATAACAGGCCCAAAATGCTGAGTATTGGTGTATGTGGCTTTAGCTATTCTGAACATTCCCAGTAAGTGTAAGATGGCTCTCTGAGCTTTTTCCATGCTGTGGTTTGGATCACCCTACATCCAGCGGAAAAAAAAAACTGAATTCTGTACTGCTGCAAGCCAGCACATCATGTGGATCAGAAATCTGCATCCGTATCCAACTTCATCCACAAATGGAGTTTCAGAATGAATTAAATATGAAAATGAATAATGCACTTTGTACAACATTCCGGAGGAGACTTAGTTTGAAATCACATTTAATTTTACGCTTCTCTTAAATATTTCATTTTCATTGCACTATAGAATTTTAATGCAAAAACACTGGGTTACATCATGGAAGCCACAGAGGAGGCCTCACAGTTTTGGCAGCCACGTAGGGACACTCCAAGCTGTTGGTCCTTGATAACTTAGCAGGAGTCACTGTGGGGTGAGGAGTAAGCAAGTTGTCTGGATATTTCCTAAGAATCCGCCACCTTGACACCGTTACTAGTGTTCAGGTCACAGTTATCATCATTATGTTTCATAGTCAATCTTGAGTGTAGTTCTCTGCATCTGTCATTGTCCTTACAGATCCTCAGGGTTTTCACAGGCTCTGGCATACTCACATCTGTTTCACTCACCCTGGGTGTGGAAACCTTTCTGGATGATGGAAAGGGTCAGGTGAATTTTTCTCAAAGAAGAGGTAGGCGGATTTTTTAAGCACGATTTGCTAGCATTCTGTGGATAAAAAAAAAAAAAAAGAAAAGGGGTTTATAGGACATTTGTCTCCTTTCAAGTCTTCAGGCCAATATTGCGGCTCTTTGGTTCTGTTCTCTATTTCAAGACAGGGCTAGAGCTGTTCACTGCTCAACTGGAAATGTCAACATCTGTGCATAATAGTAAGACCCTTGGTGTCCTCGTGTCTTTTGAATGCCCATGCACAGACTGATCCCCAGGTTGCTGTGACCTCTCAGCTCCAGCCTTTAAGGACTTCCTGAGACGCAGTGCCAGCTGAAAAAGCTCACTGAAGCTGATTTTGGAAACCATCCACCACCACCCCATAAGTTTTGCCTCTTCGTAAATTATAGAAATGATGTAAGTTCTCTCTGGGCAGTTGCCTCGTGTCTATACCTTTTTGGTACCATTCAGTTCAATATTATAATACATGCAAAGAGAGGGAGATGCAGGTGCAGGCATCACAGGGAGGGCTTATTCACTTTTGGTTTCTTTGGGGTCATTTGTGGGCTGTGGAGCTGCCCCTGGAAGCAAAATGTTCATCAGGTGCACTAGAAGGATGAAATTCTGAAAACAGAATATTAGTGAGAATAGCGGATGGAGGGTGTTGGCATGAGAGGGCAGTCACGAGTGACAGAGAGGTCCATGCATGTGGCAGAAGCAGGATGAGCGAGGATAGGGTCCCTGGCACGGGCAGGTTGTGAAGGATGCATTGCAGATGTGCCTGCAGGAAAGCGCTGCTTGAGGATTTTGGAAGTGAGTGGTGGGGAGGCCCCTATAACAGACCTGACCATAGGAACAAGATGTTTCCCGCCTTATTCGCTTGCCTAGCTTAACGCTTAGTGCTGGGGAACCACGGTGCCAGGATATTAAATGGCTTTTCAGGGACATGCACACACATAAAACCCTGCTGCATGTGCCCCTTCTGTGCCTTCTGCTAAGGTAGAGGTGTGTGGGAGGGAAGTCACCCTTACTTGTGTAGATATCTTCATCTTTCTCACGTCTGTATATTGACACCTATGTTCAGGGTCTATGCTATGACTAGTTCTGACAAAGAAGAGCAAAGTGCTTCTTGTCATTGGATCCAGGAATTTGGAATTTCAGGTAACTTACTAGCTATCCCCAACTAGAAATAAATGAGATAAAACTGAAAATTAAAATATACTCAATAAAACAATAACAGCTAAGAGACTAACTTGGAATTAGACTTTTTCCTCCCCTTGGACATGGCATGGCCTCCCAGGACGCGGCATTTGATTTTTATCCATGAACAGACAAAATAACCCCTCATACTAGAATTATTATGACCATTTACGTCACAGTCACTGCAATTAATCATTGCACACTTTTTTTTTTTTCCTGCAGTTTCTGGAAAGGAACTAGAAATCTGTTATCTGGAGTTGAAAAACAAACCAGGAGTATGACATTTAGCACCTGGTTCTCCAGTCTGTGTGCAGTAAATCAGTGGTGTGGACGGTGAAATAATTGCTTTTCCCTTTTATGTACTTTAGCTGGCTACAGCTGTTTGAGACACTTTTAAACATCCCACCAACTACGATACTGTTTGTCAACGCTTTCTAAATGTTCCATGTGGCATTTGGTTGTCTTGTTAGCATCAGATGCTCTGTTTCACTTGGAGGGAGACAGAGTTTGATTAAGGGTCTATACAGGTGTTGCGGAAATAATCAAGGGCAATTCCAGTACCGTGTAAAAGCCATACTGTTTGCTTTGCTTTGCACAAGGACTGCTTATCATAGCCATATGGAAAGTTCCACACATGCAGTTACTCCAGAATGTGGCTCTGTGACAGTGCAAGAAAAATGGATTTTCATCTGACTCAATCACATTAAGTCTTCAGTAGGTCAAAGAGCATTTGGTAGAGAGCAGCAAGGCAGACAGAGAAGAGAGAGGCTTGAACTAAAGGGGAGGCTTTGTTGTCATAAAAGGTGAACCCAAATTGCTGCTATCAGGGGCCAGTAACCTACTGCATGACTCAAACTCCCAGCACCATTAGCAGTGATGTGGAGTAAAGTTGTGTGGCAATTGCATCTCTGTGTATTCACCATACAGCTCCACTGACATTTTACACAGAGGCAAAGCACTTGCTTTCTCCTCTGCTTGTTCCCCATCTGAGCCAAAGCTGTGGAAAGGGGAGAACTGCCGGGGCCCAGATGCTGGGAGGAGAAGAGCATTAGCATGGCCTGAGGGGAGTCCTGAGCTGCTGAGGGTGCCAGCCTGTGCGCTGCGTGTCCAGCACAGAGCGTACTCGTTGATGGCCACCACACCCAAAGGGCCCAAGGGAGCCCAGGAGCAGAGATAATGCCCTATCCAGTCCTCTGCAACTCTTTCATAATAGTGAACTCAAAAATAAGGCAATAAGTCAGGCTAAGACTGGGGTGAAGTAACTTGTCTGGTGCCTGAAGCCGTGTGTGAGTGCTCTGTCTCAGAGGCAGTGCTGTGGAGAACTTATGGGCCAGCAAAGCAGAAGCCTCCCTGTGGGTCTCTCTTTCTACTCAGGCATGGACTGTGCTCAACCCTACCATATGACCTCTCAGTCATGCTGATAGGTGCTTTCCCCTTTCTCCTCCACCTCAGCCTCCAGCCTTTTCTTGTGCAAACATGTGCAGGGTTGGAAACAGCCATAATCTGAATGATAGGAGCTGATAGCCATTCCTGGGTGGCCTGAACACGTACAGCACAGCAGCTGATGCTAATGAGAAATGGGGCAGATGAGGCGCCTTAGCAGTCCTCGTAAAGGTGCAAATGCTCTGTGTGTGTGTGTGTACATGTAGTTCATCTCCCTGCTATAGCCCAGGGTTGCTGCACAGCAGGACATAATCGGGTTCTAAGGAACTAAACTCTTTAAGGATACCTCTCCTCATCATTCCTGCCTGAAAATCAATATCCAGGGACCCTGCTTAGTGCAGTGAAACCTAGTGCCTCTGAAAGTCATCCTGAAACCATCTGGATGTTGTAGAAGCATGGTTTTCCTGCAGATATTCCAGGCCCTCCTACAGTGAGCTATATGTTGCTAGCAAAGTTTTCTGCAGAGGCACCCGGACTTGACTTTTGCTGTGCAGTGTAAACTTCTTCAGTCTGACTCGGCTCTGCTGTTTGCTTTAAGATATTCTCAAATTTCATAGCTAGTTTAGCAGTCTCCTCCTCATGACCCCTCACATCACTGTTATCTTCCTCATTAATCATAGCTGACATACAATTGGCATGTTTTGACAACCTTATCAGTGAGATTTGTGTTCTCATTTGACCTCAACCTGTCAAGGAGGGGAGTCCTTGAACAATCCACAGCCTTAATGATGAATACTGAACAGAAGATACATCTTTCTTCCCGACCTCTTGCCGTGTCCTTTAAGAAATGATGGGGGAACCTATTACTACGTGGTTTTCTAGTGCTGAGTGCCAGAGGACTCCCTACCTTCACTGCATTCTCCAGGCACTGCCAAAATACACATAGCAAACTCTGTAATATTTATTTGCCTATTTTAACGCAAGAAAACACATTCTTATTCTTTCCCAACTCTACCTCTAGCCTGCTGATAGCATCTGAAAATTTATCCACAGTCACTGCCTGCCATTGCTTCATGAATTTCAGAGCATGAGCCTCTCTGAAACTCCTTTACCATCATTTCTGTCAAGATTGTCAAATGATGAAATTATGGCACATTCAAGACTTCTCATACATAGGAAGAAAATAAGAGGAAAAAAGTGTCCAATGGGAATGGCAAAGTTCAGCAGAGAAGTAGCTTTGTGCAAAACACTGTATCTCAAGTAAGGCTGCAAGCAGCTCTCAGAACAGCAGACTCCCTTCAAGGGGTCCCAAAAATGTGACCGGGAAAAGCAAGTTTGAACAAGCTATAAAGTATCTAATAACTAAAGAGATTCACAGCAATCCTGCGAACATTTCCAAAAATGGCAAAATGTGAAATAGATCCTGAGATGATTCAAACTAAAAATCCTGAATCACTATGGTCTCTTCTCCTTCTTGACTTCCTGTTGGGGCAATAATTTTAATGTCTCTAGCTCTCATTTGCTGCATGGGAAGCAATTGTGGACTGAGCTGCTTCATGTCCCTCTTCCTGCGTCTTATTAAGTGTTCATGGGCAACTGGAGGGATGGAATGTGCAAATGAATGTATTCCTCACAGGAGGTTTGTCCTACCACTTGCATCAGGCACCATCATAGAGCCAGGGCAAAGCAGATGAGTCACATAAATACCTCAGTTTTAGGATTGCCTTCCAGAAGTGAACATAAAAGGAATATTCATCCCTTGCCTCTGAGCAGGAGAGCTTGGGAAAGGAGGGCTGGAATGTAAGGAGTACCCTGCGCCTCCCCTCTTTGCAAGACCTTCTTGGAAAGGAAACTCCTGGAAAACTGGAACCGCCTCTCCTTGCATTCATCCAGATCACCATAAAGACTTTAGAGAAGGTGTGTGATAGGCACAACTGTCTAGTCAAACTGGCAGCAGGGGAACAGACTGAACTATCCAAGAGATATTAAGAGATGCTGCAGCTTTCAAACCCAGCCATGCACAAGAGTTTCTTCTAGGTCATACTGTGCCCCTCTACCTTTTCTTTTTTTTTTTTCCAAGCCTGTTGGCAATTTACCTACCCCTAAGTGAGGATTATGCACATCTTGTGTGTATCTGTAGCACCCACTCTTAGAGTCTCTTGAAAGAGATTCCCATTACTTTTTTTTACTCCCTCTGATGACACATTTTCTAAACTACAGAGCTGCTTTGATCTAAACAACATCAAGATTCATTCTATGCCGTGAGTTTCCTTTTAAAAAATTTTGGCAGTTATGCACATTGGCATCTATGCCTTCCCTGGGGCCACTGCTCAGAGATCCTCCAAGTGGGTCTGGTGTTTTCTTGGAGCTTTGGTCCCATTTTCTTCATGTGACTTTCATCTACAAAGGTTGTGTGTGTCCTTACATCCCGGCTGTCTTGGATCTCTGTGGCTAGTAGCATACTTGAGTCCTGAAGCCTTCCAAGGATGAAGGAACCTTACCTTACCTTAGACTCCTACCACTGACTCCACATGCTCCTCCTCTACAGCCAGGCCTGCACACTGCTTGTGCACCATGGTGCTGTAGCCTCCCTCCTGCTTCATGACCCATATGGATCACACACAACCAAATGGACTGGGCTTTGATTCATGCTACAGTTGCCCCGGCACAGGGGTTCACAGGTCAGGAGAGAGGCTAGTTGTATGTGATGATCCAGCATGGCACTGGCGCTTGTGCCAGAAAAGTATTTACACAAAGGTCTGTTTGTTTAAAAGTAGAATTTAGCTTCAGCTGATCTGGGTCTAGTCCTACCCAGGGGCTGCTTTTTAGTGTTTAGATTTGAAGTTTTGGAGGAGCAGATGGTGTATGGGACATTGTATGTTATTTTCCTGCTTTTCTCAGTCTGCAGCTCATCACAGTCCTAGAATGTCCTTCCCACATTAGCCCCGAGATGCCAGCAGAGCCACCCTGCCTGCCTGGGAATCTCTTCCCTGCTGCCAGCAAGGGCTTCGGAGCTGCTGAGTAAACCTGTACAGATAGCTTGTTCTGCGCAGGGTCTGCCCGCGGGCCGGCACTGCAGGGGCTGCAATGAATTTCAGACACAGAAAGCAGAGCTTCTCATAGCTCTGTCCTTGACCTGGGAGGGAAAGTTTCCAGGCACCCGATGCTCTGTGGGAAGGTAATTAGCGGTGTCTATTCAGTTCCCTGCAGGTCGGCATCTGTGCACAAGCCACCAGCCACATGCACAACTGAGCTACGTGACAGCAGTCCTGGGACTCCCGGCCCCAAGAGGCCGTCTCAGCACGCCAGGGTGTGCTGTGCATCATGGCCTCTTTTCTGGGCAAGCCTGAGCCCTCTGCTCCTATTACAGGTCTGTCCACCAGGTAGCAGCTGGCCACTGAGTACGGGCAAAGTGAGCAGGTTTTTGTTCCCTCTCTCATTTGCCACTGCCAGCTCACTGCTCTCCCCCCAAACCCTCTTCCCCTTTTGTCTAAAGGATTCCAGGTTGTCCAAGCTAAAGTGTTTTCCCACCTCCTCCCCTTCTCTCCCAGTAAAGGACTGTGCTCAGCAGCATGTGATGAGCTATGCAAAATGCTCAGACTCCCATCAGGTAGAACAGATATGGATGTCATTTCTGCCCATCTCCATGGCTGGTAATAAGGATGTAAATAAAACATGAGCTGCCACTAGATGAAAATCAAATCTGCACAATCGTTAGCTTTTATATGGCACCGTGTTTTAAGTTTGGTGAGAAGATCCACTTTGCAGCTACTTAGGATTTTTGCATTCTCCTCCCAGGAGCCTTCATTTGAATGTGCTCACAAGATAACATCTTAGTCACAGGCCTTCGTTTCAATTTCTGCTTTGCTAGGCTTTGTTGGTTAAACAGTCGAGGGCTTCCTGGGCCAGGGTCACAGCAATGCCAGCAGGAGGGTAACGTTAATGGCTGTGAAGATTTGTCGCTGCAGGAGGGTAAGCAAAAAGGTTTCAGGTAAAAGGGGAGGATTTTTCCATTCCCTTTGTCCCTGCCTTCTCTCAGAAGTACCCTGAATAGCACAGCCTAAAGCATCCCCATCTGAGGCCTATGGTTATCTTCCTCCTTTTGCTGCAGAACGACAAAGTTCATCAAAGGCAGGATATTGGCACTGGTGAAGAGAAACAGCCATTCAGCTCTCCAGAACATTTTGACAATCTTTATTCTCAAGTTTTCAAATTACATCAGAGGCAAATCAAACACGATACAAAGCAGATCTCCTCTGAAGCTACCATGATAGGCAGCTTGGGGCAATTTCTCTTCCAAGATTTTAACAGTGCTTGGTCCCTCAGAGCACCCCAAAAGTTTGCTGGGCTCCTTGTCTCCTGGTGCAGAAGGTCCCTGTGCCTCTCGCTGCTGTATGCTGATCTGCTTCTAGCACACTTGAGACACACAGGTCAAGTGCTTTTTCTGCTGCTTCTGAGCTTGTGCCTCATGCATTAAATGATGCGTGTGAATGCTCCTTCCACAGCCCAGGGGGCCAGGCCTTATGCTAAGGCCCTGGCTGAAAAGCAATGAGCTCACATTAGGAAGGCTTTGCTTTGCAAATCAACTGATCAGGGATGACTCAACCTGAAGGCAGGCATGTGCTTTAGTGGAAGGCACTGCCATGAAATTTCCATCTTCCCTAGGTCAGAAACTGCAGGGAGTCAGAGCAAGTGTCAGAGAATCAAAGGCGGTAGAAATGTCAAGTTTCCAGGCTGTGTTGAGATTATAAAGAATGTTTTAAGGTCATAAATAAGGAATCTGGGGAGCATAGAAGGCTGAAAGGCCTGATCTTTCAGAGAGGGTAACTTTTATTTTTTTTTCCCCCTTTAACTTTCCTCTAGTGACTACTGAGTGGTTGGTATACATGCTCTGCTGTTCTTCAGTGGATATCACGTGCAGGTCAACACAGGCACAGGCTCAAGACCCAGAAAGGACAATCTGCCTGTTCAGGGGTAGAGAGGAGACAGCCCAACACTGCTTTCCTCACCTAACATGACCTTGTCCCTTGCCAGTGTGAGGACCTCAAGGTGGGCAGCAGGGACCTGTGTATCTCCTGATGACTCTGCAAGGGAATCTGCATTTTATTTAACTTTGCAAACAGCAGAGGCTTCTGACCTGGCTATCAACATCCCAGCTGCCTCTCATTGCTTTGGAGGGCAGTACTTAGGGGAAAAAAAAAATAAAGCACAGTAGAAGCAAATCAGCTTGGGAGCTGATATCTTGTCAGCCCCCAAAGCCAGGGCAGGAGCAGACCGCAACACTGAGCAGAGCTCTGATGGTCACTTGGGAAGTGAAGTGAGAAAACATGCAGCTTCAGAAGCCTGGAGATCCCACCACAGCTGGGAGGCTCACACCCGACAGCAGGAGAGTTTTCACAAAGAATTAAGCGCTGCAGGAAGTGTTGCGGGCTGTTTGCGGGGCAGCCTTTCTTCTTCATGTCTCTTAGTGGACACCCTGTCCTGCTATCTCAGCAGCGAGGCATTATCTCGAAACCATTCACCTGTGGTGACTGAAAACCCTCTGATAATTGTGCTGAAAAAGCAACAACATCAACAAAACAGTCTGTCCAACAGGTCTATCCAATATCCCGACGTTATCCTGAAGTTATTCTTCATTTGGCTCTTTTGGCTGAAGGATTTTCAAAGATGTTTAGAAACATTAAATATCCAGCACTCATCCAGTTTTCTTGGGTGATGGCAGCTGACTATTGCGCTGCAAACATCTGGGAATCCTAGCTGGGATGCTTTCTAGGTTCCCTCTGCTCTGCTGGGGAGTTTCTTTATGCAGTAAGCGCTCCCATATGCACCCCTAGACATGGTCATATCTATCTTGCATTAACAGGCATATGGAATGAACAGCTAACAGCTTTATTGACATTTCTGTATGGTGAGCAACTGTTGTAACAAAATCATGTTTAGACATTGAATTCAGTTGCAAATTTATCTCTGCCATGCAAAGCCTAGACCTGCTTTCATGAACTGTACTGCCATAACAAATACTAAATTATTCCAGTGTTAATACTAAGAACTTCAAGTATTCCCACATCCTTTTTGGAACTTCCTTTCCATTATACTGTATTCTGGGCCTAAAGCAATAGAACCAATCAGCAGTAAAGCACTTGGATATCTCCTATATGGGTGCTCAAGAAAACAGTGTCAAAACTGGGGAATAAAGGAGGGGAGGAGAAGAGAAGGCGAGGAGGATCTTAGCCTCATTTAATGATGTCCACTAATACTTGTGATATCGGAAACTGAAACAACATCAGCTACATCTGGAGAGGGAGAAAGAAGGAAATATTTTAGTTCCATTTTCAAATCCTAAAGCCTATGAAGTGACAAATGGTGTTTATCCTATCTGAAAAAATATGTTATTCTTAATTGTAATATTGTCATTGCTGCTAGCTTTCACAGTTTTCATGTGTGTCTCATGACAAATGGTATTTCTTTGGGCCCTGATTCGATTATACAGGAATTTCAACATTTTTTTTTTTTTTTTACTTTTTTCAAAGCTTAAAAACATATCCTAGAGTAGAATCTAAAAGATAAAAAACTGGAAACAGAGAATTCACTGTGCATTGCTTTGTTTAATATCTCATATTTTTTAAGGAATTCTGATCATTTTGCATTACTTTTTATTTTTCTAAGCTAGCACTACCACAATACAGAACAGGAAGGCAATATGTATATATGTGTATGTATGTATATGCACACACACATATCTCTTACTTCATTTGTATCTGTAGCTTCTCTTTGCAGAGAATATCCTTTGTGTTTAAATTCATTATATTTGTATGTCGAAGCCTTGTATTTTTATACAGCTGGTATTTTTATAGGCTGGTTGGACAGCTGATGTGAAAAGAAGGCTGTGCAAAGCAGCATGTAAGCAGTAGGCAGGCCCTATTGCAGGAGACACTCTGCTCCTGGACTGCTCCCAAGAAGACTACCTCCTTCAGATCCTCAGCATTACACAGCGCAAGCAGCTGAGGTCCCTGGTCCAGTTTTCTCTTTGGAGCAGTTTTGGCCCTGCTCTACCCTAGTTCTTTGTTCTGGAGTGATGTTTCCTCACATATCTGCAGTACGGATGAAAAACAGGCAGGCCCAAGAACAAAATAGGTGTAAGAGCTTGGGCTGTACCTCTTGCTCCCAGTGAAACCTATGTGCATCTAAAGCAGTTTCATTGAAATCAGTAGATCCCTTTATGATTTACACCTAAATGGTAAAGCAAAGCTCCTGAGAAGTTCTGTTCCCAGAAGAGCTATGTACTTAGTATAAAGTACATCCACCCTTTTCTCTGGCCTCTCTCTTTGGGATGACTCATATAGAGTTCTGCTTGCAGTTGCCTTCAATCACTCCAGTGAGTCTGCTGTGATTCAGCTGTTCTCATTTTGAACTCCCTCTGAGCATTCAGTCAATCCCAGCTTACCGAGATCGGAAACTAATGAAAATAACATAATGCAATTTCCAGAGATGCTTGATATGCTTGATACTCAGCCACCTTTCTCTGTTGCATCGTCATGCAGTTTCTCTGCAGGAACAGATTAGACCTCTAACAATCAGGGGGAAAACAGGCATTGGGTTGTCTGCTGCCATCTCCAGGGGTGGCCCACAGTCCAGCTGTGTGTTTTTTGCTACACATGTTGGCAAAGAAAGAAGGCCTACTACACACAAGTAGAAAAACATGGGAATATTATTTCACTAGGTCAGAGTGTGTCCTGCTGACAGTGTTAGCCCAAAGAGTCATGGTTTTCCACTGAAAGTAAGATATTCCATCTGCAATAGGAAGATACAAGGTTAGAAAGGTAAAATATTCAGAATCTCCAAAGATACTCAGTATCTGGAGCAGGTCTGGATGAAATTCTTCTGCTTAGAAGGTTGAGAGCAAGTCATATTTAGAAGGCCAAGTACAAGTTTTTGTGGAAAAATATGTATGAAGGAGGTCCTGAGAAAAACAGCTCGCAAAAAAGACCTGGAAATTGCCTTTGCAAATCAACTAGCAGAGAAGACCTGCCTCTTTGCTGTAGACAGCATAAATAGAAACTTGTGCAACAAACTGTTTTAAGTGGGAAGAAATGATGAGAAGGCAAAAACATGTGTTCTGTTGGTTAGAAAGTTCCAGAGGGCTTAGCAGAAGGCTGAAGAAAGTAAGGGGTGAGGAAAGACTTGTTTTGGGTAAAGTTGCCAAATGAGCAATGACGTTATTGTAAAAAAAGTGTTTTGACTTTTGTACAAGTATTGGGAGGTGTTTTTTAAAAGTTCCAGGGAAAAGGGAAACCAAAGCAGCAGGATCCAGCAAAATCTCTTTTCTGTCTGCTTTTGCTAGCAATAACTTAACTGAAGTTACAAGTGAACATTGTTTTTGTTCAAGATTCAGCATGCTACCTTTTAATTTCCAATGAGAGATTTTCCAGTGCACATCTGTGAACCATCTAAGAAGTCCTACAGTGAAAACAGGAAAGATGAATGATGACATTAACCAGTAATGCAAAACAAGGCAAAAAAATCCAAAGGCAACCAAAAAAAGACCCATTTGGAAAGAAACTCAGAACAAAGAGGTTTTTTTCCCCCTTTTCTTTTTTTCTTTTCTTAATACACCATAAAGAGCATAAAGGGCACACATATCACTTCTTTTCCTTTCGGACATAAACCACATAACAGCAAAAGCAACTCAAAGTACTTGATGAGAAGGCTGGAGTGAATGCCTGACTGATGGAAATGCCTCAGCGCCATCGCTGATCCCAGCACCTCTGCTACTTCCCAAATAAAAGACTAGCCCTACACCACCCTGCAGGCTAGAGCAGGCCTTGGCTCAGGAGCAGCACAGAGCAAAAATCTGACTTCCTGCAGAAGGCAGGATGTTGCATGGCCATCTGCAGAGCCTCCTGCGCACAGGGATGTTGTGAGATCACAGGAAAAATCCCAATGCCTGTGTGAACAAGTTCCCATGGGGTAGTACCAATAGCACAAACAAAGCCTTTGGTTTCCTGGAAACAATTGCTTTTGTATTAAGCAGGTTATCCCCTTACTATCAGGTGACCAGATTTATTACCTGGGTTTGTTCTTTGGAAGATAAGTTCATTAAAACACTCTCTTCAGTCAGCCCAATGAGCCATGTAGCCCAAGATTTTGCTTCCAGCATTAGCAGAGATGCTGCTTTGGGAGAGTGCCTGAGATTGACTGCGTTCTGCAGTCCCTTCTAGGTCCATTTGAAACCTCTCTTCTACCAGGCCCCTCAAGTGACCCGTTACAGCACTGCAAGACTGCATGAGTATATCTCACACTGTTAAACTGTCATGTAAATGGTTCTGGGTCCTGCTGATTTACTGATCTCCAACTTATCTGTCTGGTCTGCTATGTCCTGTGAGTTTATGTCAGGATGGTCTAGCTCCTCTAATAGGCTGCTATCAAGATTACACTGGGTGTGAGACTCTCCCTAAGGTCTTTAGCAGGAAAGACTGATACATAAAATTCACTGAGCCTTTTGTTGTGTCCCTGAGTGCTCCTTTCCACTTATGTCATCAAGCTATATAACACCCTGCTTTTGACATAAAGAGAGATTTTTAGTATCAGCCTTTGAACAGCTCAACTCATGCTCTTTACTAGCCCTTGAAATTTCCTGCATATGGTTGACTTGCATGTTTTATAGGTTTTCCTGATCTCCTCATTTGGGTAATCTTCCCTTTTTTAAACATTAACCTGGCATCTGTGTTAGCATCCTTACTGTTCCTATTGAGCCACAAAATGGCTTTTTTTTTGGACTATGTTGCTTGCTTTTCAAATTGTGGCACAACTTTCACTTATATATATATATATATATACACACACACACACACTATTTTTCACTTTTTTTCAGTATTTTTAACAGCATCTAAACTGCCAGTAAACTTCTTGCTTTTTATATGGTTCTCTCTCTCTTTTTTTTTCTTAATCTAATGTTTATATACCTTACTTGAAATCAAAGCTGAAGATGAGCTGAAGTTATCTGGTTGTTCTCTTCCTTTACTATGTTGACCTAAGTGTACTGTGGTTACTATCACAGAACTCCTCTTTTATTAATTCCTCCTGAAGCAAGTTCTCTTACACCAAATCCAGCATTGTGTGTTTTGAGGGGTTTGATGACTAGTTGTTTGGGGAATCGGTTGTTGTGTCTCTGTGTCTCATCTGGATGAGGCATTGATCCAAATGTGGGTAACTGAAATTCCCTCTTCTTGCATTAAATTTGTAACTTCCCACTTAGCAGTTCACAGAATCACAAAACCACAAAATAATCGAGGTTGGAAGGGATCTCTGGAAATCATCTAGTCCAGCCCCCTGCTCAAAGCAGGATCAACAAAAGCAGATTATTCATGGGCATGTCCAGTCAGATTCTGAATATGTCCAAGAGTGGAGATACCACAACTTTTCTGGGCAACAAGTTCCAGTGTTCAACCACCTCTGTACTCAAGTTTTTTTTTTTTTTTTTTTTATGCTTAAATGGATTTTCTATTTCAATTTGTGCCCCTTTGCCTCTTGTCCCATTGCTGGATCTCATGGAGTCTGGTTCTGCCCTCATCAGGTGTTTATACACATTGAGCACATCCCCTCTGAGCTTTCTCCAGGCTGAACAGTCTCAACTCTCTCAGCTTCTCGTCCTATGAGAAACGCCTCAGTCCTCTAATCATCTCTGCAGACCTTAGCTGGACTCATTCCAGTATATTCCTGTCCCTCATGTCAGGGGGAGCCCAGTACTGGACCCAGCCCTTCAGATGTGTCTCATCAGTGCTGAGTAGAGGGAAAGGGTCATCTTATTCAATGTGCTGGCAACAGTTTGCCCAATGCAACCCAGGAGGCCATTGCCCATCTTTGCTGCAAGGATGCGTTGCTGGCTCCTGTTTAACTTGATGTCCATCCGAATTCCAGGCCCTTCTTGGCGAAGCTGCTCTCCAGCAAGTCCCAGGCAAGGGATGGTTATTTCCAAGGTGCAGGAGCGAACCTTTCCTGGGGTTTCGCTCACATGTAAAGTCCTTTTCTTCTGCACAGATGGGAGGGTACACTAGCATCCATAGCTGCTACCTATAGTTGTGCAGTGGCTCTTGCAGCAGACACTGAGCCCATCGTTGACGTGTCCTTACCCCAAGGGTCAGTAGGAGACAGATGACCTGTTCCTACACTGCTCAGTAAGTTGCTCAGAGGGGCACTGGCAAGGGAAAGAAGGTACAGGAGCCATCCATCTTGACACTCCTCTGCCCTCCCAAATAACAAACAGGTTTGACTTTAGCTCATACAACTAAAGAAATACTATTTATTCTGCAGATATTAATAAACAAACAATTACAGTAAAATGCAATATGAACAGCACTGGGAACATAAATAGAAAAGTCATGCTAATTCACAACCCTGGGCAACGTGCTCTAGGTGACACTGCTTGAGCAGAGGAGGTTGGACCAAATGATTTTCAGAGGTCCCTTCCAACCTCAATCACTCTGTGATCCTGTGATCCTGTTCAACCTGATACAATAACAAAGGAAGTAGGAAATATTGTGTGTCTGTGGGGCAGGGGGAGAGAATCATCTAATTATTTGAAAGAAAATCTGGGAAAAAAAATCATAAAAATGAAACTATCCCCAGCTCAGAATATATTTATTTACACATCTTTCCTCTCTCATTGGGCTAGTTCCCTTCAAAAGATACAGCCCAACATTCCTTGCCCTCCAGCGTAGAAAGAGTAGGTCAAGATGAATAGCTTTTCCACTGCAGCACAAGACGCAAAAGACTCCAGAACAAACTTGAAGACATTGCTCCTTTGTAGGCAAACTAATCCCTGCTTTTCCATCCTTTCATCCCATGTAAAACCGCCTACCACAGAAAGCTGCTAACTCGGACATGGAATATAAAATGTGCATTAAATGAATGGGTTTGGCAGAGGGAACATCTGTTCGTGAGTAATTTCTTGTTCCCTACATATGACAATGGTTATGGATCAGTGTACAGAAAGCTGGACTTGTTTACAGCTCCTAGGAACGGCATGTTTTGAATCATTAATAAAGAGTGTTTTTAAATGCAGAATTTCTCATTAATATCAGCTTTGCTGCTTTCCCCCTCCTTAAATAGGCACAATTCAGGGTGCAAATTAAATATCGGTGAGATTCATTTAATATTGCTCTGTCAGCAGCCACAGAGGTCAACATTTTTATTATCACTGTCTATTCTACTGAGTTAATATTCACTGCAGTTTCCAGGCAACTACAGAACCATTTTAACATGATCTCGAAAAGATATTCCAAGTTCAATCTGACATGACACCAAAGGAAGTAGGAAGTATTTGCTTTAAAGGAGGGGTGTCGGGTTGTCTAAAACAAACTTGGGAGACAAAGAACTGAAAATGAAATTATCTCCAGCCTGGAATATATTTATTTGCATCTTTTTTTCTCTCTCATCGGGGTAGCCTCCTTCTAAGGGAGAGTGGGCTAACCAGAGGATGAATGAAGAGGATTCTGCATCTAACGCTCACCCTCGAGCAGTTTTCTATGATCAAACTCTCATCTTTCTTAGATGAATTTTTCTCTCCTTGTTTTTCACTGTACTCTTTAGTGCACTCTCCTGTGGGTGTATTGCCCTTCAAAGAAGCAAAATGAGCTTCTTGGTACAAGACATATGCGTAAATCCCAGCTAACCATTACACCGACTGAAGCCCTGTCAAGTGTTAAGTGTGGATCTGCGGAGATGCAGGTTTGCCAAGCTCTCCCTGTTACCCCAGCACATTTGTTTGCTCGTTTCTGGTTGCCATCTTTATGTGATATTGCCCGGGCTCCAGTGCTTATTTTCACTGGCTCGTAACGTGAGCCCCTGAACGCAGCCACTCCTGCGTGTGGCTGGGAGGTCTGAGCATTCCAGCTCCAGCTTCAAGCCCGTCCGAGCCACCCGTCAGAATAGGCCATGACACACTCCAGTTGGAATGCCTTTTTAAAAGGCATTTTTGGCAATGCTCCAAACACAGCAAGTGTGGGATGAGGATCTGATTTCACCTCTAATGCAAGACATATTCATGTGAAAACTTCTCTACAACAGAAGAGATGGCATCATCATTTAAAGCTGTAATTAGTTTTCTGGTGTTATCTGATTTTATTAAGCACATGCATATGCCCACACCCCCACATAACCATGATTACACCCTGTCATAGCTGAACCAACCTGAAGGGAATCAGCAGTGTGGATTTTCTTTGTCAGAAAAGATATTCAGAGGAAGGCTTGAGGTTTGTTGAACAAGTTTTATCAGACAAGATAAGACAAGAAACAAAAAATCACCAGGTAAATCATATGGTTATATTTTCAATATTTTTAAACTTTTTTTTTTCACCACTGAAGAATTTGGCCTGGATTCTACCTGTGATGTGTTAAACTCTCTGATGAAGAGAGTCCAGGACTATTGCCCAGCAGGACGCCCTCTCCAAGACACCAGCTTCCAGGGAGATAACATATTTCACACAAGGACCCCCTCCCTAACTGTCAGTTTTCAAGAAAGGCCTATCAAAAATAAACCCAGGAACTTCTACTGGCCACTAAAACTCATCAGATGAGCAGAGAGGTTTGGTTAGTGCCACTGTGCAAAGTTTCATACATGCTAGCAGCTGCTCATCCTTCTTAGGCAGATGAGTGCTCATTACCTGCCGGGCCCCCAGAGACGATCGTCCATCCCCCGTTAACATCCCCCGTGGTTCCCAGGTGTTGCCACCTTCGGCTGCTGAAGAGATTATTGAAAGCAAACTGACCTTAGAGAGCCTGCACTCAAGCTCTACTAAGTATGAAATTTGCAGTATCTGTTTCAGATCTATAAAAACCTTCTTTGCTCAAAGTTTTAAGTATAGTTTCCATCTGCATAGGTTATTCTAATGAAAAATTAGACCTACCTTCATTTCCTTGTCTATGTCCTTATTCCATCAGAGCTATTACAATAAGTGATGTTAAGGGCTGGACATATCCACTTCCTGTGATCACAGGAGGCCTTAGGATCCCTTTTGGCGCTAAGGAACTAAACAATGAAGCTTTCACCTCAGAACAACGGCAGAAGGGTCTCTGTGGCTATCTGAGATTAGCTATTTGTGTGGCTATGAAAGACATGTAGACAGTGTGGCAGAAAAAAGCTACCAAGGGAGTGCAGACAAACACAGAAGTCTTCATAGCAGGAGAATTTCCCCCAGCCTAATACATGTTTTTGGCTCAGCACTGGCAATGGGAATGTCTTTGTTCTCAGCTCCAAGATGCTGTCACTCCCGTTTGATTTCCTCTGTGCTGAGAGACTTTTGCACATTCTTTGTAAATGAAAGGGCTATATTAAAGAATTGATAATTGTTAATTTTTCTTCTTAACAGAAACCACCTGCAGGGTCCTTCACTTGGGTCAACAGTTTGTCAGAAAGCAGTAATAGTGCTCTAAAGGAGCTTGATGTGTTACATATATCATTATTTGTCATTATTGATCCAAATGAAGGAGAAGCAGGTTGCACTGGACAGATGCTGGAGCATTTCAGCACAAGTTGCCTATATTGGAACTGACCAGATATTTGCGCTTTTATAAGTCTGCAGATAAATGCTCCAAAACATTGTCAAGGGGTCCCCATATGGGATATAGCTTGTGTTGATTATAAACCTGAAAGGGTCTCTTAAAAAGATTAAATCTGCTTGTCCTTTTAGGGAGATTTGCATAGTAATAAAAATTACAGACTGAAAGATAAGCATATTCCAATCCATCTTCCAAAAGCAAGACTGTATGTCAAAATGTGGTAGCCCATTCATGAACAGTATTTTAAAGAACCTGAGAAGGTTTCCAGATAAAGAATATTTCATCAAACTGGATCTCCAATTGTTATATAGTTATAATTACTTAGAAAAAATATATAAGAACATGATTGAGTTTCTTTGCAAATGAGAAATTCTAGATCTGCAAATGTTAAACACTACCACTAAGACCATCTCTGCCAACACTGAATATTTAATAATCTAGAAATATAATTAAGAAACTCTGCCTTGTTCCTTGATGTGCCCAACTCACCTTTTGTCTGGTGTAGATAGATGTCAGTTACACAAACCTAGAACTAGAGAGAAGAATCCTGTGTAAAATAAGCTCGCAATGACAACTATCGCAGCGGCACAGGTGACTGTTTAAATGTAAGACACCGTGGTGGCTGCCCATGTCTCTGGCTCTGAGCTATAATCTCAGGACCTATAAGAAGCTCCTGTTACAAACCTGTGGCTATGGGATCTATCATGTTCATACCCATGGGCATATTGGACATACTGCTTCTATCATAATGAGATACTTATGAAGGCTCATAGTTTAATGAGTTTAACTCCTCACCCTAAATCATATGTAGTCTCTCATACACAATTTCTTTCTAAACCTAAAGACTTACTAAAAATGGAAGATGAAATACTATGGGACGGGAAAATTGTTACTAAGCAGATCAGCCTTCTGATGTAGCCACCCATTTGACACGGTGAGCTGCTGCGTTTTCTGCCCCAGTGAAGGCAAGCAGCTCTGCGAGAGGCATCTTCAGGGAGCATTCACCTCACGCTCACGCTATAAACACGAGGTGTGAGCAGCTCTGAGGCGGGGGGGCTGCGACACGTTCTGCCAGGATCTTCCCCGCTAAACAAACTGCAGAGCAGAGGGGCAACACGGATGGAAACCCGCTCACAGCGGGGCTGTGCCCCAGACGTGGGGCCGGTGTTGGACCAGCGAAGAGAAAAGGCCTTCCTGCCCACGAGGAGCTTGTTTAAAGCTCCCTCTCACCGTCTGAGAGTTTACAGGCCTGGCTGACTGGCTTTGCTGAAGCTCTTTAAAAACCTTCTGCGCCTGAACTGAACACAGCAGCTCAGTTCAGGAAAACTGGGCTTTTCTCTGGAGATACGTCCTGGCCCTGGACACAGAAAAACATTTTCTAAGAAAAGTGTTGTTAGCAAACTAATGGTGACAGCCTGCTGCTCAGCACCAAGAAAGGAGGAAGGGTCAGTGTAAACAACTGCAGGCAGGAAATGAAAAAAGGGAGGGAAGTGAGATCCAAAGGTCAAAACAAGGATGGAGGCAGGAGTCTCAAGCGAAAGGATGTTTTGTGGGACCTCTGGGCAGAAAGGGCTGTAAGGAAATGTGATCAAATCGCTTGCAAGGGCTGTAAGGAGCCTTACCAGGCCTCAGTGTCCTCCACCGTACGCCAGCTCCTTATCCTCCAGCCCTGGAGCGTAGGTTTGAACAGATCTGGAATCAAGACAACAAACGTGTTATAGACTGCCCGGGATTCCCAAGAAGGTTGTGTGAAGCCAAGTGCTTTCAGGTTCCTTGGAAAATCCCACATGTGCATATTATAGTAAGGGGCAGCTTTAAGTCTCCTTAGGCCTCATGTGCTAATCAGCTCCAAGTCAGTCTGTTTCTCCTTCCAGCACCATTTTAGATTTGAGCATCTCTATTCTACTGCTTATAGTCCAAAGACTTTGCAGAAGGCATTTTGCCAGGTCTGTGCCATGGAAAGGGTCCACAAGCTGGCTTCAGTCCTTCTGCAGCTGGCTGTTATTCTAATAAATCAGTGGTTTTGTCTATCAGATCCATCCAGCATAACCTCTCCTGCATTTATGGTTCAACTTGGGGAGCAGATAAAAAGTCCTCATAACATTCAAGTTAACAGAATCTAACAGTGATTGCTAACAGCAAGGTAGTGAGGCTCCTGTACTTCTACATGCTCTCCATAAATGCCCTGTAGTTACTTGTAGCATAAGACTATCTTTTGCTTCTGGCTCTCATTTTACTATCACCATTATTCACAGCACGATAGTATGGCTGTGCCCACAGAGGACACAAATACCAGTCACAGATATCAGGCAGCGAGTGGTACTCTATTGCGTAGTGCTCACAGGCCAGGAAAAAACATTCGTTGGATCTAAGAGATCCAAGAAAGTCCTGATTTAGTATTTTCCCTCTGTGAAGATAACCATCATAGCAAGCTGTGTACCCAAAGGCTGGGTGGTTGGGGCACTAGTATTGTTTAATGCTAGTGCAAACACTTTAAAAACATAAAGTAAAAATGAATTACACGGCTCACAAGAAATTTCAAAGTTGATTCTACATTAATGCTGTAGACAGGAAACCGGCTGAAATAACTGAGAACTTTAGAACTAGAATAACTTTAGAACCAGAGGTAATGGCCACAAACTGAAATACAAAAAGTTCACAGGAACTTAAGGAAAAAATTTTTAATAGTGAGGGTAATGGAGCCCTGGAACAGGCTCCCCAGAGAGGCTGTGGACTCTGCTTCTCTGGAGATCTTCAAGACCTGCTTGGATGTCACCCTGTGCCCCGTGCTCTAGGTGTCCCTGCTGGAGCAGGGGGGTTGAACTAGATGATCTCTAGAGGCCCCTTCCAACCTCAACCATTGTATGAACTTTTAGAGTAGAAATGACAAGTCTTAATAATGACAGACAACTGTATATGTAAGAAAATGAGGAATGTTGAAGTATGCTCAAACAGTGGTTTTCATTCTGTTTAGCACAGACAGGTTCTTTTTGAAGGAAAATGTGCCTTCTGCTGTTGACTCCTGTAGACCCATTCAAACTCCCATAATGTCAGTCAGCTTCTGCCCAGAAACAATTTTCTTCCTGGGTGCCCTTGTGGAAGATGGAAAACATCCACTATTATTACAGAGCCTTGCCACCAGCGAGCTCTGCTCGAGGGCACTGGGGTGATTAACCCTTGTGGAATGTCTGAATAAGGTTTGCATGCCATGGAGGAACAGGGTGCTTGTGCCAAGCCTAACACACACAGTGGCCCTGTTCTTATTTGGGGAACAGTAAGTTGTGCATGCTGAAGAACATTGATATTCTTTATAAAATGGTGAATCAGAAATGTTATGAAGATAGAAAGAGGTTGTCTCACAGAAATAACTTGAAGGAGAACTTAAATGAGCATTAAGTTAATGCTTAAGGCCAGATACTGATGCCAGTTACACAGCTCTTTAAAGCTGGAACAATTCTATCAAAATGAAAGCAATTTACTCCATATTTACCTAATTTTAATTTGACAGAACTAGGCATTGATTTTACACACAATACTTTCTTTCCTTTTCCTTTTCCTTTTCTTCTTTTTCCTTTTTTTCTCTTTTTCTTTTTCTCTTTCCAACAAGTTTTCTTTTTCTTTTTCCCTTTGTTTTCTTCTTTCTGCATTCTCTTGCCCTGTATATACCAGCCGAACTTGTGGTTTTGTCCAGGTTACTGGTTTAGTCCATTTGATTCACATCCTTGTTTACATTTTTCTGTACTGACCCTATATTTTTCCTTGAACACAAAACAATTATGTATATAAATACTGCTTGTAGAACTCAAAATTTTGTTTATGCACACTCTACTGTCTATCTCATGGTGTTACAAAGTTCCTTCTAGCTGTTACATCTTTGTTTCCACAGAAACTGTATTGCTCCAAAGGGATCAAAAACCAGAAATCTTTTAGGAAATAAACAAAACAAAAATAAAAATAAACAACAACAACAACAATAACAAAACAGTTTTTGTTCCAACAAGTGCTACAACAAGTGGGGCACTATTAGTTTTTTAAACACTACTCATAACTAATGAGCCGGATCCAATTACCCTCAAGTCAACAAAAGTCCTTCTCATGCACAAGTAATGACGAGGTCACTTCTGTGGTGATGTTCACTAAATAGCATCCTTGCCTTCACACCTGAAGAGAAACAACTGAAAGTTTTCAGGTGAGTCCAGCTGCCCAGCTTTGGAACTGTGCAGCCGTTTCCTTTCCTGGCGCTGACAGAGTTGCCTGGGGCAGCAGAAGCCAGGTCTGCTCTTCAGGAGATGGACTGCAAGGGGTGTCTTTACTGCTGGAATCTTTACTGTTTTCCCACTCTATTTTGCAAGCCAGAAGCTCAGAGAGAATGAGTTTGACCCATAACAGTAATGCTGCATAGCTTAGAAGCACATTGCATGCATCCACTGATAGGGAAGAATTTGAGGTAAAAGTGCATAAAAATTATATTGCCATTAGCTAGGGAATGTACCATTTCCTCTGAACAATCCTGCATGGAGCAAGGTCTCTGGCAGACTTTTGTGGTGATAATCTCATGCACATCAATACTCTCACCATTTCTGAACTATACTGCTTTTGACTTACACAGTCGATGCTGAACTTGGTCCTTCATAGTTAGCATGGCACAAAAATGATATCAGATACATACTTAAAAAAGAAAAGCATAGAACGTATGACTTTCCTTTTTAATAGCCATGAAGTAACTATTGCAGGATAACATCTATTTCTCACAAAAAGGTTTCCAGTGTAATATAAATGGGCAATAATCATGGAAAATAGAGACAAAGTCACTGAAAACTCATGATGGCATTACAATGGGGTGAGGAAATTACAGAACTGAGTTCTCATTTTATTTTAAAAAGAACTTGACTGCATTATTCTCAGTAAGATAACATTTTTTTCTTGCCTGAGTTGCATGGCTTTTGACTTGGTGCTTATCATTATTAACACAGAAAGACATATCTAGTGTCTACACTTAATATTTTTTGGTTTCTACTCTGCTGAGGCAGCAGTCAGCTCAGTCCCTTCTCTACCGTATTCACTTTCCAATAGTCTAAATAGCTTTTGTTTTTGTGTTTGTTTTTTTTTTTTCCCCTGCTTTTGGGACGTGCGTCATCTTCAAATTATTACATTACATTCCACGCTACTTTTTTCTTGCAGTAGAAAGATGTGTTCAAAGCTTAAAATTGTTGCTGCTACAACCAGTGTCTATGTATTTTAACTGAATTTGAATTTATATACCTTCACCATTTAACAAGTATCACACATTAAGAACCATCTTGCCACTCTTACACAAGCTATTTTTACTAACATAGCAGTGCTG
The DNA here is from genome assembly GCA_013389825.1 of Crypturellus undulatus. Classification (NCBI taxonomy): domain Eukaryota; kingdom Metazoa; phylum Chordata; class Aves; order Tinamiformes; family Tinamidae; genus Crypturellus; species Crypturellus undulatus. The sequence goes on from VWPW01008645.1 coordinate 797,463, forward strand.
TTGAGTTCCAGCACGTTAGTACCTGCATTTGTAAGAACTGAGAGAACAGGCTAGAGAGAACACCCGTGACAGCAAATTTTATTAAAATTGCCTAGGAAAGCATCAGGATCAGTTGGCTGAAAAGTCATTCCTTCCAAAAGTCATTTTGATGTTTTAGAACTGAGCAGGCCGAAACTGGAAGAGCTTTTGGAACGCCTCAGTCTGCTAATGAACATAGTTCAACCAAAGGCTGTCTTCAACACGGACTGGGCAACACTCATGAGACACACTGACCATAACCCGTCTGAGCTGATGACCTGCAGCTGCAAAGAAATGTGCTGGTTTATAAATTGTAACAACCCTTGAAGAGTTTTGGCAATAGAAAAGAGTAAACCTTATCTTTAGATAGCGATGCTAAACTTTTCATAGACTTTTGACGATGCTTCTTGTATGACAGCGACAGCGTCTGAGCACCTAACTACGCTCACCAATCTCTTCCCCCTCGGCCATTCCCAGACTATCACTCAAGATTCCTTTTCCTTCCTTTTTTATTTCTAGTATAAATTCTGACAAGGTATTTACATTCAAGGAGCTGCTAGGGCAAAATCCACTGAATGAGTTACTTGTTCTAAGTTAGCTGCCCAGCTAAAGCACTGAAATATCTCAGATGAACTGATGAGCAGGTCATATCCAAAAATATTTTCCTGGCCTGGGAATTGTTGGTCAGTTGCCTGTAATTCACGGAGCTGGGACGAGATGGGACTGTTTATTAGGCAGTTTTGCCAATCTCTGCAAGGTCTCTGTGTGTGCACAGTGGGCCTTGGACAATGTAAACAGGCAACGCTGCAGTAACAGCACTGCTTCAGTGGAGTGACTCTGGGTTTACAGAGAGGAAAGAGACGCTGAAATCTGGACACCTAACAAGGGGCCATTACATTGTCTTGTCACCTTCCTTTGCCCCTCAGACCCTCAAGTGAGGCTCGTAAAAATGGTGCTGGAGCAAAAGATCAAGTGAGGCAGCTGCTGTGCTCAGTGGCTGGACTGCACATGCTGTTCTCACAAAGAAGAGGGAGTTTCCACCTCGGAAATTCCCTCATACAAACTCCAGGTTAATCCTCACAAAGCAGCCAAGCAAGAGAATCCAAAGGATCCCCCTCCCCTGGGTTGCTTTTACCTTTTTTTTTTTTTTTTTTTTAATTTTACTCCTCGAAGTTTCTCGACTTCTCCCTTCCAGATACCAGGAGGCCCTCCAGGCCAGCAGCTATGGGGACACTACCTGGCTCCTGAAGGGCTGGTGGCCGAGTGCCTCACCTGGCAGTAAGACATTGGACATGCAAGGGGAAAGGAAGAAGCCCCCTTTTAAAATTAATCTTCACCCTACTCTGGAATGATAGCAGTGTGAGCAAAGCAGCCCGGCAGTTGGTTGAGGACACGGCTGGAGAGCACCCTCCTAGCTTCCTGCAGCGTCTGGCCTGACTCCTGAGACGGTGCTGGATTTAGGACCTGGCTATCAAGTGCTGTCATTAAAAGCGCCAAGGAAGGGGAATGTCACAGGAGACTTTTCAAAGCTCTGATTCCGTAGCTCACACATCCTGTTGCTGCCAAAGTCGTTTCCAGAATGAAAGCTGATTCCCTGTTTGATGTGGAAATGTGAGAACCTCTGCATCCACCAAAGAGAGGGAAGTGCCTTGACCACGACCCTTCCTGCTCTGCCTGCACTGAGCCCAAGGTGGACACCTGGCTCAGCTTCCATGCTTTAGTCTTCTTCCTTTTTCACTATATCTCACTGAAAATAGGTCGGTCTTCTGTATTTGCCCAAGATTCTGGATCTGAATTATCTCTGGACACCAACTGTTTTTGCCCACAGCCACTGAAATCAGTAGGACTTCACACACTGGTATAGGAGTCTCAGCTGGTGAGTGATGATGCAAGGTGAGAGCATTTGCCTGCAATTCATGTATATTTAGGTGTGCTAACAAGAAACAAAAACAAGGTTAATATAGATGAATATATATACTCCTCTGTCATTAGATTATGCTTAACCAATATAGTGGATAAAATTAATAAAGTTAGTTTGAATAAATGTTAGTTAAAAAAGGCTACAAGCTATTAGCATCTGTATTTAAAGTCTTTCATACACAATCGTGACATCACTCATGGGCTGGCAAGTGGTACTGATTCCCTGGTAGTGAAGCAGAGGTTAAATAAGTATTCTAAGGCCACACAGTAAGCAAGCGCTTGGATCTGTAACTCCCAAATCCGCCTCCTGCTCAATCCAAGCAGGCCGTGCTGACTCACTGTGGAATGCATATTTCCACTGCACTCTTAAGGGACAAGAGGAATCAAAAGGAATCGTAGATACAGATAAAGTAACCATTAATTCTGCAAAATAAATATTTCTGCCCTTCAGAAAAGTCAAGCACCTGCTTTTAAGTTTCTTCACCTTGCAGTGTGTTAGCCAGAAACAGGAGACTAGAATAAAACAAGGGAGACTGTTCTGACCATATTTTTAACAAGACTGAAAGTCAGACACAACAGCCTTCTTTCATGCGATTTCCAGTACAAAGAAAACCTAATATATGTCTTGAGATTTCAAATGACATTTATGGAGATTTATCCTAACGTAGCTTTAAAGTTCAGAGGAGCCAGAACTGTTCTCTTTCACACAGATCTTGGCATCCATAAGGCTGTAAGAAAGCAGCAGTGATGCTGTTATTCCACCTCTGGAACATTTTCTGTGCAATTGCTGTATATTTTATAAGACTGCTCCTGAACATTGGGCTAATTTGTATATACTGAACATACCATTTCAGGTAAATTAGAAATTTAACCATTAACTTTCTCTTAAGGATGAATATTTTATAGAAACTAAGAAAATTAAATGGAAAGGCAATTTTCCCAGCAATTCTGAAGACCCTTTCGGTCAGAAATTAAACAAACTACACGAAAGAAAGTGCTGCTTATGCAACAACAACGCTATAACCAGGCTGCCCGGAACCCCTTCTGCAGCAGGTGTAAACGGTAATTCACCTCCTTCCATAGGTAAATGAGGGGGATGCCCGGCCTGATACAGTTCTCAGGGTACTCAGATGGACTTGGAGGGACTTTCATGGTTCAAGAACAAACACCAAAGTGCAAACTGCTCCTCCACATTCCCTCTGCATCTAACCTATGCTTCTGTCTGCATCTGATTTATGCTTAACATAACTGCTGTCATGGGATAAATGCAAACCTATCGCTGGCTGAGAAATGTTAGTCTTGCACTTTGAGAGACTGGGATTTAAGCATCAAAAAATACAGAAAAGAAAAAAAAAAGAGAAAGTAGAGAAAAAAGAACTAAGTGGTCCTCTTGAACTTGGCTTTGATTAAAGTCAAGCAGCTGAGAGAGCTCTTGGTCCAATAGCCCAATGTGAAAAACGGATCAGGAAATTACATATTCTGGTACTTCTTTTAGAACTTGGCATTCTGCACTTAGTGCAGAGCTGGAACCAGAAACAACTGCTGCTATGCATCCTCACTTCAGAAACAAATTTCCAAGTCCTAGTATATACAAATACCATAAAAGATGTTAGAAAAAAAATCTTACTCATTCTAGTCAGGACGAAAAACACTTTAATTCTATGTATGTTTCTTGTTACAAAACTGGGAATGTTTTGCTCATTTTAAGAGCCCCAGTAAAATAACATTTAAATACCTGTATCTTCAGAGGAAAAGATTTTCCCTCAAAATCGTCACTTTTTCCACCAGGAGCATGTCTTGAGTCTGCCCAGTTTTCCTCTCAGAAACATCTGAAGTTTCTAAAGAAGTTACTCATCTCTTTCCCTCTGAATCCTTCTCCTCTTTTGGATCTGTTATTTTCAGCATTCTCCCTTCCTGAGCCAGAAAGTCGCACTGCATCTTGGATTCCTTTCGTACCTGCAAAGAAACACTCCTCCCCCCAAAAAAGCTTAAACCAAAAAACCCACAGGGGAAGTTATTCACATGAAATACTTTCCGTAAAGCAAGCAGGCTCCACTCTGTGCACCAGTGGTTTTCACATATGATCGGTGCCCCAAACCTCTTGCTTATTGGCCACGCAGGGGTGTCAGACTGGGCAGCACTGACGTCGCTTCCGCTCCTCCGCGCTCTTTCACCAGGTTCAGCGCCTTGTTCAGCTCTGCAGTTACAAGGGCACTTCCAATGTTCCTAAATTACAGTAAAAATACAAGTGCTCCTGCCAGTTCATTGACTCTGGCTAGTAAGTAGGAACCATACCGGGCCCACCTCGAACATCTGCATTTGTCTTTACAGACTGTCCAACCCAAAAGTTGGACAGTCAAACTTACCCAAACTTACCCAAAAGGGGAATATCTCCAATGGTTTGTGTGCAGGGCAAGGGGAATAGCTCCAGTGGTGTGTGTCCACTCGAGAGGCCATTTCACCATCTCCTATATGCCCAGCATAAGGCTATGGCACCAAAGGAGCAGGTGATGGGCTGGGGGGAGAAGGCAAAGCTTGTGGTAGGGCTGATGATGGATTCAGGCTGCCCTGGAATCACACCTTTAATTCAGGAAAGACTTAAAACTGACCTGCAGTTAGATGTTTTTCCAGGCTTAAAAATATATGCAAAGGATGGGCAGCTCAGAAGGACAGAATTTGTTCCTAAGTGCTCTGCTAGGGGATAGCTTGTTGCTGAAGGAAGCACTTTCAACACCTACACCTCAGAATTTGAGAACATCAAGGTTAAGAGCACCTACAAAGATACCAACCTTTTGGCAGCAGGACTCCATATGTTAACATGCAACAAACACGTGATGCAGAGGGAGCACAAAAACACAGGACCTAGATATGTCTCTAGCTCTGTTGCCAGATCTCCTTTTAATCCTCAGACTGCTCCATCTGCAAAGGCATTGGGAGGATCAGGCAAAGCAAAGGCTGACAGTGCACAGAACTAGTATTTTATTTTGCATACAAAAGTGAGGAAATAGGCAAAGTACCTAACTGAATAAATGATACCACATCGACAAACGCACTGCTCACTTTGCAAATAAGACTGCGTAACTCTAAAAAAAAACCACAGAACCGACTAACATTTTGAAACTGAAGGATTATTTGCCAAAATAGCAGTGCTCAGTCGGCACAGGATGCCTTTGAGAGGCAGATGTGATCTACACTTTCCCAAAGTTTATACTCAGACCATGAAACCATGCCACTAAGTCAAGCAATGATAAAGACAGAGCTGACAGTAGATTAAGTAGTGATCTGAGGAGGAATGACAAAAACCAGAATTCCTTAACTTAGGCTTTTATTTCAGACTGATCTCACTGGAGGCCTTGCTTGCTGTTCTCCAATGTCCTTTCGGCACAAGGGTACACAGAGTAAGGACACACACATGGTCATTATCTGTGTTCATTCACAGGCCATAATTCTTGTAAATAATAGATAAAAAATACTTTCCTTGAACTTTGAAATAAGGAATAAATTCTTTCACTTCTATTATCATTAATAACTCTGAAAACAGTCTGCAGTACAAGTTACTCTTTAAAACACTGGTGTTCATCTACTGACAGAAGGATTCAAAGCAATACCATAAATGGGAACACCACTAGTTCTATAAGAAATACAACTGACAGCATGGAGCAGCCCACGTCCAAGCCACTGGGCTTTTAACAGAATACTCCATTATTCTTTATTCCCGCCACAGAAATTGTACTTATCAGCTTAAATCTATGGATGTCTATGTTGTTTTTTGGTTTTTGTTTGTTTTTATTTTTGTCTGAAAATATATCTAGGAATTAACTATGCAATTAGTTAATTACTAATTACAACAGTAACACCAGGAAGAGCACATAGCATTTCAGTTCTGAGTATCCAGCAGATGCTGTCTCTGCAAACCAGCTTGGCTTCAAGGTGCACAATTCATCAAGCCAATGCAACCTTTAAACATTACTGACTTCACACCACTGTAAAGGTATGTCAGTTTTCCTACTCAAAAATTTACCTGCCGGGATTATAATGTCATCTGAAAAATTCCTTACACTAAGGAAGTTGACTCAATGAGGTATTCATATTCTACAGTTGAAAGCAAATTAACTATGATTTTCTCCTTGCTCTGCACTGAAGAGAATGTTATTTGCTCTTTGGCAAAAGAAAGTGAGGTATTTCTGCATACACTTGATCCTTCATCTGGAACCCTGCCTTCTCATATTTAGATAAACACAATTTAATACAGTAGAAATATTTAATGCTTTACAAAGTGCTGTTCACATTTGGAAAAATGTCTTTTGCTAACCCGCACGCACCCGGGTTCGCGTCGAGCAGGAACCAGCAAGGCCTCCCTGCGCAGCTGCCAGGCCAGGCCCACATTCAGACACGCAGCACTCTGAAATAGCAGCCGTCTGCGCTCCCGAGTCACGGCGGGACAGCTCAGATTGCAGCGCTGCGGCCAAGAAAGGACGGTCACCCCTACGTAATGGCAGCAAACCGAGCCAGTGAAACCCTCCCCGTGCTGGGGGCCTGTTACTGGTCACTCTTTGCACTTTTTACACACATCGGGAAGGCCTGTAAGCAGTAATTCATAAAGGTTTCTAGCCTTCTATGTCACTGTCTGGGACATTCTATTTGTTTCCCTCCTCTTTTCTGCAAACCGTACCACAAATCAGACACAGATTCCCTGCATACAATAAACCATATCACACTTTCTTTTCCAAACATTACCTTTTTCCTTATCCAGGAGAAGGTAGCTTAAAATACCAAGTCTAAACAAGGAACTACTTGAAGCCATGCTAGCTACTTCTTCATGTTTGGTTGCAAAAGAAATTCTAATTTTGTTGCCTCTTACAGCATCACAGATTTCCAGTTCCCCTTGCCAGAAATGAAGAGTTTTGTCTCATCACAGTCACCAGGAGACAGTGGGAGTTTAATGACTTACATACCATGAACACCTATGGCAGACACAGAAAGTTTCTCCTTTGAAGCATTTTTAAGCCCAGTGCAAAACATGAAAGCAAACACAAATTCAGCTGAAGTACTAAGGTAACAGAGGCATTGTACTATCTGCAAGTAGAGCTACAGGGTTCTCTCTACCCTCATCAGAAATGAATTTCATAATATTAATACAGCTTTGACATTTATGATTCAAGAGGATTTTGACACTTAACAATTTTACAAAGAAGTACAGGTTATGAAAATGTGTAATGATATCTGACTTGTTCTAGAAAGCCAGTATGAAAAAAATGGGCACGATGAGAAATGTACTCAGAATTTGCAACAGCAATTTCTGTAACATTCTGGATCCCTTAGGAAACTGAGTATCCCAAGTACTCAGGCTACAAGTATTTTGAAATAGAAGAAAAGAACATTGAAGAAAAGCAAAGCACTGTCATATAAGAATTCTTGGAACACGTGAGACTTACTTTAATCATTCAATTCAAATATGAATTAATTAACAAAGACCAGGCTTCAACAACTGGAACAACCTGAGAAACCAGTGGCTCCAGAAACAAGTAATCATTTATGCCAGCTGAGTTTTATCTCATCTGTTCAAAGGCAGCTGTAGGCAGCATAAGGCAATTGCCCATAAGCAGATCTAGTTGCAGTCACAACACCCGACTGTGCTCAATTTCAAGGTGAACATTAAAATGAAAATGAACTGTAAATACACGCTCCAGTTCTGAAAATTTCTGGGTATGACAAGAGACATCATTATCCGTATTTTCTTTTGAGCTTGCAGGATGGTTTTCATTCACAATCCTCACTTTTTAGCACTACTTTAAAGCAGTACCATTGAACAGCTGAATAAATTATTTACATTTCTCCATCGATCCCTTTTTGGTCAGAAAAAAAGCTACCTGGCTCATCTACATCTGCTGCTGTGTTTCATCTCTTGAATAAGTAAAAATAATCAAAACAACCAGAGACAGATTATTTCATGCTAAAAATCAAACTTCAGTTTTCAAAATAAAAATCAAACTGCAAACTGCAGACCCAGAAACAAACCCAGGTAAGTGTGATCTTGCCATGGAATAAATATGAACACAGGGAGCGCCACTGCAGTCACCTACGTGCTTCAGTTTCACACCCTGGCTTCTCTCACACTCTCTCATTCATGAACTTGTTATGACACTAGAGGAATCATTTCATCTCTCCAGGAGTGTTTTCTCTCTCATTTCCCTGTTCCATTTGATCTCATTAGCCTGAGATAAGAGACAAGAAGCTATTGGACCTGAAGAGTCTTGCAAATGGAGCCCTTGGACTTAGACCAGATTTAGATGCTACTTCAGTCACAAATAAATATTATTGAAATACAGGCAATACAAGCTGATCTTTGCTATAAATTTGTAATATTGAAACTCCCTATGACAACAGCTTCAAGACAAAGCAGATTCAAATTCCTTTTATGTCCATGTAAGGAAGAGGGGGCTATTCCTTAAATCTTGGTATACAGGAGATTTATTCATCCTTAAGAACCCACCTTTGGGATGGGAGCTGTTACTGCTTATGGATATAGGGAAAGGCACAGCTGTCCTTTTTCAGTAACAAGGGTACATCCAGAACAAACCTCTCTGAGCCAGGTTTTTCTTGTGCTCTTTTGGCAAGCAGCCGTCGCCACACAAAGGAGCTGAGACAGTACTCTGGATTTGCTGGGGGTTAAAAACAACGTATATTAATATAGAACAAATACATGGTTTTGTCAAACATTTTCAAAAATCAGTTCCAAAATTGCTTGGTAGTGCCCCTATATAGCAAAGTTGTGAAGGCTATTAAAGATGCAAGTTTGTTGTTTTAATTATCCTTTGTAATCTTTATTAGCAGTCTTGTATGTTGAAGGACCTCTACATCACAGGCTGAAAATGTGGTATCTTACACAAAAGAGAGAAAATACCTCACTAAAAATTACACTGAAGATAAACCAGTTCCAGTAAGATAACAGATAAACCAGTTAGAACAGTAACTCTGTTCTAAAACCTTATACAGGAATTCTCAGGAATGGAAACTCCCCACCTCCAAAATGTTATCAATACAAATCAGAAGAAAAAATCACCCACGCTAAAATGGGGAAGTACCATCACCACTGCAGTAATGTGGTAAAAAGGAAAACACATTTGCTATATTTACTTATTTTGTTGTTTACTCATACTGAGAATACGGTTACAAATTAGGCAGGGAATACATACTGAAGAAAAACTTCATTATTTAAGATACAGAATATTATTAACAGAAATGTAGTTACCTGGAAAAGTAAATGCAGTTTAGGTATACCATGAGCTTATGTTTCTCTATTCACAAACAAAAGTATAATAATAGAAATATCCAGAAAAGAAGTAGGTTTTTCTTTATTTTTAAGAGTCTTTCCTTTTTAGTGGTATTGCAGCTGCTAGGAAACTATTGTTTCTCTAGCCTCTAACTAAAGAAACAAGGTCAAGAATTGTTCAGATGCAATTTAGAATGAAACCCACATCAGCAAAACCCTTGTCATACCCTGAAAACAAAGGCAACAACCCTTTTCAACCTGTGAATAGGAAAAATATATACATGGTAGAGGGAATAGAGAGGGGCAGTTATTTCTATCACTACTCATTATAACTTAGAATTTTAGAAAGCTCCGATTTCACATAGCAACACTTTAGGAGTCATTAAAAGAAAAGATTTATCAGGTTTGAAGAATTCATTTTGTTTGGAATTTTAAAGGACAACTAAGGAAGTCATATAACTAACAACCATGGAAGGAAAAAATCTGCCTTTGAAAGCCTACATAGCTTATTACGTAATATCTTCATAAACCTAATTTTAAAATTATTTGACAGATTCATATCCTCAGATTATTAACAAATAAACAGAAGATCACCACTGAAGTACAGAATGGGACAGAATATCATGACATACAGCATTTCGACACATTATCATTTTAAATACTTGTATTCTTTGTACTCAGAAAAATACTTCACGAGCTTGTAAGTGCTATCTGAAAACAACCACAATGGAAAATATCTCTATAAAGGAATTCCATCCAATAAATGTGAAAATGATACAAACACATGGTTCAGTTTGGTCTCTGCAGAGCAAAACAACCCTTACTCTTCATGACATAATATTTCACAAAGACGAGGCATTACAGAATTGTTAGCTACAGAGCAAAACATCTAAATCACTTTTTTACACACCCTTACAAAGAAATGTTTGCTTAAGAAAATTTCAACAAAAAGGCATATTTTAAAACTTGAAGCTGAAACAACTTTGCTTCTCAAGTACTACAGCTTTGTTTTATAAAATTTGCTTCATTATACGACATTATACGAATGTTAAATTCATCTGGGGAAGTAATACTACATTAACCTAATAAATAAAGGAGTGATCTATACATTAAAAATGTAGTGAGGTTTCACATATTTCTCATTCCTTTTATAACCTTAGAGATGTGAAACTATGGAAAGGAGCTAAAAGAACCATGCAGTTACAGCTTAATATTGTATGTATATCTGGGTATACTATTATTCTCATAACTTAAAGAAGGACTTTTACAATAATATTTTTCTTTCAATTGAAACAGAAAAAAATGCTCTAACACATTTATTTCTCTTCATATGGAAAATAAAATAACTTGGTCTTGTATTACGATACATATTTCTTGGCTCAAGAATTTAATAGTCATTATGCAAGGCCTTTTCTAATCATAATAATTTAATAATTTAGCAGTAGAGATGCGTATCTACACATCTTGTTACAAGTCAGAGGTAGTTCAGGAATGCTTTAGAATTTAGTGTTTTAGATGAAATGAATTAATCTCTCTTTCCAAAGGGCAAACAGTATAGTAAGTATAGAAGGCAAACAGTATATACAGCTGCCACTGCCTGCACCAAGAAGATAATTCCAAGAAGCTCAAAATAAGGTAAGAGCAGAGCAAAGCACAGGGCACATCTTGTTTGCCTCAGTGCACCAGTTCGGGCTGGTTTTCCACGAAGGGAAGCACTCCGCTGACATAGTAGGCTATTCCAAGGGACAGGAGAGCGATGACAATGATGAGAAGCAGCACCCTCCAGAAGCCCAAGTCTTCCACAAACTCTTGCCATGTTGTGCGAAAACTGGACAGAACTCCCTCGCCTTGCTGCAGGTTTGGGTTGAGGAGGGAATGACTCTCCATAGCACTGTGAAGGAGCAGAAATGCAAGGCAAGAGAGAACACCTTAGAGTGTGACAATAAGCCTGCTAAGAGCAGTTAAAACATCCTAAATGAACATCTGAACCGACTCAGAGATTTATAGTGTTGTCTTTGCTAAATCAAGACAAGACTCCTAACTCTAACCCTGAATTATTTGAAAAGATATTTATTGTGTGATCTCTGCTGCATGCAACAGAAACCATAACCAATAGACATGCTGACCTATGCAGTAAATTTCATTACTTTCCTGCATTTCTTTGCTACAAGGCCTCTTCTCCAGCATAAACATGTCAGAGAAAACAATAATTTTGGACAAAAATGAAGTTCTGAAATGTTCTGCTGCAGAAGATGCATTTGCACTGCTGTGCTCTCTGCCATGCAGCACTCAGTACCTGCTCTGATGCCTTCACATTCTACTGCCAACCCATTGGATCCCCTGAGACTCTGAGACTACAAACTAGGAATTGGAGTTCTTGCTTTTAAATGAGATAAAAACATGAAATTAGACTGTCAGAGGCATCTTGACAATGAATCATCTTGAGAAAAAAAAAATGTTGTTTTGAATGCTGCACAACTTGTAATATCAAGCTCGCAACTCTAGCGGTTTCACAATTGACTTATAAAACTGTTTTGTTGTTACTGGATGACACATCATAAACTTCAGGAAAATTTTCTCATCACTCAATAAACACTTATGTACAATTCTAGTCACGGGCACAGTCCTGCTGCTTCTCACTTGAGTGTAATTACCTAGAGAAGTGTTTGCATGATCAGGCTCTGACAGTGCCAAAAGGAACTGGTGAAGCTCCTATGTATACAGCAATGTAAAAGCATAGGGTAAGCAGAGTAAAAACATTTTTTTCCTCTGTTCTAATTGCTTTCAGTTACTCTACTCCCTAGGTACCTCTTACTCCTGTAATAAGATAAGAGATTTCAGGGAAAAGTCATTTCCCAGTCAAAAGCAGATGAATAAATGCTATTGTTCTCGATGACAACAATAAGTTGACAAAACACAGTTATTAGAAAAAAAGTCTCTTTTGTGAATCTCTCTTCTACTATTACGGAGTGGGAAAACTTTGCAGAAAAACTTCACACCATTCATCTGGATTTTTTTCTTCTGAGGAAGCACAGCCTCTGAAGAAAAATTACACTGAATTCCCATAGCTTGCTGAAGTAGTAGAGGGTCGTGTGCAACCAAAAAAAGGAAGAAAAAAATCAGAAATTGCTCATTAAACATGTGCTTATTAAAATTTGTTTTTTTTTTAATATCTGCTTTGCTGCAAAGCTATTTTAGCTGTCAGGAATTAGTCATCTTCCTCACTTATTAAGACTTCCCAAGCAAAACAAAGGGTTGTACTGGAGAAGCTATTGGTGTTTAACAGTACCAAGCTCTCATTAAGTACTAACTAGTTAATGCATAACCACAGAGAGGTTAAATAAAGGTGCAATGCAATTTAAATGAACAGATCACATGCTTGCTCCTTAAATATAAAAGGGTGCAGAGAAAACTTTTTTGGGTACTTTATACTACAACCAAATTCAAAGCATGTAATTCAAGGTATTTTTCTTATTATGAAGAAATGCTAATGTAGCATGTTTGCAACATGCAAACTCTTCTGCATGTTGCAAAGGAGTTTGTGCCATATAGCAGAGTTGGGCTGTGCTGAAAGCTTCCACGTGGGTGCACTGTGGGCAGCCTCGGGTCTCGCTGGGCTGTAGGAGGGCTCCTGCCCGAGGGCAGAGCGGGGCGAGCGCCCACAAAGGAGACCTGTGAACCTCACTCTGGCCTTCGCCCCCAGGGTAGCAGCAACCATGTGCAGTATGAAGGACAAAACTGCTGTTCAAGAGTGAGGGTCATGGTTCATGTTCAGAACAACCATTAAGTTTCCATAGGTTCGTACATAACGGAAGAGAATGAAGGAAGGAAAAAGAAAAGAAAAATAAAACGAAAAGAGGGCTGAGACTTGAAGAGTCTCTAAAATGAGGAAAAAAAATGAGTGAAACTGTGGAGATTTGAAAAGCCAGCTTTTATAAAGACATTATTTATTTACAAAGCAAACTTGCTGCTGTCAGCATCCATTACATGCTATTTTTAAAATATTTCTGACATTTTCCACACGCTCACAAACAAGCTGGGGAATGCACTGTTCGCAGGTCTGTAGCTCTCCCCAAGGAGACTGGCTGCCTTCCCTGCCAAACCAAACAATGCCACATCAGGAAGGTCATATTCCGGAGAGGAAGCTACATCAGTGAGGCAACGCTGTCAAATCCGAAACCAGAATTAAAATGGGGCTGAGCTTTCGGCCCGGACACCAAAACAAAAGAAGACTAAATGCATTTCTGTGTCACAAGCAACTCCAGACAGCTTTAGTAAGACTCAGAAAGGTAATATGCACAAGCTCTAATAATTAATACCAATGTAATTTGGAGAATAATATCTAACTTTATATTTTAAAACTGCCCCTGGGATGAGTTGGAGGTAGGAGGGTCACCTGATGGGTAAGAAAGAACCTCCAATCTGCTCACTGGGAGTATTTTTTGCATTATTTTTGTATTATTATTGGTTTCAATTTTCAGATACCAATTTCATCTAGACAATTTAACTATCATTTACAGTGAAGGCTGTGTACATTTTGGTACAAACTGGATGAAAATCATGTGACAAGACTCTCTGCCTTTTGTGATAGCACATCCAGCAGTCACAGGTTTTCATCATTATTAGAAAATATTTTAAAAAATCAGTGTTTGGATAAATTCAGTATGAGAGCAAGTATTTCAAACAATGTAATATCCTGGCTTGCAATATATATATTTTGGAAAATAGTACTGGAAAGGCTGTCTTCTGCTGTTAATCTCACTCCCACAGTTTGTCATGTTTACTTGCAATTTGGTGATTTCCAGATTAGTCTCCCTTAAAACTTGCAAAGTTTCTTGTCGCATCCAAATCCTGCAAGAAAGTTCTCTTGGAACCTCACTGTAGAAAAACGCCCTCAACTTTCAATCAAAAAAAATTTTTTTCCTCTGTCTCTTGTGATAGATGACTCTTTTGTCTTAAACATCTATTTTACATGTTCAAAAACAGTATTTCTAGACAGAAAGCACACACACCTCAACCTTTACCAGGCTAAAACAAGCTATAGTCATCTCTTACATGACAGATTTTCTGTTTCTTAATCCCCCAACTAATCTTTCTTCACTCTTATTAAAGGATAAATGTAACTTCTCTGAATAGGGATAAAGAGCACTATAGAATGTATTACACGTTAAGGAGTTGTTGTTTTTGCAGTGACATTTAACAGTTTTCCATACAGTGAATATATTTCACCTTGCACATTCTGGGATTTCATTGCCCTTTTGTTAGTAGCATTACCTCCTGTAAGTGAATAATACACCAAGCCTTTTTTCCTGCACTATCATTTTTTACTGAGGAATTTCCACTTTATGGCATATGGTTTTAAGTAATTAAAGCTGCATTTTGAGCATTACTACTATTTTCCTCTCCCTAGTCATCCACCATGTTTAAAACACCCTAAATTTCCTCCAAGTTGCCTATATCTCTTTTCTCAATATCATTAACACATTACCTCTTTCTGAACTAATATCATAACTTTATTTCTCATTAGTATTTATATTAATAAATTCCTTCTAACCCAATACTGTCCTTGAAATTGTCAGCAACTCTCCTATTATCAATTCTCTTGTTATCAATTCTCTAATTATCAATAGTTCTTTAGCCACTAAACAATTTTCATTTTATTCTCCATTTCTTTCCAGGACCACTACCAATAGAAATTTCACATATGACACTATATTAAATACGTATTTTCAAATGGACGAAACGTCCGTTATCTATTCTTGGTATGTATTTTTTGACATCATTTTAGGAAAATGATGTTAAATTAGTCTTTGATATTGTACTTTGCCCCATTTTTCCTCTGCCTACCTGGCAAGTTGTGGAATACCTGCTTCTTTGGCACTCTAATGGAAAAGTCAGTAATTATTAAAACTGATTCCATCAGAAAGTGATAATCTCAGTAGAAAAGGTTCACTTTCCCTTACATTTTGTCTGTTTAAAGACAATTTTCCAAATTCTAATATTTGATTTTGATTTGGCCTGATAACACTAGGCCATGTGACGTGTTTTGAGAGGAACTAATAAGCAAGTCAAATCATGAAAATCTGAAAGTAATAAACCTTTAGGAGTACAGACATACTTTACATATACATCATTATTTCTCCTGCTAATTCTTTCTGTTTTGTAAATACCTTTCACTTTCAGCAGTTTGCATGGTTTCCAGCTTAGAGTGAGCTCCTCTGTTAAATCCTTTCACCTCCTGCTCCTCTAAAGATTCCAGCAGCCTAATGACATCTTTGTTTACACCTCTTCGTTTGGCAAGAACAAGGGGTGTTGCACCTTGGTGATTGCTAAAATAATCAAACAAAGGGCATGGGAAAAAAAGATGTTTTTAAAATAGAAGTTTTGTAACAAGACAACTCAGCATAACAGACAGTGTAAAATTTCTTAAGGCCTCAGAACTATTTTTTGCCCTATAGGAGACAATAGGTAACACCTACCTATGAAAGACAGAGCATAACTGATTGTAGAAAACAAACAAACAAAAAGTATATTTCACTTCAAAATGTCACAACTTCAGTCTGCCACTAACTAGTTTTGCCAAGCTAAAAGCATGGACAAAGGAGAGAGGACAGACTCAAAGATTTTGAATCTACTACTGCTCACCCACTGAGAATGTGCAGAAAAGTCAACAGGAATCATGTAGCTGATGCATTGAAACAACTAGCCATTCTGCAGCTTGAAAGCTTGCATGTAAGCACTCACATCTAACAGCTGCTAGAAAGCAGAAGGAAAACATACCCCAAAATTAAGAGGAGGACTGAGTCACAGACTTTGAGGAAGGGGAACACTGAAAGGAATCATGTTCGCCAAAGGGATATGGGTATGAAGAGATCCACACATCACTGTAGTTAGTTTTATACAGTGTAAAAATTAAAACATCCAAAATGTGGTAGAGAAAACTATTTTAAAGTAGTCAATGTGATTTTCTTCTTTGGTCACATCTCATATCTGGATAGCTGGCCAAACTAGGATTGCAATGTCATCAGAGAGGCAGAATTACACATAGCGGCCAGATCAGCAGCTGTTATTTTTATTTGCTTTGTTTGCTGCGCATTACCAGCAAGAGTGGCCTTTTATTGTTCTCCTGCCTTTTTATTTTGTCTTTTTATTATGTGGTATCTTAAAAAAAAATTGAACTGTGCTAAATATAGCACTTCAGTAGCAACCAATTTGTATACACAATGCTCTGGAGACAGAACATTAATATATTATAAAAATGGAGCTGTAAATAAAGTGACTTACCAAATGTCAATTTTAAGTCCATTAGAAACAAGAAACTGGATGGTATCCACGTGGCCACACAGGTGAAGGGCTGTGTTACCTTGGTAATCAGTGGCTAGTAGGTCAGCTCCAAATTTGTGCAAGAGCTGACAGATGTCTACATTTCCTCTAGCTGCTGCAAGATGAAGGCCAGTTCGGCCCCGACTGTCACGAATATTTGGGTCAAACCCGCTCTCTAGAAGTCTTTTGGAATAGTTAAAGTCTCCATCGATGCAAGCCTGCAGCAGCGGCACATTTGTCTGTGAAGAGTCATTTACAAAAACGTATGACATTGTTCTGATGCTCTCCGGCGTAGGTTACAAACCTGTGAGTAAAAGTGGAAAAAAAGGAAATTAGGTAGATAAACAAAATGCAAAGATTTTGTTTCAGGCTTGTGAGGCAACAGTGCTCTGGTTAACTATATGAAGCTTTTTTAAGACTGCCATGCACGCCTTTTTATTTTGTCACCTATACAGGGTATCCTTCCACACTAGTGCACTCATTCAGCTGGGGGAATGGAAACATGGCCAGGAGCAGAGAAGTCGATTTAAACGTCTCCTGGTTTTGAGAGGTTATAACGTTTATAATCCTATAGCTCTTATTCCATGTTTTAAATTAAAGATGAAATATCTACAGAGGTCGCTTCAGAATGGTTACAGACTGGCCTCATTAAGGGCTGCACCACTTTGGACTGTTCAGATTAACAAACTTATTTAAGCTCCACTAGTTCATATTTCCCACCTGGACAAATTCTGCTGCATGTATCAGTACTGTCTTGTTTGCCACTGCAGGAACACACAGTTAGCTTGCTCTATGAGACACAGAGGAGCAACTGGCATGTCCTGAGATCTGTATAACAGGGACTGTGGGGCTGCCAGTATGTTTTTTGCATATGATGGTCCATCACAGCTTCAAGCACCCTGTTTCACAATCACCTGCAGCAGCAGAAGGCCAGGTTGCTGCTGGCCATAAAACACTCGGCACAGGATTTGTGCCATTTAGGGCACTAACAGCTTTAAAGGCTTCTCCAGCTTTGCCAGTGCAATCTTTGCTTAGAAAATACCAGGCCTGATTTCTGCAGGATGTGACCGTGACCTTTACATTCTGCACTATATCTTCCTTAAAGTACGATCATAAATCATTTTAAAACCTCTAATTAACATGCAAAATCCTACTCGTACTTGATAAAAAGATCATGGTTCACTTACAATATTTGAGTGTTTAAACTTGCTTAGAAAAACAAGGTCTGACATAAATCACCAGCAAAATACTACACTGGAAGAGAAGTGTGCTATTTGTAAAGCAGAATGACATGGTCTGTGCAATGCAAGCTTATTTTTTCACACCAGATGTACGTGTGGTAAACCCTTACACAAGTCTCTATCATCTCACCTAAAAATCTAAATAAATATTAACACCGGGAAGCCCTGGCTACATACAAGAGGGAGCTCAAAGGTTAATGGTTATCAGAAAATACAACTGGCAGTACTTCTCATTCAGTATCTGTAAACAGGAGAATCTTCTATGAAATGACCACTGAGGTGTAGAAGACTACAGAAGTAGGAGACTACCTTAGTATTTCACAGTAAAAAGGAAGAGAAACAAGAAAAAAAAATCCTTCTTGCCAATACCTGAAAATTGTGAACTGAACAAATACATTTTCCCATTCACACACAAACACACACACACAAAGTGCCATCTGGTTTGATTTATTTTTTTAATGAAAAAGACTTTTCTACAAATATACAAACACAATTCCATTTTACATATGGGCTACCTAACCTAGGTGAGATATGAGCTGTACACAAAGGTGAAATAAACAATCTTTAAAACACCAGCTTCCAAATAATAGATTTTCCTTCAAATTAATTTAGTAAAATATACTACTGAACTCAGAAAAAAATAGTTAATTAGATATTTTAAATAAACAAAATATGGTTACACCGGTACCCACACTGTGGCAGAAAGGTTATTGCTGTAATGACTGACAATTTATTAAGTGAATTAGAAAAGAAAAAAATAGGAAGCATTAGTCATTCCCTTTAAACAGTTTCTGAAAGGTAATTCACATAGCAACCCGATATGCAACTAAAAGCTGGGATAGTAATCACTAAGTGCTAATGTCAGAGATACAATTAAAAGAAGTGAATTTACAGCAGTTAGTACCAAGACAAAAAAAAAAATAATACTGTAAAATGAGAATTCTGAATATGCCTAGAAATTACCACTGTTGGAGTTAATATAAACAAATCATCTAATTTCATTCAGTAGATGACTGCTTCTAAAAAAAGTGCCGCTATCTGCTGAAAATGCATTTTTAAATTATATTTCTGCAAACAAAGTTTTAATAATTTGGCACTGATGGGAAAATACTTCTGGGAAAAAGCAACCGAAAGATGCCCTCCCAAGCAAGCATAATTCCTATTAAAAAGAAATATTGGAATATATTTTTCCTAAACTTATACATATGGATATGGCCTGGTAACTTTTATCATTATTTTTAGAAATTATGCTGAAAGACAATTTTTCAATAATATATATAGGAAGAGAAAAATCTAACAGAATATTCTGAGAATAGTTCCAGAAGGAAGGAGCTACCCTGAATAATTCAGGTCATGAAGCTAAACTAACATTCTCTCAAATCTTAAACTGCCCTTAAACTCACACTGATTTTGGATGGTTTTACTTTCAGTAAATGTATTTTTTCCTCTACATGCAGCTCAGCATGTTAAATAGCTATCTAACAGCTCCAGAAAAAGAAATACATGAATGAAATGCTTGAGAGAATCACTCATGTGACCTGATTCTCTCACAATCACCACAAAAACATTAAGAGTTACAAGTTGCAATTAATCCCCTAACCCCTACTCCATGATGTATCAATCCTGTAAGACTCCAGGATTTCCAAGAGTTCCTCCCCATCAAAAAAAAAAAAAAAAAAAAA
>VWPW01008645.1:823739-848732 GCA_013389825.1 Crypturellus undulatus
GCAGAGCGCGAGGGGCGGAGGAGGAGCGGGCGCTGGAGCCGCTGGCGGCCGCCGGGGCCGCCGCCGGGCGGGGCTGAACAACCCAAGGGGGCAGCGGCCTGGCCTGGGGGCCCCTGACCCGGGACATCCCTGCCAGCTGAGAGCAGCAAAGAACAGCGATAAGGGGGAGAGGTGGAGCGGACACATCCATCCTCGGGACCAGGCCGTCAAAGCAAAGCAAAACAAAAAGTTTCTAGAGTTTTAACAACTGACTGTTTTGTTAGCCAGGGGAAATGCTACAGAGAGTTATCGGAGCTTTCCTTGCAATGCTAACGCTATTGCATCACAGCAATAAAGCTAAAAACACCCAGGCGGGTATGCAATTCCTCCGTGTTTAGAGAGCCCTTTTCTGGCCCTCTTTCTATGAAGTGCATTAAAATGGAGAAACCTCAGCAATCTGGGGCTGAAGTTAATTGATTTTCTTCCAAGTACCAAATTTGATTTTCACTTTCTAGTTTTCTCACCTGATTCTGCCTTTCAAGGCAAGCACAGTGAAAATATTTAAAGAATCCAAGTGCACTACAGACCTCTGTGGTTTAGCCGCTTAGGTCTCCTTGAGTAGCAAACATCTTAGTGTTGTCGTTAGTGTTGTGTCTGGTGCCATGTGTGTAAATCCAACTCCTGATGCATCGTAAATACATTGAACTGGTTGCCCCTTCCCAGCGCTGTGCCTGGCACCTCAAAGCACAGTGAGAGCGCTGCAGTAGTGTGCTCTGCTTAAGGAAATGACAGGTCCCAGCAAAAGGTACCATCTAGAAAATATGTGCCTCCTCCAGAGCATTGCAAAGATGGTAACAGCCTACTCGGCTATCACATTAATTATATGAATACTCATAGAAACAATATATATTTTAAAGTATTAAAGGAGGGGGGGAAAAGTACTTTGCATTAACTTTTGTTTTTTTCCTTGTCAACTCTCCGTTTTCTTCCCTAGCACTTTCCATCTGAAAAAGCCCATATGTCTACAAGGTGTCCATCTCCAGGTTCACAGCACCTGACTCAAAAGACTGTTCACTGGAGTTACACAGTCTCTAGATAGAGACCACTGCAAAGGCAAGGAATTGCACTGAAGATACTTTTCTTATAATTCAAGATTTCAAAGGGTTTGTGATTTTCAAACAGACAGTCTCAAAAGACACTATACAACAGAAATTGTCACAGGTCCTCTTCTCTTATTTTCTCAAATACATAATCCTCTTCATTTGGCCGACCCCAAAATCTCCTTGGTATAAAACTGGAATGAACTACCTGCAGAGAAACATGAAAGAATTAAAAGAGTACATGCATTTAAATAGTTACATATAAACATAAGCTAGAAAATTTGACATAGCTGTTTAGGTGCAGTGAGTGATCTTACAGATATCCTGAGACAGAAAATAAATGCCCTAAAACGCTTTGCTTAAAGGGTCTATTATAAATTTATAGCAGTTACACTGCAATAACTTTAACAGAGAGTTAGGCTCAGGCAAAATTTGTTTTCTCTTCCTAATGTTAGTTACTTCTCATCTCTTTTCTCAATATTTTTAAAGGTCTCAAGCAGAAAAATTGCCGAGATGTGGTCATATTCCAGAGTATGGCCTCACTGTCTGCACAGACTGCATGTGCCATTCCAGTTAAGTCATTTTTATCTCAATGCAGCAGTTTTCAGCAGTTCTTGATTTTCCTACTAAATCTTATTGCTACACTGGATTATCTATTCAAACAAGAATTTACAGGCTGTCATGCTGATCTAGTAGTAGTACAGGATGCAGCTACAGGATCACAAAACCAAGATTAAATTTTTCTTCTTCTGAGTCAGCAGAAAAAGTCTGGCAGAATTTTTCAGACTCTTTCAGACTCAGATAAATTGCAGCCAACTCATGCCAGATGAAAGATCTATAATGGTCAAATTATAATGACCCAACTGAAGATCTTAATTAACTAAAAACAACTTTGTGCAGGAAGATCTAAATCACTGTTGAACTTGCTGTATAACATGTACATAGTTACACCAGCAGCAATGTACCTTGCCTTTCTTTAAGGAACAGTTACATTCAAGTTTTCAGCTGTGCTTAAGGGGTCTTAACCAGCTGAGGGGCTTTATGTTGCCTTGTCCAAAGCCTCCTCACAAAAATCCAGAAGGAGCATTCACAGTGCATCTTTGAGCTTGAGGCAATTCTTCTGATTTAAACACACTTTTAAATACTTTCTTAAAGATGCACTGTAAGCTTGAGGCTCACACCACTCTGAGCTCACCACTCTGAGGCTCACCACTCTGAGCTTGAGGCAATTCTTCTGATTTAAACACACTTTTAAATACTTTCTTAGAGTGGTACCATACAATAGTCATTACTTCTGTCCTCAGAAGCACAACAAATCTGTTCAGAAAATGCCATCATCTTTATTATCAACTGCAAATTATTTTCAAATACTGAAGAACCTAGAATCTAGTCTCCAAGACTGGTGAGTACAGAGCATATCAAAGCAACAAAAAAACCCACCACACAATCCAGTCTACCTGCTTGTGAAAGAATAGTGATTGGTTTTGTGCTGTTTAATGTTCTTTCTCAAGCTGTATCAATATTTTTCTCCCCTGAAATCAGATTAAATCATAGTTTTCTCTTTTAGAAGTAGTTCCCTTTGGTCAGTCATAGAGTAATGTGTTTGAATTTGCTTTGTATTATTGTATTATTCCCCTTTCATTTATTTATTACTTCACATTGAACAAATGACTTTAACAAATGGACTATTCAAGAAACATTAGCTATGAATGCTAACTACTGCAACTTGAATTTTTACCTGTTCCATAATAGGAATGTACATGTACAGGTTTGTAACATGACCAGTTTCCCAAACAGATAACTCCCAAATAAAGGGAAAGATGAACACAAACAATCCTAGTGTTAACCTAAGTACAAGCCTGTAAACTATAGCAACAACTGCTTGAGGATATGCATACACATGATCTGCGTACACATTTTGGCTTTCTGTGAACTTCATCAAGAATTTAATTCAGAAGTGGTTTTAAAATCTAAATCGTCACTAAGCCCAAAGCAAAATAATACTTTTATCTGACATATTTCTCACTCTTTCTCCTTCCAAAATTCAAGTTTAGCTCCACTTCCTACTCAAAGAAATTCCAACTAAATTTATCAGGAGTCTCCCCATTCAAAACAAAACAAACAAAGAATCCTAAAATAAGCAAACACTGTATATTCACATTTTAGAGAGCTTTTCTCACTTACGAACCTGTTTCTGTTGAGTTCTGGGTTTCTTACAACTTTTTGTGCTTTCAGGCATCTTGACCTCCTAAATAGATTGAAAGAATTAACTTAGAGTAACCTTGACACACCCCCAAGTATTGAAACAAAATATGCTGGATAAAGGAATGCGTGTTCAATGAAACCTCCTAGAAATGGCACAGGAAACGAACTAGCATATTTGCCCTTCCCTTACAATTCTCATCATAGTCAAAGTTAACTCAGCCATATTAACAGCTGAATACTTAAAAACTGTATATTAATCTTCCCTCTTAGGAGGTTTAACATAATACCCATTCAACAAAGTCTTTAGATGTCACAAGCACATTAATACTAGGATTTTTTTTTCTAACTGTAAGTACTTAAACATACTCTCATCCTTAAAAGCCTACACAAAAGACAAAAGAAGTATTTTAGCTACAAACCACGTTTTTATTAACTCTTTTATTGTAATCCAGAAAGTATCACAGTAGTAATGTCACAAATCTCGAATTGGTCTTAACACTGCAGCAGATGGGCAAGCAAGTGAAGTGGTAAAAAAGTGAAAGCCAGCTATGGATTCAAACAGGCTAGAGCAGAACATAAGAATTATTCCATAAGTGTCTTTTATTGTCTGCAGCAAGAATTAAAGTCCAAGAGGGAGAATGGAAAAAAAAATGACTAAAATTACGACAAAAACATAATCCAGAATAATACTACATCCAATAAAACTAAGCAAAAATAGATTTTCTGGTCAACTAATTCTTTATTGAAATGTTGGAACATTCAAGATCTTTTGCAACAGTAGGACTTTTCCAAGCACATTTTTTTAAATATATATATAGTTTTGGTTCCTTTTAACAGCTATAAAGGCACCTACATACACACATGCTCACCATTTCTTGGCCTTCTTTGCTTGCCTTCATCATCTGTTCTGATATGATTTTCTTCAAGCAGCTACTCAGCAGAAAGGCCTAAAAGGATAAATGTTCCAATTCCAACATTCTGTTTATTTCTATTAAAAGATTTACTGAACTCTTCCATTCCTCCCCCACCAGAAAAGCATGTTCCCAAAAACAGAGCTTTTATTTTCCTAATTCAGTTATTTTGACTTCCACTCAGCCATTTCCACCATTTCCAGCCCTTATCTCCTCCATGCACATCTAAGGAAGGTGCAATCCTGCTTTTCTAATCACTGGTCTACATCTAGCACAACTCTAATAGTATTGATTTCATAGGAGAATTAATACTGAAAATTATTCAGTACTGAAAGAAAGCTTTTCAGTAAAGCCTTCTGCTGTCACTGATGGTGGTTGGCTCATGTTCTCAGAGAATTTAAGTGTAGCAGGAAACTAGCACTTATAAAGTGTTGTGTTAACTGCATTATCTTCTTGGGAATCAGAAGTCATGTGTGAAAAAAAAATCTTTTTCATTTTATTTAAAAAAGAAAAAAAAAGCCTGTCTGCTATTGTGTAGGACAGTAAGGCTCGTGCTCCCTTGGATGTAGTAGAGCCTAGATTATTATTTTATTTTAAGTAGAGGCTCAGTACCTGAACTGAGACTGGTGCTCTGTTGGATATAGCAGAGCCTAGACTATCTGCTAGGAAGCATCGCCACAGATGTCTGACTTCAATTCCTAGATACCTTTATCTTTAAAATGCTGCTGGTAAACAGTGGAAGGATGGCACCCTATAAAATCCTGTTTAAGCACTATTTATGTGCAAAGATAATATTTGATATCAAGGAACATACTTGCATCCTTCACTTACTTGTGTTTATACAGCATATATTTGAACAACAGGCTTTCTTGGTGAGGGTAAAAGCCTTTGACCTTAGGCAAGTTTGACTGATGAATGGTTTGGGATATTCACTGAGCCCAGTGCACGAATGACAGCCCTGAGCTCCATGCAAAGTTTCCTGCTGGGTACTGAGCATTTCTCCTCTCTGTCTGTGTGCGCATGGATCTCTTCTCCTTACAGTAAGAACTGAAATGGTTTTCCCCTGCCTCCAGCCTGACAGGCTGTAAACACAGCAATACAAGAGATGGACTAATCACTTTTTAAGAACAAATTCCAATCTGTATGGCTATAAGATTATATTTCACTCTGATCCCTTTTTAACGTGATTAAGAACAAACCTGTTTTGTGTAAAAAACTATCCACTGCCATTTATCTGAATCTCTGTACTCAAATCTGAGTTCCAGAGTCTCTTCTTCACCATCCTTTCCTGCACCCTGAAAAGCAGAACAGAAGAATTAGCTAAGAATAGCATTAAGGTGTTCAGCGTTAAACCTGAATTAGCCAGGTTCATTTTATATAGAATCTAAACAAAAAAGTTGAAGATCTGTACCAGAATACTTTTCCTGAGGGGGAGCAGGTAGGATGAAGGAAGGGGCAGTCTTTGCAAGCACAGAACAGGCTACAACAGTTCTTTTGCTCCCACACAAAATTCTCTGCCAACTTCACCTTCAATACCAAGGGAAAGGGGCAAGTAAAGTGAGAAAAATCATCAGGGAAGGGAGCAATTACAACAGAGTGAGACTATGGGAATTTGTTCAAAGATAAGACTGGGGTGGGACCGGAGAGTCATGGATAGGAGAGATTTAAAACAGACCCTACCCCCAAAATCTGCCATTGCCTGATAACCCCCATTTTCATGTAGAAAAAAACAAACTCAGGTATAGAGTCAGTGAAGTACTTACAAGAAAAGTAACCTGCCAACATCTCAACCTGTTGATCTTAAAGCTGACCTCTTTGGTTTGATTAGTAGGCAGTTTTATGTAGCAGTTAATTTCATTATTGCCCACATAGACGTCAGCTGAGCAACCTACTTCTGGGTAGTCACAAATGCAAGGATCAAGTCGTGTGTAGCCATAGAATTGCATTTCTCGAGCCAGCTCCAGGAACTGCATCAGAAAGACAGGCCTAAAATGATTTACTCTAAAGACACATGTGGGCTAGTGATTTGGAAAATGGATTAGAAAGCAAATCTTCCAGATTCCTAACCCACTCCTGGGAGAACACACATCCACCACAACATCTTAGTGCTCAATTTAGGGATTAAAGCTGTCAGAAAGCTGATTTATTTGATTATTTTCTGCACTGGGTATGGCAAGGTGGATCTTCTGACAAATGCATGAGAGTATGAAGAGGGGAAGAGAAAACTAACCAGTAGGAAAGACTGTGGAAAAAAGTTCCTGCAGCCTGAATTCCCATCTCACTTAATCTGAATGTGAAGCCTTGAGGAGCCAAGCCTGAGCTTGGCAAAGAGCAAATACTGGGATTCACATTCCAACTGCTTGTTCTAGCCTTAGGTATCCAAGTTATGGATGTGTGGGTTAATTTAAAATGACAGCAGAGTTAGAATCCTCCTTCTTCTGTCTAGTAACTCAACAGTTGTGATTTGACCATGAGGTGGCAGACCTACGTTTCAGGTCCATCCCAGTCTACAAAAAGATGCTCCGTTTTAAATAGTAACAGCCTCAAATGCCACTGCTTCAAAGTTCACTCCTCAGTCTGTTTGTATTGTTTTAAAGTACCATTTTACCTTTACTTTGTTTTCAGTCTTTTGCAGAAATTCAAGCTCCTGCATTTCCTCCTCTGTTGGTTTAACCCAGTTCCTCTCTATTTCTTGGATTGCCTTAAATGAAGTTTTAAAAATGGTAGTTAAAAAAAAAAGTCAGTACAAATTTATTTGCTTTTTAATACACCACAAACTGATATTTTCTTTGTTTTGTTTCTTTAAATAAGGAAGAACTTGGATTTTGGAACAGATTCATTCTACTTTTTCCTCCCAAATTAAGTTTCCAAAGCTAGTACAACCTAACACACCTACAAATTTAGAATTCAAATACTGTCATCATTTAAAAAGTACCTACAGAGATATGAAAGAAAATGGAGAGATGTCTAAACATGCTCCTCCTGTGCAATTCCCATGCATAAAACAAAGAGTTAGCGTCTCTAGTACATGAGTTTTTGCCCCTCCAAGTGTTCAGTAGCAACCATGCCCATCATTTAAAAAAGCACCACAAGGCAATGATAATTTATGAGCAGTTGAATACTAATGCAATTTACACCAAACATTTCAACAACTTGCTTAAAATAAGAAATTAACATGGAAAAGTTTACTTTTAAAATTCTGAAGCTCCTTCAACTTTACCTGCAAATACAGCAACTTAATTGAAGCTCTACAGTGCATCAACAGTGTATCAAGAGAAGGATCCATATACCTATCAGGGGAAAAAAAGGTAATAAAATATGACGATATACTTCTTAGCATGGCCCTTTGACATGCCAGCCAAATATGATGGGAGCACCCGCAAATATATCCTCTTACCTACTACATAAACAGTTTTACCCTTGCAGTGCACACTGCAGTTAAACATGATTGCAGAACGGAAATGAAGTTATATTAATCTCTCCACTCTGACTTTGGTGGTGCCAAACCCAACAACTACAATTTAAAACTGTAAAATTTCTCTACATTTTTTCTTTCTTTGCCCAAACAGTTCAGGTTTTCTCTACACACAGGTGGGTATCGGGGCACCTGCTGCCACAGCTCACAGCAGCTCACAGCAGCTGCTCACAGCACAGCTAACACTGGGGCACTGACATAGGGCAAAACAGGTCAGCAAACACACCATGAATGGATAAATAAAACAGCCAGCAAGTTATTTTTAGCCTAGATGAGCTCCCCAGCCCAGTTTACCATGTCTGCCCACGGAGTTTTATCAGCACAGCTGGGAGGTGCCAGAGATGGGGCAATGAAAGGGAACAAACTTTGCTGCTTAAGCCGTGCACTTGCCAAAAGAAATGCTCAAGCTACAGCCCTGAGGATTTTGTGCATTAATACACAGAAATGAGAACTTTAAATTAGAAGGAATCTACCTCTGCCCAAACTGAGCTGGTTCTTGTAACTCAGAACCCCAAGTTTTATATTGTTTTAACTGTATTTTCAAATATATATTGCCATTTGCGGTCATTTCAGTATGCAGATATAAAAGTTAAAGTCAAGTAGTCAAGTATGTACAAAACATCTCTCTCAAGAGATTCTCAAAGAGGGAGAGAGTAAAGAGCTCGCTGCTGTGAAAAAACACTTCAGAAATACTACAGTGCTGAAATTATACAGTGCCACAGAAACCAGACAATTCCAACAGCAAATTGGCCTCAAAGAACAACAGTCAAGTTGCTGAGGCTGAGGGCTCTCTAAGTCATTCAAAGGACTTCTTTCTTTGACATCATTTACAGCAGTTGTCAGGCATGTTACTAGTCTCTCTCAAGCTTCTTGCTCACCACTTTCTGATCCCAAGCTTACAGTGCAACTCTTTCATGGTCTGAAGACTCACATAAGGAAGTTCAAATTCTGCCACTTTTTTCACCACTGGGAAAAGAAGAAAAATGAGATATTTGGTGAAATCTAGCGTAATAGGCCAGCTACTCTCATATTTCAGTTAGGGATGGATTACAGTGCTTTAGCAGCATACTTTTGGAGAGGAAAAAATATTCACAGAAATCAATTATAGGGTAAAATAAGGTGATGGGTTATCTTCCTCATTTCTCTGCAAGTTAAATTGAAGTTGCTCTTTTATTTACTAAATATCTTTACTCCCTTTGAATATGCTCTTACAGAATAGCCTTCTCTCAAAACACAGCTTAGCAGGATGGATGTTTCTGTGTGTGAATGCAGACTTCCAAGATCAGAACCTTTCTTGAACAAAACATTAGATGAGAACACTGTAACTAACAGGCACTAAGAATGCAACTCTAGAGATGACTGCTCTGCTGGGAGCCTTTAAAAAAATGTTTAAAGGCCCAATCCTGTAAATATTTATTTTTGAACCATAGCCCTAATTTAGCAGAACACTAACATGTGCTTTAATTTAAGCATATGAGCACTTCAGTATTTCTTGGCAGTGGACTGTGGCTTACATTTTGACTTGGTGTGTCTGTGAGGCATATCAAAGACATGCAGAATTGCAATAAATTGAAAATATATTCTATTCTCCTGTGTATTCAATTATATTGCAATACAAGGCAAAGAGAAAATCTGTCATAAAACAGCACATAAAATTTTATATCCAGGTATGTTTGTGACAGTAACAACCAGGGAGCCTGTGCACTCAGCATTACCTTTCATAGCCAGACAGAGAGAGAGAGAGAGGGAGAAATTTTAAATGATTACAAACTGTAAGATTTCTACCCTACTGAGAAAGATAAGAGTTTATTATTAAACTTCAGTACCTCTTCATACTGAAAAGGTTCAGAAAACGGCCGCTAGCATCTTTATGTCAGTGAGGACACTGAAGAAAAGCTGGATGGCTTCCCCAGGTCACGCGGAGAAGCTGTTGATGCCCAGCTTCACTCCCATCAATGGCTAAATAGCTAAAGCCCTTCCTTGTAGGGGAGAGATTTGGCCCTAGCCTTTCTTAATCCCAGGTGTGGGTCCATCCACACACTCATCCATATAGGAAACAGCTCCTCAGTAAACCAGTGAGGGGGGAAAAAAAAGGTGTCTTCACGTTTCATGACTGCAAAGAAAGCAGCAGCCTGGATTTACAGCTTGCTCAGTGCCATCACTGTGGTTAAACTTCTCAGTTTTTATCAGCTGAGAAAGGAAACGTGTCAGGACATAAAGGAAGGCAAGCCACAGACACTGTTTCTTAACAAAAGAGTTTCCTGCCCCATTGTTTAACTCAGCATGAGATTTGGAGAATTAAAAACTTTTTTTTAATAGATATAGTCATCTGATTAAATGCCTTAAATTACTCTATGTCTTCTAAACAGAGGTACATAATGTCCTCAAGTGCAAGTCTTGCTCCTGCACCACACAATCCACTGCCAAGCTTTGCTGCCACCACCACGTCTCCCAGCAAGGAGCAACTGAGCCCCACAGGGGAAGGACTTGAGGGGGGTTATTCACCAGAAAGGATCTGTCAGCCTCAGCATGCTCGGGCTCTGTTCAGAGATCCCAGATTCAATCACTGCAGCCTACAGAAATCCAAGGGAGGGCTAAATTCAGCACTTTGTACAGCTTACCAGAGAGTGCTCCGTCACTGTGATCTTGAATAAAGAATAGGCTAAAATATCCTATTAATTCTCTTGATAGCCCCATCTTGTATGACATAACCTTGAAAAACAAAGAAGGTCAGCTATCCATTAGCATGAATAAACAGGAGGCATGTTCAATACCTATTAATGTAACTTAATTGTTTTTAAACCATTCCCTTATGTCCTACTTACCTGCCAATTTAAAAACAAATCCATATTGCAGCATTTGAGCTCATGAGGNACTGCCAATTTAAAAACAAATATAACCATTCCCATATTGCAGCATTTGAGCTCATGAGGAGTTTCATAAGTTTCAAAGGAACATAAAAAAATAATAAAAATATAAAATGTTTTGTACTCTGCCATGCATTAAGTATACTACAGTTCAAGGCATCTGACATGTAACCCCCAATCTTACTGAATTTTCAGATCCTGTTGTACAGTAAGCACTTGTGTGCCCTAAGCTAGTAATACCCTTACTAAAATAACACAAATCCTGTAAAATTTATTTATGCACCTTCCAAGCTGATGGAATCTCACTGCATTTCAGGAAAAGACTTTAACCAACAGCTCCGGTCTTGCTTGTAGGGTTGTGCTGTTCCATATGAAGGCTTCTGTCAAGAGCCCACTTGAGCTCTGCTGAGTTTTCATTATTGCCAGTGTGCAAGAAAGCAAATCTTATTCTGCTTGACATTTGGACTTTTTTTTTAAAGCTTCCTGTAGCCCATTTACATCTTTTTGAAAGAGGGCTGAAATAGCATAATCAGAAAGTGCAGAAGTGATCTGCAGGATCTGCTGCACAACAGGATGGGAGGACAGAAAACAGGCAGAGGGGAGCATGAACCAGCAGCAACATCTTACTCTGTTTCCACTCCTGAAAATCAGAGCACAAGTTAAAGTAGCCACAGACTAAACATGGCATCAGAGCCAAAAAATCTCTGTAGCAACCATAAAAAAAAAAAAAAAAAAAAAAAAAAAAATCAATCCCTGAAAACTTTTAGGGATTTCATATAATTTAGGATAAATCCCTGACATCCTATGTCATAATTTATCTGTCAGGCTGCGCAACGTGACAGAAGAGTTGCACTTTGGTCACAAAAGATGAGTAGCCTTTCCTTTCTCTGAATATGACATGGAAAAACTGGCTTTCAGTCTCCTTCTATAAGATGCTAACCCTAAAACATTTACACATAACTAAGTTCACAGGGAGAAGGTTTTTTGTTTGTTTGTTTTTTTCCCCANGTTACACATAACTAAGTTCATAGGGAGAAGGTTTTTTTGTTTGTTTGTTTGTTTTCCCCAGCTGTTTCAG
The DNA here is from genome assembly GCA_013389825.1 of Crypturellus undulatus. Lineage (NCBI taxonomy): Eukaryota > Metazoa > Chordata > Aves > Tinamiformes > Tinamidae > Crypturellus > Crypturellus undulatus. Next base: position 835,355 of record VWPW01008645.1, read on the forward strand.
CTGGTTTAAAAAAAAAATTTTTTTTTTCTCCATGGAAAAGGTAGACATTGAGCTAAGTATACGTTAAGAAGAATTGCTCCAAGTTAAGTTTAAGAAACATATATGGGAGATTTTCTTCATAGTTGTTAATATCAAGACTGTCACCTGAGAGGGCAGCAAAGCGTAAAAATCACTTGCCTCGCACTCAGCTCAAACACTGGATGTAATGTGAATAAAGTTTTAAAAGTCCAAAGATGAAGAAGGAATTTATTAACATCACCATCTTTCTGTATGCCTCTCTGCTAAGACAGTCCTCCAAATTACTTGCTAATTAGCCACGAAGCTTCAAAATGTTATAGGTACTAAAATGTTAGTAGCATAATACTAAGTGCACCAGATGGCATTTTGCAAGAATGTCAAGCACAGAAATCAGACTTTTGACTTATTTTAATTTTTGGATCAAGGCACAGACTGTTAGATGTTGCCATCAGTATTAGGATGCTAGGAAAGGGCAGTCTCAGTCTACCTGCACTGCAAAAAAAGTAGTGAATAGTGAAGAAAACTAACTTCTTTAGGGCCTACCCTGCAAAGGTACAACACAAATACATGACAGAGCTTTGTGTATGGTGAGGGGGATTCCAGATTCCCAGGCAAATGAGTACCAGTGTGGACGGTGTGTGCTTGCTTGCTACTGCTGGTAACATCAGGAAAGAGAAGCAACCAAGCAAGAGGCTTCAGCCTTGCTGTATACACACACACACACGCCACTGCTGCTTCTCTTCCTCTTTCCTGGGCACAGGGAAAGGATCATCACAAAGTTTCACACACCGCACAACCAGTTGCACAAATAACACTTGTCTGGTAGTGGTTTCAAAATTTAACTAGTAATTGTTTGCTAGCTGTGTGACAGCACCAGCTACAGGCTGCCCCAGTGCTCAAGCTGTGCCACTCTTACAGAGAAAGCCCCACGATTTCACAGTGCCCATCAGGGCACACAAGCAGGTAGAGGAGAAGTCTGCAGAAAAACAAGATGTATCAGTTACACAATGAGTTTTAACAACTGTGCATCAACTCATTGAGTCAAGACTAGGTCAACCCTATTGGCTACAGTATCCAAAAGCAATTTCACGGTATTCAAGCAATTGCAAGAAAACAAAAGGAGCTTTGTTTATTTTGAGAATGGCCCCCCAAAATGAAGAANACTAGCTGTGTGACAGCAGCAGCTACAGGCATCCCAAGCCCCAGTGCTCAAGCTGTGCCACTCTTACAGAGAAAGCCCCACGATTTCACAGTGCCCATCAGGGCACACAAGCAGGTAGAGGAGAAGTCTGCAGAAAAACAAGATGTATCAGTTACACAATGAGTTTTAACAACTGTGCATCAACTCATTGAGTCAAGACTAGGTCAACCCTATTGGCTACAGTATCCAAAAGCAATTTCACGGTATTCAAGCAATTGCAAGAAAACAAAAGGAGCTTTGTTTATTTTGAGAATGGCCCCCCAAAATGAAGAATATGTATTTTCTGATGCTATCATAAATGACAAAAACCTGAACCAGACAGCCAAACAGCCCTTGTGCTTTTGTCTAATTGGTGATATTAGGAAGACAGAAAGTGACAAACAAGCATAAAAAACAAAGAAACATATCTGCAAAATCAGGAAACCTCTCAATGCCTTCCCAAATCTCTCAAGAAACAGAGAAGACATTTTTGTGTTTCCTTCAAATAGAAAGCTTTGCTCTCTACTAATACAACCTCAGTTTTTGTCCACTTTTTGCAAGTAGCAAATTTCAAGCAAATTTCCATGTAGAACCATTACCTCTAATATTTTTTCTGCAGTATCTGATGTCTGGATATCAAGTCTAATACTGCTGCCATCAGCAAGGTGAACGTCTAAAGAAGCTCTCCGGGTTTCAATCTGAAACGTGTCCTGTTAGATAGAAAAAGAACATTTTTATTGCTTCCCATATTAGTGGAGCCCTTCCGAAGGTGCAGATGCTCCGATTATCCCGCTAAATCAGTTAAAAGCCACTGCAATTAAAACTTGCAGATGACATACAGGGCAGCAGCTGAAGATGCTGCAGATTTAGAGGAGGATCACTTAGATGCAGGAACAACACAGTCACTATGCTAGGAAGCAGTGACTCTGAGAAAAGGTGGGTGTTATGAACTGCTGAATGTGAATATTCAAAACCCCAACCTTATGCAAAAAAAAAAGGCTCCCTGTATGTATAAATTGAGAAACCTCATGACAGATAAGGAGGCTGTGTTATCTTAATACTCAGGGCAGAACAACTGCCATGGGAGTTATGAGCCAGTGCTAGCACCCAAGCACCAAGAGAAGACTCCAAAATGATAGGAGGTTCAGCAGAGAAACCCAACACACCAGGATGTACAACTCCAGTTAACTAACTCACTTCATAGCTTCATCACACTTTTGGGTCCAAAAAGTGTATTATCCAGTTCACCTGGCTTAGTAAGAGTGATTTCAGTGGAAGAACAGATACAAAGAAAGTGAATATTCTTCTCTAATATCTAAACATTAAGAGCACACTGTCAGAAGCAGGCAAAAAAAAAAAAAGAAAAAAAGAACTCTTGAGATAAAAAAGCTTACACTGCAGTCTTTCTTATTTAAACAGTCTTTTTGCAAATTTTTCTGACACCCAGTATGTCACCTAGCTGCAAGCCTACACATCTGGTTGCATGGATTACAGAGAACCTCTGCTCAGGGATTACATTAGCAAATGTCCTGTCTGAAGCCCTTCTGAGGATCCACACAGATTTAACCTTCATCCCAGAACTAATTTCCTTCTTATCCAGGAGTTAGGTCTCATCACTACTCTTAATTAAAACAAGCCTTGATTGCTTTTGTGGAGATAGAAACATCTTTTATATCAGGAGTCATCACCTGTTCTTAATTGACTAATCATCTACTCCTTTCCTCAAGTGGGAAGAAGCAGACAGTTCTTCAGATCCTTTGCTGCACACCTGATACATCAGGTGTGAAGCATCATTTCACATGTGATAAAAATGTGAAATGCATGAGCCCGTGATGTGAGCATCAGAATGGGAGACATGCAGTTTATCATGAGTTCACAGTGAAGCACACACAGGTCAATACACAGTGATGCCAACACGATCGAGTGACAGCTCTTTCCTTCAGTTTTGTGACTTGTGTTTAATGCTGCTCGGTTCTGTGTGGGGTCAGGGACGCGCAGTGTGACACAGCTGCTCTCAGCAGTTGTCTCTCTCTTCTCACCCCACTTCTGAACACCCCTGAGCGAAGGGCATGTAGGACTCAAAGCTTCTGCAGCAACGAGTTCCTCGCGGCTGCTCCTGCAGCTCTCCTGGCACTCTGGTGCCTCAGTGGAGAAAGAGGCCTGTACTGAGCACCTGCACATGGTCACAGTGTCACTCTGTGTCACAGTCCCCTTCTGCCTCTTCCAGAGAGGCAGGCAACGCACCCTTCTTCTTTTGCCACATCACTGCTCCACAGTCCACACGGAAAAGCCAAACTTCCAGCTACTTCTGAGGTCTGCCAGGGCACCACTTAATGCAATAGTAGGCTGATTAACTGCAGGTTCTACGAGAAGGGACATATCAGAGAAAATACAACTCAATCCCAGCTAGAATGGCTGTATTAAGCATCACTCAGAGTTTTCTACTTCGCCTCGTGGCTTCCACAGTCTCCATTTAAAAACTGCTTTAATTTCACTTATTTGACTCTACTGAATGACACACAAAGCTTCATTTCATGCTCTTGAGGATAAATTCACTGCTTTGTCATCTCTAATTTCTAATAATAAATACTTTCTTAGTAGGGCTATGGCACAGCAAACCAAAAAAAAAAAATTTACACGATTAGGTTTAGGGATCTTTTCTCCTCCCTTCATCATACACTTTTACTACAGAAGGTTAAAAAGTTCCATACTAGGAACACCACTGTTTAGTGTTATAAATATTTGTGTTTAGGCCTTTATCAGCTAAGTAGTGTGGAGATATAAGAAAAATAAATAAATAAATAAAATCATTGAATACAAAAGGAGGAAATGGAGCGATCCACAATGCAGGAATAGATGGTGATCAGTGAAGACGGATAACTAAATACATGTTCCTAAAACAATGTAAGACAATCCAGAGTGAGTTTGGTCCACATGCAAGGGGCGGAGTGTTTAATCAATCCCTTTTGTGGATAAATGCAGTCATTTACAAAAAGGACACATATTTTTGAATGAAGCTTACAGCATTGGTTTGGAAAGGATCAGTATCTTTTCCCAAGCTGCTATTTTAGCTTTGAAAGAAGCAGCGCAGTCATCCCCTCATCTCCTCAAAAGCTCAGGCAGCAATATTTAAAAATTGTATATTTTGGCAGCTATACATATCCAGTACCGCTCTTTACATTTCCCACATTTGCGATCCTGAAGCCCAGGGAATATGTCATGTAATTTGAATTAGATACTTTCTTGCATTCCTTCCAATTACTTACTTGGATCTTCCCTTAACACTGTCACTACCCTGTAAGAGGTAAAACCTCTTGAAGCCTCTATAGCTGATGCCCCCCTTCCTGCTTGCTGGCTCCAGTAGCTTGAAGCCTGGCACAGTTATTAATACAAGAATACAGAGTAATATACTGATAAGCAGAGCTAGTGAGTACTTTCTCACTTTTTGGTTTTGATGGCAAACACACATGCAAAAAATATTTTTCCTGAAACAGGAAAAAAAATCCTTTTTTTTTTTTTTTTTTTCTCCCTTTTTTCTCCCTCTGCTTTTCCATTAGGAAACTGAAGTCAACACTAATCCAAACCTTCTGCAATGTCTCGAGGGACATGTTGCTTATCGAGGAAGTGTGGTCCATAAAAGGAGAGAGGGCAAGAAGGAAGGCTCCTAGCTACAACTTCTTGGAAATGAGCAGCAGGTCCGGGTACTGAACTGCATCTTAGCACTGAAACTTAAAATAGAAAGACACCTTTGAACTAAAATTCTTCAGAACTTCCTACGCCAAAAACCTTCCCCCAGCACACACAAAAAGTTTGAAAGCTTGCCACATGAAATTCAGATTTCTGCCCAGATGGACTTTTGAAGCAGAAGTTCATGAAGAAGAATTCCCAGTGGGTTTGCTAGGTAAGAAGGAACATTGTTAGGCACACTGGAACCAGAGCTGCTCAGCCTGACCACCACCTGCAACCGCATGCATCAAACATCTGCAGGTGACGGGGCCAGCAAGTGCAGGAGGTCCCGCCGGGATGCTCAAAGCGGAGCCCGGGCTGCCCGGGTGCTGCAGCCCGCGACTACCACAGCTTCCCTTCCCCAAAGCATCTGCAGGGCCTGGAAAGGGCCCCCTCAGCCCTCAGACTCTGCTGTCACAGGGAAAGATCGAGCTTCATTCATAAACACATCCCGGATGACTGTCCTCACAGCTGGATGCCAGATGTACCCAAGAGCATCTCTGTGTATGCCCAGCGCCCACGCTGGCTGTGAGTTTAAAATTACATTCCAAGGTATTGAGGAGCTGCATCAAAATGATGCTGACAGGGATAATATGAAACGGCTCCAAATCCTCGTCCTGATGGAGAAGCTCCCTCATCAGGGTCCTGGTCCCAGCACACCCTTGACAATAACATTTGGAAGCAAAACACAGGACAATAACCAAGAAGGCCTTAAATTCAGGTCATTTTTCTTTTCTTTGTATCTTCTACTTTAGTCAGTGATACATACCCGGGTCTCCAGCCAGAAGGTGAAATTCTGCCATTTTTAGGACAAGCAGAGAAAAAGAAGCATCTGCAGGCATTAGAGGACTATCCAAGAGGACAGCTCTACTTCCTCTCTTACGGAAAAAGAAAAAAAAGGTGAAGGTGAAAAGTTAGGGATAGAATTTAAGCAAAAATATAGTCTTAAGTCCCATTTACCTATAGATTTCCCATCTGCCTGGGTTTGGCTTGCAGAGGGGTCTGTGGCAGCAGAGGGGTTTGGCCACCCCCTGCTCATCAGCCCTGGCAAGAGGTGCCGGGGCTGCCCATGCTCCTCCCGCACAGCCCAGCAGGTTGCCTGCATCGTGTCAGCCAAGGCTGCCTGTCTGAGGGCAGTGCCCTTCAGTGGCAGGGAGGGAACACGCTGCTTCCTTGCTTTAGTGATGTCTTGCTCTTGAATGGTCTATTAATCATCCCTTTCTGTGCTGTAACATACACATACCCAGAGATGCCCGGGTTTAACACTGTGTAGCGGTAATACCAAAGCCCTAGTTATGTTTTGCTCCTGAACACTGCATGAAGTGCTTAAGTGATGCCTAATATTTCCAGCAGTGGGGAAGAAAGGGACTATCCAAGAGTGCTTTAAACACGGACTTTCTCCACATCTTTCCAAACTGTTACAGAAGTTTTGTCATTTTGCCATAAAGCATTTCACAAATCACTTAGTACGCTATTAAGTACTGGAACACGAACAACAAAGCCAGCTTGTTAAGTGAGATTCCTTAATAGCCAAAATGAATATTTATTCAGCTGCTAGTTAGACAATTAAAGGCACTTGTGCACAGCTAATGACAGTGGATGTAAGCCTTTTTTCTGCAAAGTTATTTGATCTCAGGAGTTTGTTTTTTACCATAATGAAAGAACACAAAAAGCATACTGCTATTTGTATTATGAAGCAATAATTTATGTAAGCACAACCATTATAGAGTTGAAATTATAAACAAGAAAGCTGGAGAACTGCTGTCTTGGACAAGCAGGAACTTAAACATTGTTTAAGATAACCTATTTCGCTGTGGAACAAAAGTTTGGTTTTATGTCTTGAGAATGGACTAATCTTGCACTAACATTTAGAGTATAAATTAGTGCCTATCTCAAACTCTCCAAAATAACTGACTGCTTTTGGCAGCACAGTCACCACAGGCTTTAATAAGTACACACATATATGCGTAACCAGAAAACAAGTCCTATGCATGTATAGGAGTTACTTTTAGAAACAATCCCTCCTTCAAAAGTGCCTATAGTGAAGATTCAAACCTGAATATAAAACACTGTTTCTGATGGCATATTAAAAAAAAAAGAAAAAAAAAAGAAAACACCCACAACACTTTCATGCTAAAAGACATTTTTGAACACTGCAAGCGAGCATTGTGAAAAACTCATTTCCAGCTAGAACTCTGACAGAAAGAAAGCAGTTGGCAGCATTTGAGGGAAAGCTGCAGGCATTCCTGATGCATTTAACTTTCTTTAGAGACCTGTTGCCAGTCTAATCAAGACTGATTAATACTCAGTGGTAATTTCTGGGAGCAATCTTAAGGCCCACAAGAGGCACTGGATCCGAACTGAAGAGCTTCTCAGTAAAGAAACCCCTGGTCAGGAAGGACTTCTCTGTTTGCTAACTTGAGTGCCTTACTAAGGCATGAATTAAAAGAGATTGTGCACAAATCGTAATTTCTTCTTTACAACATATATAGGGAAAAGCTTTCTAGAATTTTTTAGGAATGTTTCTTCACACCATTTTCTACAGCCTTCCAGGATTCTCTTTGCACACCTGAATTGCACAGAATCAGAGAAGAATTGACATTAAAAAAAAAAAATGTTCCATGGTCCTTCCCAACCTGCAGGGCAGCTGCCTGCAGGCAAGGACACAGCAGCACCAGCAGCATGCCAGGTGCTTCCCGAAGCAGGATGCCCTTCCCAAAAAAGCTCCTGGAGTCGCATTGCACCCACCTGCTCCCAAAAAACAGCTCCCCAGAAGACCCTTCGCAGAGCAGAGGGAGATAAATACATTTCAGAGCAGTGGAACACAAACAAGAGCTCTCTGGGCTGCAGACCAGCAGCTGTATGAGCCCAGGGCTGAGCAGAAGAGAAATAACCCGACTCTAAGGAGCACTCACTACTTTCAGCTCCATGTGGAGCTAACAGACTTAGTAAGTACATGGTTGAAGCCAGATTGCAGCCAGCTAGCAGGGGCAACATCCTTCTGCAAAGCCAGCTCAGCGTGCTAGAGAGTCTTTGGGAGCCAGGCCTCATTTTCTGGGCTTATGTTTGCTACATGTTACCATTGCAGTAGGTGCAGAGAGTATAAATGCTCCTAAAATCTGGTGATTATTCTCCCTCCCTCTACTTCTTATATTCCAGCTCCCCACCCCTGCCAAAGACATTCACACAAGTCACATTAAAAGGGGTTTTTATCGTCACCCAGGTTGCAACAACCCAAATCCATGCCAGTTTGTGCCCATCATCACAGTTACAAGATAAGGGAAGCTGACATTTTCACAGCAGTCATCAATATACTTATCAGCCCAAAGTACTGACACAACCAAAAAGCATTTACAGTTGCAAAATCCAAGAATGTGTGTAATCCTCCTATTGAGCTCTCACAAAGACTCTTCTGGGAACTGTAACTGTTTAGAGGCAAGAGATTCATCAGATAGGTCACAGGATATAAAAACAAAGCAAACAGTTCTTTCCATGTGAGAAACAAGTTAGCACATGGACAAAACAATAATACTATTATTACCACCTAGGCTTCATAGAGTGTTACCAGAATTCACTACTTTACAAGTAAGACCACAAGGAAGCCTTGAATCCAGGAGGTGAGATAAAAATTCAGCTCTTTATACAAGAAATTCTTTATCTGAAACATTCAAAAACTTACCTGCTGTAGCTTTTGGAAAAAACTTATGAAGACATCACTGTTGGTAATATTTGAATCCAAAGTAACTGAAAAACATGAGGAAAGGGGAGAGGGAAGAACTCAAACTTAGCTAAAAGGTAAAAACATGGCCAGTGCCTTAAAAAAAAAGTACAATCTGACTCCTAAAAACAGTCACTGCTATTCTACTCATCCTTTGGTTTCTGTACAGTTATCACTTCTTGGCACAAAGTATCTGATGCCAGAGACAGCAAGGCCCACAGAACCTCTTGCCCACCCCCACCCTTTTTAGGTAGCTGGAAAAAAAAAATCTTTACATGTTCTTGGAATCCTGCAGGCTTGGTTCCTAACATAACACAGTGTAATTCAGAGATATAATTTTCTCATAGACTCTGGTCATCTCACAAGTCTGCCTGGAAACCCTTGAAGGGAAGAAGTTTCTGCAGAGCCCAGCTCTGTATTTTGCTTCTAGCAGTATGAGCAGCAGCTACTCTTTCACTCGCCACCTTCTCCCCTTGCAGCCATGAGTTTCCATGCTCATGCCTGACAATTGCCAGTGATGACACAAGGAAGCAGCAGGGCTAGGCAGCTCTGGTCACTGATCCAAGAAAGAGCAGAGAGTGACCGGACTGTGGGCTGCCAACAGAAGGACAAGTTGGCTTGAGTCTAATACAAAACTGCACTCTCACAGCTTGTGGAAGCTGCAGAACGGCAGCCAGCTCGAAACTAAGAGGAGAAAGAAGATTCACTGCCACTGAAGAGCCAGTTAAATCAAGGGACAGGGCTGCAACACTTAACCCCAGCCCTCTGGATGCCCCTTGCTCAAACCTATCGTAAAAGGTAAAGCTCGCTCAAGCCACAGCTGTGGACACATTCATAAGGGCTTAGGTGCTGAGGTTGCTGAATACAAAGGCTGCTCATACCGTTCTGAAGGTACTGCTCCAGCCGAGCCCGTCTGTCTTCAGCCATCGCCTCGGTCATGGCCAGGTAAAACTTGGGTGGAAAAGGAGGGACGCTGTTGCCAAATAGCCGCCGCAGCTGCAAAACAACCAAAGGAAACCTCACACCAGCCTCTAGCTTTTGGTTGGTTCCTTAGTTTTATAGTTTTACCACAAATATTTTTTTCTGACCTTCTGCACCAAGTCAGAAAAAATAGCATTGTATTAACCTTATTAGCTAGGCCTAAGACACATCACAGACAAGTACTATGTGGTTAGAGATGCCATCTCTTCCCAAGCAATCCATCCAGGAGTTTCTTTATACCCACAGAACCATAGAAAAAAAACTCCTCCGTGAGAGCCAGCAACTTCTGCCCTTGATTTGTGCTACCTCAGAGGCTTTATTATTTTGTTAGTAAGAGGTAATATCTTTTAATAACATTAGGTGATCTGATAAAAGAATTAAAAAATAACCAGAGAGCCTTTCAGGCACATTAAGTATTTGAAAGCTTAACCTTTTTTCCCCCATCTGGTTGCATCAGCTGGGTAGGAAGAACATAGTCTCCCTGTACAAACCAAACCTGGAAGGATGACAAAACCACAGTTACATTAACTTACTGTAACACAAGGCAGCTCTAACAGTTTTTTTCCCCTATTACTGCTGTTTACTCTGTTACTGTGTTTTCCAACTTGTGGTTAAGTGGGGCTGACATGTTTGGCATGAAACGTGCTGCCATTTAGCTATTGTACTTCAAAGCCCAATCATGCAGAACTCTGCTGGGCTTCATTTTGACACAGACTATTTCAGATTTCTAATAATTTGTTCAGGAAAATCACCTCAAGACAATAATGAGTTATATTACCTTCCCAATAAAGGCTTTATATATTGAATACAAACATAACAAAATGCAGTAAGTGTAGCTGGAAACCTTTCTGCACCTAATTTAAACCATCTGGCATCTGAGCAGCAAAATGAGATTCCAGCAGTGTGCTGAGACATTGCTACTAGTTACATTTGCTGCACCAGTATTCAACTCAGCAATTAGTGTCACTAAATCCCGTAAAAAAAAAAAAAAGATGACCTTTTTTCTCTGGCCACCAGCTGCTGAAGTCTTGAAGCTGCTTGAAGCAGCTGAAGCTTGAACAAAACAACAACAACAAAAAGTTTACAATAACCAGAATTAGCAGTACCTTTTATTGCCTGTCAGAAAGAAACGGGAGTGAGGCAGCCTCTCCTGGCTCCACCTTCTCCACATTGGCAGCACACTGTGATTTCTGAGTTGTTGATTACTAGATACGCATGAACTGCTCCGGTGTCTCGCAGCAATTCACGCACTGCACAAAAGAGCTACATAACACTACATACTTTGGTTTTATGTAAAGCTAACAGTAATAGCTAGTATAGAGTGCTTTTCATCCTCAAAAGCCTTTCCATATGTGATCTTCCCCCAGGGACTGAGGAACATTATCTCCACTCCACAGGTAGGCAAACTGAGGAGGGACAGCAAAAATTTGCCCGAAGTTGGAAAGCCAGAACCATGGTGGCAAAAAGGAAGTTCTCCTCTGGCACTCAGCTGCACCTCACCTAGACACAGCAGCATCAGCTGCTATCACTGCCTACACAAGCTGAGAATCTGGCCTACTTAAAAACAACAATAATAATTAATTCATCTCAATGCTGGCTGCTTGGAAAGTTTGTTTTTGAAATGCATCTGTTTCTTCTCAGGATTCAGGGTACAGAGAAAAGGAATTTCTCCCAACTTGTCAGACATTTTCACATCTGAGTGAATTACAGAAAAAATGCCCATAGAGTTAGCTGTTTTCTTAAAGTATGTATTTGCATAGAGCTCTGCAAGTCCAGCTGACTAGCAGCTACTGAAACTGGACTGGCTGAATGGAAATAGCCAAGATCCGTCTCATTCCAGCATTTCTTCCTGGGTCTAGAGGCCCAGATAAAGCAGCTGCCCTAAATATGACAACTTAATCTCTCAACTTTGACTCTTTGAACTCCAGTAATCCCTCCAAATAGGAGAGTAAAGACACATGCTGTAGTTGATATTTTTTTCCATCTTTCTGTAACAAACATTCTCCTCCTTGGCTGGCGACTTCCCCAGTTTTGAAGTGTAGCCTAGCAGAACTAATCGTCTCCTACCTAGGCTAATATCACAGCTTTGTTCTCTGGTGCCGGGTCCTGCCTGCACTGTCTAGACAAGCTTTTTCACATGGGGCTGTGCTCCACCATCAGTGTAGATACATAGTTTACATGGAGCACCAGAGACAAAACTACTAATCCGGAAAAACAAACAAACAAAAAAAAGCAACACTAACTATAAAGCTGCTAGTATGGATTATATACAGAATGAACAGAGCTCTAGTCATTGCCTTTTCAGTTAGCTGAGTAATTATTAAAGGAAAAGGGGAAAAGAAAAGTTGGAAGCTCCTGAACAAGAAATAGTAAGCCTTAAGGAAAAAGGAGGCAAATATGAACTGGCTTCTCAGTTTAGATACCTTATCCAAAAGGTCATATTAACCAAAGCAAAGTGCTAGTGCCAGAGCTCCCACGGGGACAAGGACTGTGGAGCTGGGGTGCACGAGCCCTCAGCGAGCATCGCTCCAGCTGCAGCGCTGTCGCTGATGACTCCCCTTCCCCACTGCCTTTGCGCTGGGCCACTGCAGCAACAGAGCTGGGTGCAGGGGTCCTCTGTCCAGAAAATGGGTCTTGAATGATCCCAGCACTGCATCTGGGAACACAGCGTGGAGGCAGGCACAAGAAAAATGCTGCAACAAGCCCTAGGTTATAACTGTAAAGGCAAATGAAGGCTGCTCAGCAGGGATGACAGCTTGGAGCCAGACTGATAGGAAAACTGAGAGAGGTTTCACTGGTGCCAAGGGCTGGAAAAGGCAAGAGAGGTGGTGCAGGTGAAGAAATGGACAGCCAGTAAGCTCATTTCTACAGAGGAGCTTGATGTCACTTGCTCATTTATCTTCCTAATAAAAACGAGAAATCAAGGGCAGAAGGACAGAGTCAATTCTGTCAAGAAACAAGAAGGAGATGCAGAGAGACAGACACGGCCATCTAGGACCACGTCCTAGTCCTCAGGGCCTGCTACTCACTGGATCACTCCAAGCCGGAGCACCTTCTGCTTTGTAGATGCATAGGATGTGCCTGCGCGGAAAGGGTCACTCCAGAACTATGTGTTTTTGCAATCAGCTCCACAGGGAGCTGAAGGAATTCAACACTAGCCTAACCCATTTTTTTTCAAAAGCCAAGTCCAAGAAACTCTGCAACCGGTTGTGCAATTTACCTGCATGGACCATGCTATAACCTCAAGGTAGGGGCTTGAGGCCCAGTGGAGCAGACACGGCTCTCACGGACACCAGTGAGAACAGGCAGCGGGTGCTGGCGGCTCCTGCAGTCTCCGCGGTGCTTCCCGCTCAGCCTGCCCCCCGCACCTGTCCACAGCAGCATTGCTCGCCAGCATTCGCGCTGTCCCGGCGGACACTTGGCCAGCCACACGCCGCGTGGGGAACACGAGGTCTCCAGGCTCGCACACACCTCATCGCCAATGCGTTACCAGCAGCCGCCGCGGCGTGGGCTGTTCTCAGCCCTCCCGCCTCATCCCTCGAGGCCTCCCGCTCACCCCAGAGCGGCGGCCGGGCCCAGCCAGGCTGGCGAGGCCAAGGCGGTGCCCTCACCTGCGCGTCCCAGCGGCGCAGCTGCCGGTAGCGCACCTTGCCGAGCAGGAAGCCCTCCAGGCACACCGAGTAGAGCTGCAAGCACACAGCCGTGAGCGCCGGCGCCAGCCCCGGCCCGGCCCCGCCGCCCGCCGCCCCGCGCCC